>VZSE01013519.1:256256-647030 GCA_013398275.1 Promerops cafer
CCTCGGCCTCCCCCCGCTGCCCGCTGCGGAGGGCCCGGCCGCCCGCCCGCCCGGTTCCCCGCGCCGTCAGTAGGTGGCACGGAGGCGCCGCGGAGCGAGCCCGCCCCGGGCCGGTACCGTCCGGGCTGCGCCGGCTCCTTCTCCGGGCCGGCAGCGCCGCCGGCAGGGAAAGGTGCGGAAGGGAGGACGCAGGCGTGCCCGCCGCAGCCCTGCGGGCTCTGTCTGCCGCTCCTCTGCTTTATTGACATAAATAGACAGCAACAAGTCAAACTGACACGATACCCCTCTCCCTGTTCAAGGCCCTGCTGCAACGTGACCCATGCCCAGTCCCATCGCTCCCTCTGCTGCCCTGGAGCAGCACCAGGAGCGTGAGCGCGGTCCTGCCAGCCCCTGACACCCACCACCCCCAGCCCTACTCCTTTTCTTCCCCGAGCAACAGGCATTAACAGGCATGGAGTGCCAGGACCCTGTCCCGTGAAGATGAAGCCCGCAGAAGTACGGACAGGATTTCTGTCTAGGATGGGAGGGTGAAGAGCTTGGCTTTCCTTTTGTCTTGTGAAAAGCCACTCCACGTCCCCCTTCCTATTCCTCAAGCCATGGGACAGGGCAGCCCCCAGGGGAACAGCCCTTAAACCAGGTATGCCATCCCTGGCTGCAGAGCTGCTGACAACAGGCAGAGACAGCCCTTCCCCTGCACCAAACAGCGACCCAAATTCCCTCTCCTGTCCAAACCCCAAGGGAGAGGTCTCAGCTCCAGCACTGCTGGATAAGTATTCTGCCCCTAGGCCACCCCTGCAAAGCTTTAGTTCCTTGCTGCCAGTGGGCAATGAGAACCCAGTTCCAAGTCTTTTCAGCTGAGGGCAGCTGTGCACCATGAAAGGAGCCAGGAAGGCCACGGTAGAAGGGAGGCTCGAAGGAAAGGAGCCTCGAAGCTGGCCTGAGTAGTGCTCCCCGCTCCCCGCTTGCGCTGTCCAGGGCTCTGGCTGCCCCTCCCCACAGCTGACGCAGGAGTCACTCTTGCATCAAGCTGTTGATCTTTGTGAGCAGCACATCCGTCTCAGACTCTGAGGAGACAGAGAAAAAACAGTCATTGTGGGCAGCCACCATCCTGCAGCGATAGGCGGAGTAGCCTGGAAAAGCAGGTTTGAGGATTTTTGGGAAATGTGGGATTCCCTAGTTCTGTCCCACAAGGCTGCTTGTTAAGGGCAGGACAGGAGGAACTCCCCGGGCTAGGATTCCCTTCCCTCCCCCAGCCATCCCAAACCACTCCGTCACGTTTGGCTGGAGAAAGCTGCCTGCCTGTCAGGGAGAGTCCCACAGGCAGAGCCTGGCTCCAGGGGAGGGAAGCTCCCGTTCCGTGCGCACTCACCCGCTGGCCGTCTTCTGTGGGAACATTTCCTAGGAGATGGAACAGGATCGGTGTTAGCATGCGAGTCTGCCCTCACCCTTCCCTCCCCTGAGCTGCCAGCTGGAGGCTGTGGGGCCCCGCAGTCCCAGAGGGAACTGCTCTCAGTGCCTGCAGCACTGGAAAAAAGGAGCAGGACCAGGATCCCCCAGCCTCAGCCCACCAAGCCCTGGGGCGCAGAGTGGGTTAGAAGTGTGAACTAAGGCATCCAGCAGCGTGAGGCAGGGTCAGGCAGAATTTTAGCTGCAACTTAGAGACAAAAGTTGCCTCCACACACTTTTGTCTGTCTTAGACAGACAGGAGGGGACCCTCCCAGGATCTGAGTCCAGAGTGGTGGCAGCAGGTTTGGGTCTGCACCAGTCACCCAGGGCACACTACGACCTCCCCCAAGAGAGCTGCCTCAGGAGGAGGAAAGGGATCAAACCTACTTCATCAAGACGAAGGCCCAGATGATGATAAGGAAGGAAACACAGTCCACAACAATCCAGATCATGAAGTATGTGCTGCTGGGCTGCAAGGCAATGAGACAAGCCACTGAACACCAGCTAGAGGTGGTGTGCTGTGCCACCAGTCCCTTCTACAGGGTCACATGTTCCCATGCCAGTACAGCAGTGAGCAGAAGTCACCCTCCACGCAGCTGCAGAGGGCTGCTTCAGAAAGGGACCCACAAGTGCCTGGGACACAGGGCTGCGGGGCAGGGTGAAGGATGGAGGGGTCACTTACAAGCAGCCAGATGGGGTGTTTCATCTCCTTCAGCACCTGGCAGGCATTGGTGGTGACAGAGCTCACCCCTGAACACCAGAGCACGGAGAAGAGCCAGGGCTGGTTCACCACATACAAGTTGACAGAGACGTTGTCCTGGCGGTACTGCCTGCGTGGGGACAGCCGTGGTCAGAGCAGCAGGCAGCAGGGTGCCACCACACTCTGCACAGCCAGTACATTTGGGATATGATCCAGCATTTGCAGCCACATGGAGCAACTGGCTGGAGATCCAGACTGAGGGCAGATTTGCTGGCAGGGCAGAGGACTGCAGCCAGCTCCATCCTCTGCACCAGCCCTGCCTGATAGGGACACTTATTCACAAGGCACACACCCAGCTCTTCCCAGAAGCACACCAGTACTCGGCACCCTCACCTCTGCTGGCCCCTGGGACAGTCCCCAGACCCCCAGAGCTCCCAGGTACTTGGACGAAGCATTCTCACCTGATCTCCTCAGAGCTCATGTCCTGGTAGGGCAGATTGACGTGCAGTACTGGCTCCTCATTCTCAAGTCTCTTCCGGCCGTAGACGTGCTGGACACCTGGGGCCTGCTGTTTGACATCTTCCCTGAACCCATCTGGAAGCCAGAGGACCTAGGCAAGAGCCAGAGAGCACGTGCAGAGGAGAGGTACTCCAGAGAATTTGCTCTCTTCCAGTATTCCCTCACAGGTCCAGGCCCACATGGCCTGCTTAGACAGCTGCTTCCTGCCCCCCAACTCCCCACTCAGCTCCTCCATGAGGATCTCAGCCAAGACAGTCTCCTAAGAGCTTGCCCCAGCCAAGAAATAAGCACAGGTCCCACTGAAGGGAGAAAGCAGTTCCAGCCTAGGAAATCTGCAACAGTAAAGTCCTTTCTGGGTCCTCAAATGGCTCAAGAAGTGAATCCATCTATCTCCACCTCTGCAGCACAAATGCACCTTGGATCAGCACTATAGTGGATGCCTTTTCTATGTCCCCTCCTGCTCTGCATTCCCAAAGGCCAAGAAAGGTGATTTGAGTGCTGATTTGACCCCTGAGGGCAGCACATATCCTGTGCTGCAGGGGTTGGATGAAGCATAAAGGGAACACAGGAGGGTGCAGCAGGTTTCAAGAGCTGCAGGGAGAGGTGTGGTGGAGTGTGGGGAGATGGAAGCCTCAGCATTGTATTCCTGCTCATGCTGGCAGTGTTGGTCTCCTCCCTAGCCTGAGTCACTGTTTACACACCAGGGTCGCCAGTGCTGTGAAACCAAAGTATTTGGAGGGGTCTGAAGCTGTAGGCATTCCACCCTAATTATTGGCAACTTCTCCCAGCTAGAGAACCCCACACCTGGGCAGGGCTGCCCGGCAGTGATCACGTATGGGGATGGGGTGTATGGGGTGTCAGGGATGGTCAGTGGGGCTGGCAGGGCACCTCCCACCACGGCAGGGGTGTGACAGCAGGGCCTGGCAGGGGTGGGGTGGTGGCCAGCTCACCTGCTGCAACGGGATGCCTGACTGTAAAATCACTCCCAGGGTGACATTGACAAAGTTCTGGTAGTCACTGTGGTTCTCGGGCCGAAGGTCAAACATGATGGAGATGTTGTTCTGCTTGGCTGCCTCTAGAGCCTGTTCCAGGGACGGGATCCTCTGTTTAGCTGCCTCCTCGCGATCACCAGGAGAGAGACTCTGCACAGTGGGAAATGGCCTCCGCTGCAAGGGGGAGAGAGGGGCACTCATCACAGGCAGGCCACCTGTAAGCTTCCACATCCCAAACTGGGGCCTGACTCTTAGTTTCCTACACTGGCCTCTCCATGTGCCCTCCAGTGCAGACAGGTACAGGGAACCTCCCCATGCACATCCATGGGCACCTGTACCCTTCTCCCCACTAGCAACAGAATTCAAGCAGCCCCAACACCTGTGGGCATTTAAAGCTGCTCAGCAGCAGTTAGTCACCTTTTGGGAAGAGCCTGGCCACAGCTGTCTTCAGGCCCAGGCAGGCTGTGCAGCTCAGAGCAAACACGAGACATCCCATCTCAAAGCAGCCTCTGACTCAGCTGAGGAGTCAGAACAAACCCCAGCTTGGGGCATAACTGCACCCAAGGGATTTGTGCAGGCTTCTGCACCCTGTCCAGGTGTCTGCTACCAACAGTGTCCCAGAGGGAAGGTTCTGGAGCCCCAGGGCAGGGCTAATGCTTCACCCAAAAATGCACCCATTCCTCACCAGCTACCCTAAGGACATTACTGACCTCCAGAAACCAGCTGCCAGCATCCAGCTGCTGGAGGTCTGTCCAGTTGAAGGCAGTGCTGTTCAGGGCAGCCCTCTCAGGGAACACAGCCTGCACGTTGGTGGTCCTGGTGAGTTCCTCGTCATGCATGAGGAATGGGACCCCGTCAGCACTGGCAAAGGAGCAGAGAGGAAAGCTGTATGTCGTAAGCTGTTTGCCTCTTCTCCCTGCCCTGGCATTTCTACCTCCTCCCAGCCACCTGCTAGAGTAACCCCCACCCTTATTCTACTTGTGGTCCTTGACACAAAAATGTGCACCTAGAGACCAAGCCAGCAACCAAGTAGTTCCTTGCTCTCTGAAACAGCTGTCCCAATAACAGGATTACATGAGATGAACTGGAGCCAGGGTCTGTTTTCCAAGCAGTACCCCTCCCCTGATGGAGCCTCCCTCCCTAGAAGGCAATCTGCACGGGGAGGACAGAAACCCAGCACCTCTCCCACATCATTGGGACACCAAACTGGAGCCAGTCCCATACTGGGAAGGTGGGAGTGGCAGAGCCCTTTGAACAGGGCTGCCTCCTGTGGTGGTTTTTGCCCAGGAGCACAAAGACCACTACACTGTTTGATGCATTAGCTGAGAAATTTTGAATTAGCGAACCTAAACCCCTACCTGAATTGGTGTTTCTGCCCGGTTAGAACTGAAACCACTACACCTCCAAATGCAGGCTATCAGTCCCCCAGGTGTCTTCCAGAATGCCCCCTGTGGGACGTGACATGCCAGGATCCACACCTTCCTCCCCCTGAGCCCCTTTACCTCACCATGACGTCTGTCTCAAAGACTTGCACATCGCAGTCCACCGCCTTGTGCAGTGACATGAGGGTGTTCTCGGGGGCCAGCTGGCAAAAGGAATGGTGTTAGTGCAGAGAGCATGGGCAGCACGGGGCAGGATCCTGCCTGGATACACCCAGGGCAACCACAATGAGCCTGGGGTGACCTGGGCATGGTGGGGGATGGAAAAGGACTGGAGATAGACAGCCAGAGCCTGCCTCGTCCCTGCTCCCCAGCCCACACTACAGGCTTTCTGCTGGGAGTTGCATTCTCCTGGTCCAGTAGTGCTCAGGAAGCAGCTCTGTCCTGCAGCTGCTGCATCCCCTCCTCACCCTGTGCTCACCCAACCTCCAAGCCTGGGCTGCCCCAGCTGCTGTGGGGATACCACTGTTCTGGGCTGGCCAGAACTTGTCCAGGCCTGTGGCCACAAGGATCTGTGCCCCACAGCCAGGCACAGCCTGGCTTTTTCTAGTGGAGCAGCCTGCCCCATCCACCCTGACCACTGCCACAGTGCTGGTCACTCACCATGGGTGCTCCTCGATGGCCAACTAGGGCTGGCTTGGGGGGCAGCTGGTTGTCCTCCATGATGCAAGGGGAGGTGATTGCCAAGGGAGCCAGGTATAGTGCAATCATCACTGCACAGTACACAAGCAGCAGAAACACCTTGAGACCTGCAGGCAGAGACAGAAGTTAGAGGGGATGAGGTACAGAGGAAGTATTTTGCAGGTCACTAGGAATATGCCAAGGCTGCTTCATCTGGCATTAACCTGTCGTTGCCCTAGGTCAAACACTGCACCCTCAGCCTCAGAACACTGCAGATTTATTCTTGTCCTGCTACGTGCCCTTGCCCAACTCAGCACTTCTGCACTCTGCCACCTGTAGCCCTCCTTCAGCTGCAAAGCAGGGAGGGCTGAAGCTGCAACAAGGGCTGGTCATGAGAAGCAAGCAAGAGCAGGCATTACTACCCCACTGGAGACCTGTTCCCACTACTGCAGCGATGCTCCCTGAGCAGCCCTCTGCCAACAGTGCTGCTCAGCTGGGTGCCAGGAAGCAGGGCACCAGCCAAGGTGGCAAGTGGAGGCCTCGGAGGGGGATTACCTGTGCTGCGGGTGCGGTAGATGAAGCTGGCCAGGGGCCAGGCAAGGAGCGTCATTCCCCCCACAGCTCCAATGTGCAGGAAGGGACCTGTTGCCTGGGGAGGCAAAAGAAACAGGGTGTCAGCCACCCCAAAACACACACGCTCCAATGCCAGGGAGCATCTGCCCCTGCAGCCAGTACTGCTGGAAGATCCACAGTGCCACGGAGGGAGGGACAGGCTCCTGGGGGACAGAACAGACTCCCTGCTCTGGTCCAGCCACACCATTCATCAGTCTGGCAGCAGCTGCTCCAGGCAGGACTGCAGGGGCAGAAAGAGCACCTTGCCTGGCCAGGCAGCAGAAGCCAAGGGCAGGGAATTAACCCACAGTGCACACAGCCATGCTGGGGGCTTCAGTCAGCAGCCTCCAGCTCAACCCCACAGGTCAGGCACTGGGTACAGTGGGGCAGTCCCTGCTATGGAGGTGACTCACCTGCAGGGAGATACGTGCACTTTTCCACTCCTCCGCCCACTTTATTCCCATGCCTGTGAAGGCTGCAGCCACCACCAGGGCAGTTAGGATCAGCAGGATCTGTGGGGCATGCACAGGGCAGTTAGGGGAGCACACAGCATCTTGCAGGTCAGGCAGAGTCCTCCTCATCCCTTCCTTATAAACCCTGCAAGCCCTGATACCTCGCTTTCCCCATCTGGGTTTGCAGCTGAGCTCCATGCTCTGAGCACTGGGAATATTCCCATCCCAGAGACATGTGGCTGAGGTACTGACAGCTGCAGCCCAGCTCAGCGGGGACACACAGCCACTTAGTGGGGTCACAGCAGCCATACACAGCCCCAGTAGGCTGGTCCCAGCTTCTGAAGGTGCAAGGGCAGCCAGGGCATGCACCACCTCCCTGCACCTCCAGTCTCTCACCTTGTGCACCCAGTGTAGCTTCAAGGGCTGGCCGCAGAGCTGCAAGCACAAAGCGAGGACCTGCAAGGGCAAGGAGCTGTCAGAGCTGGGCTGCACCCCACACCTCACCCCCCACACGGCACGGGACTCAGCCACAGAAGCTCGGGCCCCCTGGCACAGGCAGGGGCTCTGGCCATGCTCGGGCTGACCCAGCTCCAGACGCTGCAGGCTGCTCCCAGCTCAGACCCATTCCCCCAGCCCAGCGGGATCAGGAGCGCTCACCAGCAGCACAGACGAGTAGCTGATCAGCACAGCCGTAGCTATGAGCAGGACCAGGGACCAGTCTAGCCACAGCTTCCTCTGCCTGAAGATGAACCTGCCAGCAAAGGGAGGGTCAGAGGGGCAGGGGTGACATGGGGAACGAGGCTGGATGTGGGATCCTACTCACTCGTTGAAGTTGTGGAAATCATTGAGGATGATGATAGCGAAGTAGAGCCATACCAGTGTGAAGAGGAAGACGCAGAAGACGAAGAGGAACCAGCTGCAGTCATACTGAAAGCCAGAGATGAGAGTTATACATGTACCCTCACGGTAGAGGGCATATGCCAGGTTTCCAGCCAGGTTTCTGAGAGCCCTGGGTATCACCCAGCCAGCAGTGGGGGGACAGGGGGTCACAGCAGGCAATGGCCCAGGGGACCAGGCACCGAGCTGCCCCATGGAGAGGGATCAGAGCTACCCTGGCTGGCTCTTTTGGCTGGACCCACGCTACAGAAAGATGGATCAGCATGTCCTACAACAAACGAAAAATGTGCCTATGCCAGGCTGGGGAGGATAGCCCCCGTGGCAAGACTGCCTCCTTTCCCATGCAGCACTCCATGGGAACCGGCTGGAACTTTGGACATAAGAACAGGCAGGGAGCCAGGGCCCACTCCCTTCTAGCTGGATGATCCGTGGGCTGGGCAGAGAGGGGTGCAGGGCCCCAGAACTGCCCTTGTAGAGGTGAGTCTGCAGACTGGGTCTAGCTACATTGTCCACAGCCACTAGTCCCATGTGTGTGGGGGAGGTGAGGGGTGCCACAGGTGCCAGAGGGACACCTAGCAACCCAGACTGATTTGTACATTCCAGGCAAGACAGGACAAGCAGCAGCAGAGCCACTCCCATGGGAGTCGGAGACCTCAGAGAATCCCAGGGCCTCACCACTCCCAGGTTACAAATTGCTGGGGACACCCTCCTGGTGGGGCCACACCCAGCCCAGGAACTGTGTCTCCCACGTGCCTGGCCAGGTGCCCCGGGACCTGCTGCCAGCTCAGCCCTAGGGCTCTGCTCTGCCCCATGCACGTGCAAGCCCCACTGCAGAGGCACACTAATGCTGCTCTACCCTTCTTGTCACCCAGCACAAAGCCAGCTCACCCTCTCACTGCTCCAGGCTAGGGCAGTTCCTGGACAGTGAGGGTGCAGGTAGCACCCCAGCTTTCCTGGGGCTCTGCCCTGGGAACCAGGAGCAGCAGCAAGAGGTCAGCAGCTCAGTGTCTGGGCTGAGCATCCCAGCCAGAGCCCTTCCTCAGCCCAGCCACCACTCTGAGACTCCCACAAAGGAGCTGGCAAGCCCCAGCTCAGCATCACTCAGGTATCACCTTGGTGGTTCGCAGGCCCTTCCTCTTCTCCTTCTGGGCAGTGATCCACTGGCAGCTGTAGGGGCAGAGCAGGCAGGTGGCACAGGCAGAGCAGCAACCAGGGGGGTCTGCCATAGCAGCACACTGTCCCAGAGCAAAGGTCAGTTGTCCTGTGGGGATACACACAGTGTGTTGGCACAGACCTCCCAACACACTGCCCCGACCCCGTGGGGAGGGATCACTGAAGCATTTTGTGTCCAGGTACCCTGGCAGGTGGCCCAGAGTGCTGGGACATAGTGGGGCTGCACACTGGGTTGTGTCCCCAGGCAAGGCATGGTGCCAGGGGAAGAAGCAGCCCAGGCTGCAGCCCAACCTGTTCAGCAGGCTGTGCTGGGACCCTTCAGCCAACAAGCTGGAGCAAGCCTGGAGCTGGCAGGAAGCAGGGCCTGCTCCCCAGCCCAGGGTTCAGCACTCTGCCTTGGAGCCAGGACCACTGTGCAGGCTCCAGGGGCAAGCAACCTAGCCAATCAGCTTGACAGCAACACTGCACCCAGGCTTCCCCACCTGCAAGGACTGTCCAGCACTATGCCACGGCCTGAGGCTCCTGTTTGCAGCTGGGGGTACATGCAACAGCCTGGGAAGTTCCTGATCAGATCAGTTGCCTGATCCCCAAGTCCAGGTCCCTGCTGCTGCAGCACCATCCTGGCAGCCCCTCAGCTCAACCTGCACACCAAGGAATCCCAAGTGTGGCTGGAGGAGCAGGCACTGGATGGCTTTGGTCCAAGTGCTTGTGGGGGAACCCATTTCTACAGTCACAGGCTAGGGGCAGGGCCACCACTGAGTTCCCCAAGCACTGGCCAGGGGAGAGAGCCAGGATGCTTTGCTGTGATCCCCAGATTCCTGGTGTTTGGCTGGAAGAAGCAGGGAGCCTAAAACAAGGTCTTCCTCAATCCATCCAGAGAAATCCCATCTTTACTATTGCTTGTCCTGCTGTGGAGCTGCTCCTCCTCCTCGCCCCAACCTCCCCAACAGGCCAGGCACACTATGCAACACTATCACCCTGCAGATCAAGCCTGGCTCTCATTTCACTGTGACCACTGAGCCAGGCATGAGCGCCAGCCGACCACATCCTCCCAGCCACATCCTCTCCAGTGCTGGAGGCAGTGGTGTGCCTCACAGAGCTGTGTCCCATTCCAATCTGTGCTGGGGAGAGAGGGAGCACAGCTAGCCCAGGTCAGCCAGGCAGACCAGAGCAGCTCTGCCGTGCCCTAGCTATGGACAAGGTCAGCCTGGTCTGCCCCTGGAACAGGGCAGCACCCCAGCCTGTCACCTTGCTCCTAAATGCCACCACTGAGGGGTCTCCAGGGCCGGGGTGCAGAGCCTGCCCCAGCACCCACACAGAACCCAGGGTCACACACAGGCAGGTACCACCCCGAAAGCAGGACCCCATCCCTGGCCAGGCAGCTTCTGCAGGCTGGGGGACATCCAGGGGCTGCCATCAGCAGGCCCAGCCAGCCAAGGTACAGAGGATGATGAGCAGCAAAACAGAGCCCCACATCTCCTGCCCCCTCCTCATTCTAGGTCACTGCTCAGTGACCTGCTCAGTGATGGCACTGAAGGAGATAGCCTTAACACAAGTACAGGAAGCCATGGGTCCAGATATTTCCCTTCCTGATGCCCAGAGGCTCTGGCTGCAGGCTCATACCCCTGCTGCCACCAGAAGCAGTTACCACTTCCACTAGAGACCAGTGGGCTCAGTCAGCCTTCACTTGGAGTCACCCTGTCCCCTGTCACTGCTCACACGGGCAGAGCACTGGTGTCAGCAGCTGCTGGCAGGCTCCCACGCAGGGTACACAGTACAGGAGGAGTGGCTGTGGGCACCAGCTGCAATTCAGCACTCAGCTGCTCCAAAGGACTGTTGCTGCCAACACTGGAGCTTGGCAGAGAGTGGCACAGGACTGGTCACAAATCTGCCCCAGCGGTGCTGTCTGGAGGGTTTGGAGGGGAAATGCCACCCTGTTCTCCAGCTCAGAGTGCGACTGCAGCAGTAGCATCAGTGGCTATGGCACAACACCCCTGTGCAGGGCACATCCCAGACAGAGCAGGGATGGGCACACACCGGACCCTGCTCAGCTTCTGCTCCAGCTCCAGCAGGAGAGCAGCAGAGTGGGAGCTGGGGGTCCA
Organism: Promerops cafer; assembly: GCA_013398275.1. NCBI lineage: Eukaryota > Metazoa > Chordata > Aves > Passeriformes > Nectariniidae > Promerops > Promerops cafer. Next base: position 267,210 of record VZSE01013519.1, read on the forward strand.
TCATGGCTGGAAGGACCCCTCTAGCTCCCACCAAACAACCCCGTGGCACACTCACAGTCCTACAGTGCGAGGCACAGGGAATCCGAAGGGGTGATGAACCCACTGCCACGGTCACCGCCAGGGCAGCGTGTGCTGGTAGCCTCGCAAGGACCTCTGTGCCCCAGGGGTGCTCGCACAGGACAGCCAGGTGGCCATATACAGATCAAGATCCCCTTGTCCTGGAGGGGCCGAGCTGAGCCAGCCTAGGCTCTGTGCCACCGGGCAGGGCAGCAGGAGCTGGTGCCTAACCCCGCTGTTCCCTTTCCTCCTAGGACAGAGGATAGAACATGGGCTCAGCATGGGGCACAGGGTGACCCCGACACAGCAAGAGCAGCACAGCCTGGCCAGATCCCCCACTCTCAGTCTCATGCCCGGGCAGCCAGTCCTGAGCTCCCCGTTCCTGCTCTCCAGAGCATGGGAACAAGACGGGCAGCCCCCCTCCTTCCCCCCTCATCTTCCCGCAGAGCCGGGATGATCACCCCCTCCCCGTGCCGCCCTGCAAGCCCAGGACAGCATCCCCACGGCCGGGGCAGCCACCCCGGGACAAAATACCTGCAGCTCCCCGCGGCTGTCGGGCTCCCGCAGCTGGGCCAGGTGAGCGCGGCGCTGGGCTCTCCCCGGGCCCATGCGTGCCAGCACTCGGCTCCCGCTGCGCTCACACCCTGCTGGGTGTGCCCGTGGCCGCGGCAGGTCCGCACAGGCCGGCAGAGGCGGGCAGACTGCGAGCGGAGCGGAGCGGAGCGGGGGGCCGGGCTGGGGTCAGGGCGGGCCCCGCCGGCCCCGATGAAGCCGCGGGGAGAGGGGGGAAGGGGCCCCGGGGCCGTCACGCGTCGCAGCGCAAAGGAGTTTGCAGGCAGGCCACGTCCAGGCAGACGGAGACTCCAGGGAGAGCTCCCGGGAGATGGAGGCAGAGCTTCGTGCATCGCCGCGCCTTTGAGCAAGGGCCTGCGGGAGCCCCTCGCACAAAAGGGGACTTTTCCCTTCCCGGCGGAGGAAGCCAGAACAGACACGTCCCGGGTCACCACGGCTGGCGCGGCGGACACACCGGGGCACGCTTTGAAGGCAGAAGCACAGAAGTAAAAGTGCTTTTCTCGCCTTGAGCGCAGAGAAAGCTTTCCGAACTAGTGCATCTTAACTTTGCTAAAGCAGCAGATGAAAGGAGGCTCCAGACAGGCTTGATGCCACCTGAAGATGGATGGGCTGATGCCTTCCATCTTCCCCCTCCCTCCCTGTGGCACAGCACAGCTGTCCCCCCCCACCCTCTGCTCCAGGTCTCCGCTCCTGGCGAGCCAGAATGCACGATGGGCATGCAGACTTTTCTGCATCACTGAATTGATCCGTCTCTGCCTGTGATCGCAGGGGACCCCTCTGATTTTCTGCCACTCGCAAAGGATCTGAGAAAGCTGATGTACAGGGAGGTGATGGCATTCTGCAGTGACATAGCAACTGCCAATTTAGGCAGAAGCCTCAGCCTATCCTGTTCCACACTACTGTTAACAGCTTCGGCACAACTTGAACGGCTCCATGGAATGTGCTGATTAAGGCCTTATCAGTGGAGGGTCTGGAGCACTGCAGGAGGGTTTGTGCAGGACCACCCATTGCTCTGCACCCGAAGGAGTAAGCTGAAAGCATTGCAATGGGGAGGAATGTCCCCCAGACAAGCAAGCAGCCCTGCACACACTGATTTTGTCAGACCTGAGCAGATTGGCAGTGAGGTTCACCTCCCGCATCCGTGTGTCCTGCCGACTGTGACACAGATCAGCCGCGCTGCTACACGGAAGAGCAAAGCTGTGGGCATGAGCCTTTCCAGCGGACCTGCGCCCCAGGAAAGCCCCTGGGATGCAGAGAGCCCATTTCATGGGGTAGAAGATTGACTGTCAGGGATTGGATTGCAGGTTTTAAGGAGATGAAGTAGTGAGTGCTGAAGTGAGGTGAAGGATCACTTATGCCAACAAACATCTTAGGCAGCGTGTAGGGGAAAACCGAGCATGAATAAAGAGACTAAGGAGATACTGCAGGAGGGCAGGTTGCAGTAGAGCTCCGGAGATGGAAAAGCTGTGGATTTTAGTGGTGTGAGGCAAAGCTTATGGAAGACGCATCCCGGGCCGATAGAGCAGCGGGACAGGCGGCTCCCCGGGGGACTGGCCACCGTGTGACCGCGCCGGGGGGAGCCCATTTCTTGGGGGAGCCAAGCGGTTCCCGCCCGGCGCTACGGAGGGAGCGCCATCCCCGGGGACCGCCCGCCACCGACGGGCGCGCTGCCCGCGCCTGCAGCGCCGCCTCTGCCCACGCGAGGGCGGNAGCCATTTCCGAATCCCGCCACGCAGGCAGCCCCGCTGAGCCAGGGCAGCGGCCTCGGAGCGCTGTGAGAGGCGGGAGCCGTGCCCGGGGCCCGCCCGGGGCGGGNCCGGGGACCGGCACGGGGCGGCGGGAGCCGCGCGGGCACTGCCGCTGCGTGGCCGCCAGACGGCGACCTCGGCCCGCGCTGCTGCTGCGGGAGTGCCCGAGGTTCGGGCCGGACCCAAAGGACGGGGCCGAGCTCAGATTTGATACCTATGGGACAGAGCTCAGCTCGGGGGTGCGACACCGAGCCCAGCAGACTGACATAAACACGGGCATCCTCGACATCCACTTCCCTGCCAGCTGAGACTGATCTCCAGGAGCCAAGTCGCAGATGAACAGTTAAAGCTAACAACCAGAATGTATAATCAAGCTGGCTTAGCCCTACCTGTCTCACCACGAAGTCAGAGGCACCAGAATTAGTTGGGAAAAAGACAGAAAATTATGTTCCTGTCAACACAGTTGAATGACCTCATGTACAACATGAGGTGTTGCATTGATGTAAACGGAGTTTGTGTCCTGCCTTCACTTGTGAAGGTGCATCTGTGAGTGTTCTTGTAGATTACGGCAAAGTGATAAAAACACGGAGAAGAATGTTCTAAGTAAGCCGAGAAAGTTACGCTGGTGTATTGCAGAGCAGATGAAGTTATCTCCCTAGACTCTGAACTTGGTGGGTAGAGCAGCACATGTAAGTGACTTAATAGCTTCCTGTTAGGTTCCTGTTTGTCCACTGAACTGGTCACAAACTAGGTTTTTCAGGAAAGAAAAAGGCAAGCCATTGTTTCAATTACTTCTGTTTTTCCACTATACTGCACAGTCTATAAGAAATACTGCTTTTAAAGGGACTGTTCTAGGGAATGTTTTCCCTTCACATAATCTCCTACAGTACCCAGAATAAAAGAAGGCAATACAGGTTTGCATAACCTTATTTCACACTCTTTCAGCTTGTAATAGACAACCAAAACTCAGAGTTACACCATTTCTCTGCTGTTAACACTTTAAAAGCCCGTGGCACAGACTCTGCTTCCACCTCAGCTAGTAGCAGACCTACGTAAACTGATAGACCAAGACAGCGATCTCCATCATGAATCTCCATCATGAAGTCACTGCTTNATAAACTGATAGACCAAGGCAGCGATCTCCATCATGAAGTCACTGCTTCCTGGTAATCTGCAGTAATATAGATTTTGCTACATTTTGAAGCTGTTCTGCATAGGCACATTAAGAAAATAAGTTGTTTGAAAGAACTAACCAGACAATAAACTTACTGCTTAAGGGGAAGGTGTATGATCATGGCAGTAGTCTCAAGTTTTTTCCTGAAGGCCAGAAGCTTATAAAGAATTAAAGTCTGTGGTGAACAAGCTTTGAATCAGATTTTTTTCCCTCCAGAAGTGGGCTTAGTCAAGGAGATCAGGAATGCAGATTGTGAGAGTATTATTCATCTTGAGGAAAAACCTCTGTGGATGACTGTTCTTATTTCGGCGCTTATCACGGAGTTTGTATGCTACAAGGCAAATCACTTGACCCAAACTTTTCACGGGTGGTCCTTAAAGGTTTGATTTCCTGTGTACTTGAAAACAGCATGGAGCAGATTTTCAGGAGTGCTAATCATTGACTGTTGTAATTGAGATGAGTGATAGGAGCCCTGAGGATCAAATGCTAAGGAGTGTTTAGAGTTCAAGCCATACAGTAACAGCAGATCTCAGCTTGGGCACTGTACCAGGACAGTGTTTAGTCCCACTGTTTTCATAGGAATCCAACAACCCTCAAGGGTTTATGGAGATTTATTAAGGTACAGAGAACACAAGACCACAGTAGATCATAGAATCATAGGTTGGCCTGAGTTGGAAGTGACCTTAAAGACCATCCTGTTCCAACCCTCCTGCCAGGGGCAGGGACACCTTCCACTAGACCAGGTTGCTCAGAGCCCCATCCAACCTGACAAGTTCTTCCAGGGATGGAGCAACCACAGCTTCTGTGGGCAACCTGCCAGTGCCTCACCACCCTCACACTGAAGAAACTCTTCCTGACATCTAATCTAAACCTGCTGTCTTTCAGTCTAAAGCCATTCACTCTGGTCCAGGCACTCCAGGATCTTGTGAAAAGTCCCTCTCCATGTTTCGTGTGGGCTCCCTTCAGGTACTGGAAAGCCACAATAAGGTCACCCAGATGGCTTCTTTTCTTTAGGCTGAACAATCCCAATTCTCTCAGCCTTTCCTCCTAGGAGAGGTGTTCCATTCCTCTAATATACTTGGTGGCCTCCTCTGGACTTGCTCCAACAGCTCCATGTCCTTCCTGTGCTGGGGACCCCAGAGCTGGAGGCAGCTCTGCACGTGGGGTCTGACCAGAGTGGAGCAGAGGGGCAGAATCTCCTCCCTCCCTCCCCTGCTGCCCACAGGGCTTTTGCTGCAGCCCAGGACACACTTGGCTTTCTGGGCTGTGAGTGCACGTGGCTGGGTCCTGTCCAGCCTCTCATCCCCCAGCACCCCCAAGTCCTTCTTGTCAGGATAAGCAACACTTAATATGTTCAGTAAGTTTTATACTAGAAAATATAGTTCAGAAATAATTTTTTAGGCACAGTGTCATGTCATGTATAAAGAGAAAAACAATAAAAATAATTCAAACAGGCAACTCCTGTTTTCATTAAAAGAAAAAAATTAGTTATCAGATTCTGATAGTTATGTCTGAGACCTGTCTTGTAACACATGCCATGCTTCATTCATGATTTCAAGGACCAAAATATTTGGTTTCGTCCACATGTAGCTCTTTCTTTTTGGAATTTGAACTAGTTTAGAATTTGAAGATGTTTATCATTTGTTATTTCCTAATTGCCTTATTGCATACTTAACTGAAGTCACACAATAACAAACTGAAGGCAAATCTTAAGTATTAAATTTAGGATGCAGCAGAAGGTATGCTCACACGGTAAACTCACATGCAATTTTGCCTCTTAACTGCATATCTTTGTGTTTTGTGTCATCTATACAAAGGAAGTCAACTAATTTAATTATAGCACAACTGTTTTTTCTAGTAAGTCCATTTCCTTTATAGGGATAATTAACTTTACTGGAAGTTAAATTGTAGGCATAAATTACCGAATGTGGCAACACTGATATTCTGTAGATTGGGTTTCACCTGCTCTGCATGGAAAAGCACTTGACCTGTGGTCTATGTTATTTTCTGATCAATATTGTGGGTTTTTTCCAGGAAAAAAAAAAAGAAGAGAGATTTACTTTGTCAGTAAAACAGCTTATGTGCCACTTACTGCTGTTGCTCTACTACCAAAACACTTGTAGTTGGGGTTTTTAACGCTTACTTACTAACTTTTGAGACATACCACTATTTTTGCACTGGGATAACCCTTTACTGTGGAGTGTTGGCTCCTGCCACACATCTAATTTCTGCTCAGAGTTATAGTTACTGTAGAACAGCATTTCCCCCCCTTTCAGCACGCGAAAGCAGCTGCAAGATCACTGTGTTAGGTCATGCTGTGAAACACAAAATTGATTTGTTGCTTGAGCTGCCTTCCTTTCTCTCCTTATGGTTTCAGAAGCGTCCCATGAAGCCCTTACCACTCACTGATGTTACTGTGAAGCCACAAACTTTGTCACAGCATGGGTGGGGAGCTAGCAGCTGTCTAGGTAGAGTCCCTGCAGCAGCACTGGTGTCAAAAATGAGCTGAAGCGCCTGACAAAGAGCTCAACTCTCAAACTGTAACGAGGACCTCTCAGGGTACAGCCCAAGCTGCAGAGCCCCTCAGTTACCTGCTCTGCATTAAAGCATTGCTGCAGACCCAGCTGAGGTCAGCCCTTGCTCGAGGAGTGTCCCTTCAGGTCCCCTAGGAGCCCTACCACCCACGGGATTCCATCCTCTGGGTAAGGCCAGGCAGAGAGAACCAAGCCCTCCTGCACACCTATTTTGCTATCACTTTCTTGCTCTCAGCAAGCTGGTTTGAGGGCAGGTAACAGTTCTGTGAGTCACAGTGTGCTGCAGTCATTAATACTCCCACTGTACTTGCTGTGCTACTGTGCTTTTTCTCTTAAAGCCTATAAGCTGTTGTTACCAGACAGCTTTGCAGAGCTATTAGAGTCTGTCCTTTAGAGAAACAACTAATTGTATTAGATGCTTCTATAAAGGCACTTTCTCCTACATGTAGCTACATTCTGTGCTTTATACTAACTGTAAACCACTAAATTAAATACTAGAACTGAAAAAACCCCCAACAACAACTACAAAAAAGAAGCCCCCCAAATGAAGAAAAGGCCCAAAACAGCCCCACTTACCCAGCAGAAGCAACTCCTTGTTTCACACTCTCTACTGTATGGAAGCAACAGCTGTTTGCCATTGCCAAATTTATAGGAGCAGCCTCCAGACCCGTGCTAAGGGTGGGTTTATATAAGGGCCCTGGCTAGGGAGTGGTCAGTAATGTGGTGGAGTTGTGGGATTTGTATATCCTTAGGTGGCTGCTGATGTAGCTGTGTCATCGTGAAATCAGTATGCAGTGTTGCTAAAAGAGAGGTGATTTTTGTTTATAAACATAACATTTTGGCTCTAGAATAGTTAGTTAAATGTTGTTTATCTACTTTAAGTATAATTTCTTTGCTGTTTTCATTTATGATTTATTGTCTTGTACCTAGTTAAGGTTTTTTCTAGCTGTAAGTAGCTTTGGGTATAGGCTCTTCTGATTTATTTAATATAGGTGAAATATTATAGTTCATAAAGAAGAGAAGCTTTAGTACTGTCTAGCATCTATTTTCTTACTTAACTGTTAGAGGTGCCTACTGTGATTTTTCTGTAATGGCACTTCTAGTTACTACCCTGTGAATATTCTTCTGACCCTTTAACTAGTGCAAAGGGCTGTGGGGGATTTCTAGCCAGTGGTCTGCATTTGTATTATTTTCCTTTGCATTTTCTCAGAGCTACTATGTAATCAGTATCTCTGGGGCTTAGCTTTTGGCTGCTTGTGTTTTCCAATATTCAGTATTTATGGTCAAAATACTTATTTTGGGGGGCAAAGGTGTCTGCCTCAGGCAGCTGAAGGTGTTTGTGCAGTTTTGAGGAGTGTTTTCAAGTTCAATCTTTTATGGTTTGTATCCTCTGAAAACTGCACTGTAAGAGATCCTTGCTGCTTTTTCAGGTGGAAGGGTTGACAGCATGGAGAGCCTTGACATTGTGTCTGAGCTGTTCTGATGAAGAGTTGCCACTAGAAAATACAGTAGAAAAAACCAGTAGAAAGCTGGTTTTTCTTTTTTTGGTTGTTGGTTTTCTGGAATCCCACCAGCTTGTTCCTACTAGGTTTTAACTAATGATTTGAAATAATGATTGACTAATGATATCATGCTTCTAGGTGGTTTGGCTTTCGAGTCAGTAAGAGTTTTACAGATTCAGATGTTATTAAGACCAGTTAAACAGTAACTTTGGAGGTAGTGTACTTAAAACAGCATGTGTGTGTCTTTAGTCCTTTTTTTCTCAGCTTCATTTTGTTTCAAATTCAAGTTCATGCAGTTACAGCTTGTGCACTTAAAAATGTGCCAATTGCCTTCCCCTGCAATGTAGCTTGTGATAAAATCCCCTTTTATGCTTTTTTCCCAAGTTGTTTTTGGGTTTTGCTCCAAACCCCAAGTAAGTATTTGATCCTGTGTCCAGAACAGAATACATTTTGCATTGGGAGTAAGACCAGACCTGTAGTTCTTGTCTCCTGTGTTGCAGCACACATGCACTAATCCTCTCTGAGAACCTGTAGGCATCCCTGTGTGGTGCTTTCTGGATAAGATACTTACAAAGAGCTCTAATGGCTGTTTCTAGAGCTTACCTTTTCTGAAGAAGGTGCTTGAGTGCCCAGAAAAAGTTCTGTTCTTCTTTGGCAGAACTGGGCTGGTCTGTGCCTTACAGATGCACGATGGGCTCGGAATTTGTGAGGCTGCTGCAGAGGGTGATCTCCCTTCCTGATCACTGCAGGGTGATGCTGAAATGGGAGGGTTTGTTGCCCGAAATCCTGAACTCCAGCACTGTGAGGAAAAGAAGCACACCTGGGAAAAAAAAGTCTTACACAGCAAGCCCTGAGAGGCCCCTCAATGGCTGAAATGGTTGTTGAGATGACAAATGCCACTCGTGAGCTTGCAGCTGTCACTGAAGCTACCACCACAACATGCACCTTGTTGCATTAGAGCTGTAGGCTATGTACAGCTATGGGAGGAAGGTGATGGTTGCCTCAGGTACTTGCACTTGCTTGCCTTGTCAGGTGCAGTTACTGACAGATGGCTGTGAGGAGCTGGGAACATGCCTGGCTCAGCATGGAGGGCTTCTCTTGGCACTTGGGCTGTTTTGTCACTGTCAGGCTTTGTTTCTGGGTTCTGCAGGATTATACAGAAGCAGAGCAAGTACTGCATGTATTGGAGACAGCCCTTACATGTGAAGTCTGGCATGGCAGAAAGCAGTGTGCTGGATGGCAAAACAAATAAAAAAATGGTAGGGAGAATATAGGGGAATGCATTCAGGATGATTCTGAAATGAACAAACGCCAGCAGGGATGCAGCAGTGACTGAAGGTTTGCTTGGAGGTTTAGTGTGTGATAAGATATCAGGAATAGAACTGCAAAGCTTAGATGGATGTTGCTGGGGCCTTGTGGCCACGTGGGGTTGCGTGGCACTGGCGTGTTGGGGGTGTTTGCCAAGGATGTTTTAACTTTTCAGGTCAAGGCTCTTGGTTAATGAATGTATAGTTAGCAGTTTAGAAGGATTTACTTAAGTAATAATGTATGTTTCACTACTTTGTGTGCATTATGTAGGTGTTTTATGTTAAATTCTGAATGAGCTTCCCTGGGTGTTAGTCACTTGGTTAACAGAGCTAGATAATGTGACCATTAATATTTCTGTGCAATATTCTAATTACTTTTTCTGAAGGTTTTTTCTGCTGTGTGAACCCTAGATAAGTGTTATGTTTGCTGTTTCTATAAAACACATGTAAACACATGACAAAACAAACACCCCCACCAAATGCCAAAACACAAACACACAAAACCCAAACTTGCTCTAAATCTGTTGTCGCTTAAGCAGAGGTGGCAGGTAACAGCCTGACTGCAAATGCTAACTTAGGTGATTTTGTCACTTCAGGAATGTGGTTGCATTCAGTCATAGAGGGATGAAGCATTTGGAGCAGCTCCCTAAATGGCAGGGGACTGGTAACCCAGATGGTTCTTTCTGGCTCTTTAATTTCCTACCCCAGTGTCTTGTGTTAATGAAGTTCCAGGGCTGTTCTTTCCTCTTCCCTTTAGATAAGTGCCTGCTTATCCCTTTTATAGACCATGGGGAATCCTTGAGCAGTGCAGGTGGGACTGTTGAGAGCAAAGGTGGGTGGTGGGTTTTTTTGTACAAGAGCAGAGGCCATTCCTGTGGTGTTCCAAGTCAAGGGACTGTTTTTGCCAACGTGTGGTGGCAGTGAATGCAATAAACTTCCCTTGCTGCCTCTGGAAGTGTGTAGTGTGGATCCTGCTTGTGCAGCAGGCACCTCACATCTGTCAGGTAGCTGGTTTTCACTTCTGTGGATGCAGCTGTGTGTGTGCTTGAAAGCCAGGGCCCTAAAAATCCCTGACATCTGCAACCTAAATTGTATTGAGTATATAGGAAGAAACTCATCTGAGATTAAATGGAATGTGAAATGATGTTTAGCTGGGAAGAATATGGATTTACTGCTGGTGATCAGAAGGAAAATAGTTTCTGATAATAAAAATAAAGCATTGTGTTGAGGAAACTTAAACAGATACTTAATGGTGCTTCTATAATCAATGTGAAACATGCAAATGAGGTTGCCAGATGGCATGAGAGAAACTCTGATAGATTCTAGCAAAATAAATAACACTTCTTGCAGTGAAAGTCAACAATGAGCAGAAATACTTATAATGCATTCTTTTACAGTAATAGGATATTCGTAAACAAGTAATAGATTCCAGGCTACTCTATCACTACCAGAGGGAGGTGCCAGCATCTCAAGTATTGACAAAATTTTTGTTCTTGGGTTGTTTAATTTTTTAGTTCATCATTAAGCAATAAAATCAGTGACTCAAGCCCCTGTTTGAAGGGAGTTGTAACCTGAGATCACTCTACTTGAATAGAAGCCCTCAAAACAAACATGAATAGAAAATTTCAGGCATATGTAACTAGGAAGAAGTGTAAGTAATCTTGGAAAATGCCAGGGTCTTAAAAAACCAGACTGAGATACTTATTCTGCATCAAAAGGCAGATCACACTGGTGACTTTGAGAAAGCATTTGCTCTTAATGATGAAATGAAATTTTTTCTTATCCAGAACTTCTATACTTCAAGGAGCAGCATGCATTACTGCTTGTATTATTACTTGATTGCACTTGCCTGGAAATTACCAGCATGAAACCATTTAAATTCCTACACACTAAGCAGTCTATTTGCTCAGCTCAGTTTTTAATCTGTTAAGAAATGCAGTATTTAAAATTAAAACCAATCCTATATATAGTTAATATTTCCCCACACAGTCTGTGATAGGCTGGTGCAGCTTTTTTTGAAAGAAATATGTCTGAGTAATTGCAGAGGTATTTGGTAGTTTTCTCTCACAAGTTTAAAAGTCTTCTTTTACCTTCCTTTGCCATCCCTGTGCGTGGCTGTGTTGTGCCACTGGAGGCAGTGGGCTGGGCCTGGGGGATATCTGTGTGTCCCAGCTGATGCTGCTGGAGAAACAAAAGACTGAAACTGTTCTCCAAAACGCTGGAGTGGCCTTCATGCAGGAAAGAGAAGGCTCGTGGGGAGAAATGTAAGAAGGAGATAGTCTGACTGGCACCCCAGGGCTGGGGAGGCAGGAGAAGGAGCTCTGAGCTCAGCACTTGCTGCAGGCTCAGATGGATTCTTGTGCAGTCCAACTCGAGCTCCTGTGTACTCTGAGCATTTGTTAGCAACTTTGAGAGAGGCAGTCTCTTTTGATTCAAGGAGCATCATCACATTGGGGATCTAACTCTCATATTTCTTGAAAATAATCACAGTGCCTTAAGATTGAAGAGTTCCAAGGAAAGGATCTCTGAACTGGAAATAGGCTTTGTGGTGGGGAGCTGTTGTGTTGCCTGGTCAGGCAGTTTTTCTGTTCTGGAGTCTGGTGTCTTAACACCAATTCAGTGTGTGGTTCTTCCTGGGAGTTGGAGCAAGATGATCTTTAAAGTCTCCTACAACCCAAAGCCCTCTATGATAAAGGATTCAGGTGAGATAAGCAACATGTAATTGAACAAGAGTGCAGGCAACCTCTGGGGGCTGCAGGGGCCTGCCTGGCAGTACAAGCTACTGCTGGTGGTATGTCCATATGGGAGCTGCAGTGCCAGGGAGGGCTTTTTGGGAAGAATGATACTGGCAGGTGCAGCCAAGGGCCCCGCTGCAGTGGGCAGATGGTCGTGATTCACTTCAGCACTTGAAGTAACCGTTCAGGATGCAGGCATTATCTGGGATTTATGTGCCAGCAAATGACCAAGAATCTGATCTTTAAATCTGTTTGAACACCTAAAGATCAGAGAAAAGGCACTTAAGAACAGTATGAATTTCTTAGTCACTGAAACCAATGAGATCAGTACCTTTTGGTGTCTTAGTCTAATCACCGGGCTCTGCTTGGCACACAGTACTGTGTTCCTTTCCCATGATCACTCTCTTATCATGGCTCTTCTTGATACAGTTCTCCTTGTCAAGTGCTGTCACTCTTTTTTATCCTCTCACAACACTGATGTGAGCATGAAAATCCAGATGAGCCAGAAACAGCTGTCAGCTGAATGAGTGCCAGTCTAGCTAAGCACTGCAGCACCCTGAAAGTTCTGTGCACTTAGCAGTGTGCACCCTCCTCTCGTGCATGTGCTGTGACAGGCACCTGTGGTGCTGGCCAGGTGACTGGACACTCACACAGCAGGAGGTCCCTGGATTACACAAAGACTCTGAGAGTATAAAAGCCAAAGGATTCCTTTGTTCAGGCTTCCTCCCTGGAAGCACCAGCTCGAGCTGGATTTGTGTTACTGTGCTGTGAGCCAGTGAGGAATCCTGTCTGTGTGAGTGTGGGGTGTGCAGGGAGCCAGCTGGGGACCCACTGGAGCTGCCCCTGCAAAGGGGCTTTGGTCCCAGCAGGGACAGTCTGGGGTGCTGCCACTGTGACCCCGGGAGGGGCACCTGAAGGGTCACACAGGGGAGTTCCTTAACATCTGGGAAATGTGAGGACACAAGGCCAGAAATGAAAGCTGATGGGTGTGATGTCTTGAGGGTGGCTGAGTTTTCCTGTTCTGCTCCATTTTCCTGGTTCCTGCAGGTAGCATGTCCCTAGGACCAGGGCTTTGTAGCTGGGCTGTGTGCCTTTGGGTGAGCAGAGGTCCTTCAGATCATTCTTATTGTTCCCTAAAGCACTGATAACTGCCAGCACTGCTCTCATACTAAAAATGCACCTGCCTTATATGTGTTATGCAACAAGTGTCATTGTTTTCTGGGTAAATATGACAGTGTTGAGGACAAGAGCACCTCTCATGTCCTTAAGTTCCTGGCATATTCCTTGAGCCTACATAGTAGGCAAACAGCCCATGCATAAGTTTTCCTGCAACGTGAGCCCCATTCCTGGAGCATGTGGCATACCTGCTGCTGACAGAATGATGAATGTGAATTATTAATGATATGAATTGCTTTGAGACTAGCTGAGCCATGAACCCAGGGCAGCAGTTTCTGTGTTACTCCAGGGTCAGGACATAGGGGTGAAATACACTGTGTGTTAATGTGGTGATAGTATAAAGATCAAAAGTACCTGCAATATCCTGGAGTTCATAAAGAGGCAGCAGCAGAAATGTAATAAAAGGTAAAAGGAGCAGGCCCTACTTGTTTCTCTCCTTGGATTTGATGTCAGGTTTGAGATGAGGCACCAGGGCTGGAACTGTTTTGCCAGAGATATCAGGCCTGTCTGAGATCCCCACTGTTTTATTTTACTTTTTTTTTTGTCTTTTACTTGATTTGCCTCTTAACCTTGCACATTACACCTACCATTATGCACCGTTGCTAAACTGCTGTTCAATTTGCCCCAAGTGCTAGATGTTTTATGTTGAAATTGTACAGCTAAACTCCTGTGTTGTTTCTTAGCTTTCATCAGGGCAAGTTGCTCTCTGCCTGCAGTGGGGAGCCAGATTCAGAGCAGTATTGATGTGTTTTTCCCTGCTCACAAGGCAGGGGAGACACAGCCCGGGATTTTAACCTCTCTTCTGTGAAGACATTGTAAAATATAAATAGACAATCTTCAAACACTACTGGTGAGTGTATCTTGGGAGTTTCTGAATATATTATCCTTTCAGGAGTCTCTTGAGTAAATTGTTAAATAAATTGCTGAATAAATTGCATTCTTACACTGTGGTATTGGACTGCTGAATAAAACAACATAACTATGTGCTGCTTTGATATTTTTATTAGTATTAGCAGGAGATTTGGGAGCATTTACTTATTTGTACTTTATTGTATGTTTGTGCTGCACCATGCTGTGCTAATTCAAAAATCCCAAAGTGAGTAAAAACATAATGTACTACTTTTTGCTAGAAGTGTCATTGCATTAGGCATTGGACTAATCCCACCTGAGATGCTGAGTGGCTCTGAGTCATGAAATTAAAATGGAAATTTGATGAAAGGTGCTGAATTTACAGAACTCGTTACAGTGTTTGCAACCCATCATTTATAAGCCAGCCTTTTTTTCCTCTTGAAACATATGGATGACAAATGGAGAGGTTTTCTTCAGCTCTTCCAACAACCAGTGATTAAATTTACAGGACTGCTTTTACATTTCTCAGCTCTGGCTGATATAATAAAACATTTTAGCACTGACTGGGTGGTCCCCATGGTACTGAGCTGTATGACAGTTTTCAGCATCAGGCCAGCTGTTGTTTTTATTTCGGACTAAATCTTCCAAAGATGAATAGCATGTAAAATTAACAGTTTCTTGCCAGGGAACCTTGGAAAGTTGTGTAGGTTTTTGTTTTAGTCCTGGAGCAAATCTGTAACTTGGAGTAGCTAGCCTGAGAACACAGTGATGGATTTGATCATAGCTCTGCATTAAGAAGCCCGACCTGATAGGGAATGTGCCTTCCCTGAAAGAGATGCTGCACTGGGTGAGGAGGGATTTCAAGAGCATTTTATTTGTATTTGAAATGTTGCTCTTCAGAGTTTGTTGTTACTAGGAGGCGTCTTCCAGTGGTTCAAGATACATCTCAGGATAAACACATTCTGTCCTATTAATATATTTTTTTTCCTCTAAGTAAATTCTTGCTAATGAAAACCTCCCCCACCTCATTGTCACGTGCAAAGATGGAGCTTGTGAAGTGAGTGTCTAGAGGCTGGGGACAGTGGTGTGTGGCATGGCACAGCGTGCAGCATGATGTGTTCTCATGCCACAAGCCCAGAGATGCTTCAGGGAATGGCTGAGTCAGGAGCTGCTCACACGGCACAGCAGGGAAATGGCGCTTCCTGGACGGTGCAGGGGAGGCAGACGTTCTTACCCCTGTTTATTCTGTCTTCCTACTTGTGTACATTCTACTTAACGAAAAAACGAGTGGAGAGTGGCTGGGTAAGGAGGCCAGAGCAAGGGCAGCTGTGGCCTGCGTAGCATCTTCTGTAAGCAGCTAGCCTGTGCTCTGCTGCTGCCAGCTGCTTTGCTGTGCTGGGTGAGCAGTCAGGTTCCCTGGCTGCAGCAGGACACCTGAGCTCTGCTGTGCCAGGTCATGCTGGATAGTCACACTGCAGGGACACTCATGCTGGAGGCTAGAGCTGCTCCTTCTTAAAGCCTTGCAGGCACTGCTGAACAAACTCTGCTTCCTACAAGGTGTAATGCCAGCAGCTGACTATTAGGCAATTCTCTGCCTCGGGCTTAGAGCTCCATCTGGATGCGAGCTCGTCAGAAACTTTGTGTCTCGGAGGATCTGGTCTTGAGAGAAGTAGCAGCTCCTTGCTGTGTCTGCTTCTTTCCCTGCCTGGAGAAGCTGAGAAAGACAAGACTCTTGACTCTTTATTCAAGGACCAAACTGGTGTCAAATTTAATGTTTTCATTAAAGCGTGCTTGCTCAGTTCTTAAGTTAATAGAAGCAACCATGTGACCTCACAATGAGACATTCAGGTCTTTTTCACAGTCAGGTCTTTTTCTCACTGAAACCTGTTGTAAAATTGGGGACATTGATTATTCCTCAAACCAAGGAATTCCTCAAATTGAGCCTGTGCTTTGGGCTGGCCATGTGCATAAGTCCATTTCTATTTGGCATGATATGTGCCTGAGGGAGACATTTCAAAAGCTGAGAGCACAGGATGCTTAACAGCTCCTTGCACCCATGGAAATTCCCTGAGTGAGGTCCCGAACAGGATAGTGAGGTCTGGGTGCATTTATCAATAGCAAGGTTTCTTTGTTTAATGTGAAGTGGCTGCAGCTGCAGTCCTTCAAGTGGGGTATTTCCTCTACACTGTACACAAGGGTAATGAACTCTAAACTTGAACAGGTACAGAGAAAGATGACCAAGGGTATGAATTGCCTGTTTCATGAGAGACTGGAAAAGCCTGGCCTGTAAAACTTGCCAAAAAAGGTGAGGAGTATAGTTGCTTTCTTTGGTACAGCAAGGAGTTAAGTACCAGAGAGAAAGGAAAAAGTCACACTGGAAGACAGCATTTCCACAAGTACAGGTGGGTACAAATAAATCGGGCATAATTAAATCAGTTAATAATCAGCCTAAAAATAGCTTGCCCCAAAAAGGTCTGTAAAAGTCTTCTACTAAAAACAAAGGAGACACAAGTGTTAACTGCCTTTGAGATGGTGTTTGGACAGTTCATGAACAGGAGGGTATGGCATGGTGCCTGCAGTGGTGGGGGGCTCATTCTCAAGGGCTGGGAAATTCTGCAGCTCTTTACTGTGACAGCCAGTATCTGGTGGAGATATTTAAGCTAATATGTTCTCTCTTGATCTTTGAATCAGAACTGAATTAAACTCCTCAGTGGGGGCTGGGAGAAAAATATGAAAATATAAGTGCCTTGCAAATGCTTTAGTTACTATTAAAACAGGCAGCAAAAGATTGTCAGCCACATCTGGCAACAGCAACTGTGGGGGATGCTAATATCTGTCCCATTGCCAGTAATTTTTTTGAAATACCAACACAGAATAACACTACTTAATAAAACTGCATATTTCCTCTCCCTTTAAGCACAGCTGAAACCAAGTGAAGAGTTGCTTTGGGAACAGTAAGTCTTGTTGTGTGGTGTCCCTTTGCAGAGTTTTGGTATGAGATGTGCAGATCCTGGGATGCTCCCCAGGCTCACAGGGGCTGGGAACAAAGGGGATTGCAGTGACCTGGCCAAGTGTGTTCATTGCAGCTTGGGCTGCAATTAATGCTGCCATTGATTGCTTGTGGGCTCTGATCTTGGAATTGGCCTCTGAGTGAGATGTTGTCCCCCAGATTTGATGGTTGGGTGTTGAGATGATTGCATAGAAGCGTGGGCTCTTGTGCATGCAGGAAAGGAAGCCCTGGAGTCCTCATGGATGCTGGACAGAAATCAGCTCAACGTGCACAGAGGCAAAGGGAAATGGCCCAGGTGTCAACAGCTCTGCATTGAAATGGCTGATTCTGGACTGGCTGTGGCTGATAACATTTTCTCAGGGCAGTGTGTTGAGAGTGAAAGCTCCAGTGGCTTCTGACCAGTGTGGTTGTGCTCTCCCAGAACATGGCTTTCTGCAGGGGGAGATGAAATGCTGGAAATTTTAGCATCAGCCAGGATGAGGAAACTGCAGTTCCTTAGGAGAGGTTTTTGGGTGCTCCCTACCCACACATCTGTGGCATTTAGACAAATAGGTACTTTCAGGGAGCATCCTTCACTGGGGATTTCCAGGTTGGTTCTACAGGAGTCACCTTTCAGCCATGTTTGCTGCTGTCTAACTTACTCTCTGGAAGACAAAGACTCTCAGTCCTGGCCCAGATCTCTGAATTTCCTTATACAACAAAAATCAAGCAGGGACAGGTGTTTGAAGATGTCAACCAGGAAGTAATTTAAAAGTGAAAGGGAAGCCTTGCTCTACGAGCTAGCAAACCTTATTCAAGATCCTATTTGCTGATGACAAAAATCAATTTGGCCTGATCCCATGGTGTCACGTGGAGAAGCAGCTTCATCCTGAAGGGACTTGCCGAGCTTAGGTTCAGTTTAGTCTGTAGGTGTGCTGGCAGGAGTGCAGGAGCATTGGGAAATTCCTGTGGGATGCAGCACAGGACCTTGATTACCCAGCAGAAGCTGGCTAGGACATGGTGCTCAAGATGCCTCCTAGTTACTCTGTGATGAAAAGACAATTACAAAAACCTTGGCTGGCTTAGGTTCCTAATTAAATAGTGGGGGCTTTGCAGTGGGAAGAGATGTAATCAATGTAAAAAGTTAAAAAGCATTCCTATGGTCCAAGCAGTGACTTCTGCAGAGTGTGGACCCCAGGAATGTGCCTACACAGATTGTGCTGCATGGTCTTAGAGGAGAACATCTTGCATCTCTTGGTCATGCTGATTTTGGGAGATGAGTTATTTATTTTTTTAATGAAAGATTTAGTCATGTTTTAAATCTGCTCGTGGATGTATTTTTGATTCGATGACTTAATTCTATAAAACTAGCAATCGAGGGCATGTGTGTAAGGACATTTCTGGGTTTTATAGCTTCAGTGCATCTCAGCCATTAGTTGCTTTTAAAACTGCAGGACCTACTTTATTAATGAACTGGTTTTGATGTCTGCAAACATGCAGGTTCTCTGATTACAGTCTTATCTTCAAGACTGCTGTTTAAAAAAGATAAAATTAATTCAAATGCATACTTATATTCAAACACCTTATCCATTTCACAGCCTAAGCACCATCATGAAACCTGTTCAAACAAACAGAGTGAATAGGGCTAATGTCTTGATAAATGAAATTTTCTCACCAGAGAATAGTGGGAAGACCCCAGTCTAAATATCACCATGGAACAGCCACACAGACTGTGGGAGTCTAATGTTGTAACTTTCTAGATGTTGTGCAAAACAACTTTACATATCTGGTAGAAAAAAATAGTGAAATAATAAGGAACAAAAATTATGCACCACAATTGCAGGATTTGTGAACAGAACTGTAGATAGAAGTGGATGGCTTCTTTTGGTTTGTTGCCACCTGTGTAAATGAAAATCTGAAAAACCTGTTAATGAAAGATGTGTGATTTTTGGCCTGGAAGTTGTGACAGACTAATGTAATAGCTTAAATGTGAGTGAAAAGAATGTTTTCCTGGGGTTTGTGTGAGACAGGGTGTTTTAGAAGCTTTGAGATGCTGCACAAAGGGCTGGATTAATTTGGTTAAATAGATCCTAATGCTGTGAGCTGTAGAAGGTCCTGCTGTTCCATGGTGCTCTGTCATAGCTCCCAGTAATGATACACCCCATGGGCAGTGGATGGGGATTTTTTCCAACTGTTATTGGATATCTTCTGATTTAATAAAACAGCTTCAGTAGCAGCATAATGCAGTGGGTTTTGATCAGTGAACTGGAGGGTTTTTATTGCTTAAACAGATTAAGGGACTGTACTACAGAGCTACTAAAAACAGCAGTTCTGCCTTAGCTCTAAGCTTGCATAAATTGCAGATCTCTGGTCCTCTGTCTTCATGGGAGCACTATTTCAGCATAGCTGGTAGTGGTTAAAACCATTGCATGTGTCAAAGGAAACAGGATCAACAAATGAAGTGAAAAACATGTCTTTCCTTCTAGCTCATTTGGATTGTGCCATGTGGGACCATATGTCACTTGACCTTTATTTCCTTCAGCTAAATAGGATCAGTTCTAATGAAAACAAGTTCAGAAAATAGATCAGATTGCAACACAGCTTTGGTTAAAAAAAAAAAATCAGCAATCTTCTTGTTTCATCTCTGAAACATTTCTGTAATTGTATCTATGCATTTTGAAATACCTTCTTTTATATGGCTACATTTTTCTGCTTCATATACATGGAAATTTGAGATTATAGGTGCATAAAGGAATACTCTGTTAAGTAACTAGACTTTTATGTGGGTAAGGTGGTTGAGCAGCACCCCATGGTTAAAATCCATGTATTTAGATAATTAAAGATATTTCTATTATGGGATTCTGTAGTTCAAACATAAGTTCTAGAGCTCCCAACAGTTCTGTAATTGATTATACACGTTGCTGACTGCCCAAAGCTACAAGTGTGAAATGTGATGGAGAGCTGTGGCTTATCTCCTGAACTGTAAGAATAGTAGAAAAATAGGCAGGCTTTCCTGGGTTTAGGAGTTGCATGGTTTTTTGAAACTAAAATGTTTCTTTTCTGTCTGTTTTTAGCCTACTTCATTCCACTTTTCTATCAAAGCGATCCTTGTCATAAAAAAACCCCAAACCCTGATGCTGTATTAATGATTTAAGGCTCCAAAAGGGACTCCATAGCTCTGAACTCCTAAATAGCTGGATAAATTCTGCTAATCAGTTTTACCTAGTAGGAAAAGTCTTTTCCAGAAGAGAAATCTTGTCATTTTCAGTCAGGGGAAGTGCTGTATAAGACAAAATAGTGTAATCCCACAGACACATCTGCAGAGGCTGCGTTGCCTCTGGACATGCTCTTTCCTGTCCATAAAAAGCTGTTGTGGAATTTTGGACTTGTTCTTTGGAGTGCTGTTGAGTCCAGAACAATCATACTGTTTCTGGGGGGCAGAGTCCATCTTTGAAATGCTGTGTATGAGTGTCATTGTCTGTCTTTGATATCCCACTGAACTGTGGTGTTGTAGATAATTATGTTCATGGGATGGAAGCTGTCACCAGTCATAAATACCTGCTGTTTTGGGGAAATGGATAATGCCAGTTTTTGTGCAAAACAAAGATCTCAAAGATGTGTGTGATGCTTGTGGGCTGCTCCTAAACTGGTGGGAAGCAATGGAAATTCAACAGAGCTGTAATTAGTGGCATTGCCTTGACTCACCAGTTGTCAGGTTAGGGTACAAAAAGGTGAAACTCACTTGTCATCTGCCTTGCTGAAAATGTAGTGCCTTTCAAAAAGCAAAATGATTCACAGCACAGTGTGATCTGCTCTGGAAGGGTTGTGATGTACAGCAGAAGTCCAGCTGGAGGCCAGTTACTCATGGTGTACCCAGGGGTCAGTGATGGGGCCAGTAGTGCTCTTCATTCCCGACCTGGACGATGTGACAGAGTGACCCCTGGCAGTTTTGCAAAGGGTACAAAGTTGAGAGGAGTGAGTGGTGCACCAGGTGTTTTCCCTGCCGTTCAGAGGGACTGGGACAGGCTGAGAAACGGGCTGAGAGGAGTCTCATGAAATTCAACAAGGGAAAATGCAAAGTCCTGCACCGGGGCAGGTACCAGCACCAGCTGGAAAGCAGCTTTGCAGATAAAAGACATCCTGGGGGATGCCAAGCTGATAGTGAGGAAGCAATTGTGGGAAAGAAGGCCAGCAGCCTCCTGGGCTGCGTTGGGAAGAGCACTGACAGCAGACCAAGGGAGGTGACAGTTCCTGTTTGCTCAGCTCTGGTGAGTTTGCATCTGGAGCACTGTGTCCAGGGCTCCCCAGTACGAGACACACACTGGTGTGAGTCCAGTGAAGAGCCAAGGAGGTGAAGGGGTTGAAGCATCTTAGACACAAGGAGAGGCTGGGAGAGCTGGGACTATTCAGCCTACAAAAGAGGAGGCTTGGAAGGCTCATAGCCATGTGCATTATGAATGCCTGGTGGTGGGAGAAATAAGGTGATGGAGGCAGACTCTTGTCATTGGTGTTCAGTGAGGCAATAAACAATGAAACAAGAAGCAGTAAACACAGATTGAAATGCAGGGAATTAAACATAAGATTTTTTTTTTTTTCCTGTGAGAGTGATTGAACACTTGAGGTGGTGACTCAGAGGCTGTTGAGTGACCATTCTTGGAGCTATTTAAAATTCACCTGAACAAAGTGATCCATCTACTCTGTCTGCACCACTCTCTGCAGAGGATCCAGAGGTACCTCAGCCATTCTGTGACTCTGCCTGGATAGAGCCATAAACAGCCTAAACCCTCCTGTGAAAGGTAGCAATTGAGTAGGTGCACTAACAGCCTGAATAATCCTCTGTTACTGTGAGTAATCATCTCTACTTAGATTTACAAACAGCCCTTTATGTTCCTGAGTGACATTAGTCTATTATCCAATTGCTAATCACTCAATTTGTGAGGAAGAGATAAAACTTCATTGGTTACCAGTTAATGAGCATTGCAATTAGAATCCTTAGAGCAGAAGGGAACATATCTTCGTTGTACACAATACACAATTGCAGTGACCACGTGAAATAAGAATTTCATGATATGAGCATGACATGGAGGGAACTGTGGCTGAGCCCCTTTGAGTTACTGTGTGAATGACTGCTGGAATTGCATTTATTCTCTGATTTGCAGTGTTTTCCCCTTGGTGCCTGCAGTCTGTTGAAGAGCCTGAAGAGGAGCAAGCACTTGTGCACTAATAGGTTATTTCTTATTAAATTAAGCTCAAGTGTTGCAGGAGCACTAGACTAGATGAGATCTCTTGGATTACTTAGTTTTAGACCTTCTGCAGTGGTTCACAACTGTTCAGCAAAACTGCTTGGTAGAAAGTGTGTGTTGCTGTGGTGGAACTCTGGTCCTTTGGTCTGGGGAACTCTGCAACTGCTAGGCTAAATCTGGTTAGTTTGCATTCATATAGTTGTCTTCTATGCTGTACATTATCAGAACACTTCTTAACCTGCAATTCCTTTCCTTGTGCTTGTTCCCTAATAAATTTAGAGGGGGGAAGTATACTGGATTTACATGGCAAGATTTGCTAAAATGAACAGTTTAATATTTGCAGTTCAAGGAAAGGTCTTGTGAGAGAACTGAACAAAGGTCACCTTTAATCCCTGTTTCATGGTCTTAATATCTCCTGAATTTTAGTATTTTGCTGTGGCTGGACTAGTGCCCCTGTCATTTCTCTGTTCAGATTAAGGCCAGGTTGGGTGGGCTGTGAACAACCTGGTCTAGTGGAAGGTGTCCTGCCCAAGGCAGGGGGGTTGGGATGGGAACTGGATGATTTTTCAGGTCCCTTCCAACTCAGGCCATTCTATGATTCTATGATTTACTCAGCAGCTTGAAGTAAATTAAAATTCAGGTCTCACTGTTCATTTGTTGACTTCTGGTCTTTATTTTAAATGAGTCAAGAGCACAAACCCCAAAAATCCTCTTGGTCTTAAATGTCAGGTTTGAATAGAGTAATTCAGAGTTAGTATTTAAATGTGTTAGAGGCTTAGTTATTTGTTCTGTGCATTATCTAGGAGAGACATGGAAGTAAAACATCTGACTCTCTATTCACTTCTCAGGCATTCATAGTCATCTGTGAGTTAGTAATTTCATCTAGAAATTGCCTTCTCAATAGAATTTTTAAAAATAATGCTAATGAGATTGGTTTTACTGTGTGCTAAATATCATCACAGATTTGAAAATTGGGCCTGAACTTTTTTATTCCCCCCCCCCCCCCCCCTTAAAAAGGACCCTTCCATTTCTCTCAAGTGAGGTGCATTGCCACTATCTAAATTACACTGGCTTTTAATAATTATTTTTTAATATAATGGCGAGATGAAAAGGGGTTTCTAGTGCAAAAAAGAAATAGTAAGGAAATGCATCAATGTACATTTTAATGTGCTCAGAAGTTTTTAGAGAGTCTATAAGGTTACCTGGTTTGTATATTGTAAGCAAACACATATACTCACCTTTTAGTGGCAGAATTAGTTTTAACTGAACTGAGCAAAAAAAAGGTTCAAATAACTAAGAAGTCAGTGAACTTTAGTAGCTTTCCTCGTAGCTGAGTTGTTCTGGGAGCTGAGTCTCTCCCTGTGCTCTTTTACAGCTGGGTGGCAGCATTTCTGCAGCAATTCATTTGTATCTAAATTAACTACTCAAAGATTTTTTTTTTGATGGATCAGATGTTATGTGCTTTTTTCCTCTCAGCTGTGATTATCCTTTTTAGAGCAATATAAAACTCACCAAATATTAGTTACTTGTCTGTGATAGTGAGTCCTAATAATGCTGCTCTGGATATCAGTAGGTGCAAGATTTTACAAAATGAGCAGGACTTTATAAAGCAGCACTGCAGGGACTCATCTGCTGACCATTCTGTCTCCTGCTGCTTGCTGTCCTCCCTTACATTCACAGTCTGTGTTCAGGATTCCAGCTCAAACACCAGTTTGCTTCATTTATTCACACCTCTAAAGATGAATTCAAACAGACTGCCTCAATGGTCTGAACTGATATAGTTTCCCCAATGCATTTTCCATTTATATATGCCACTGCTCACCTACATTAGTGAATGAAATCTTAATGTTCATGCTGAATTTTGCAAGTTTAAACTTTAAGCCATTGGATTTTATTATTATTTGCGTCAGAAGAAAAAGTTCCCCACCATCATATCTACTTCATTGTGAAATTACCATAGGGCAATCACATATCTTTTTTTATATGCCTTAAGCTTTTATGCCCCTCATTGTAAAGTTTGCTTGTCCAGGTTATTATTATATCTGTCCTTTGAATTCATTCCTGTGTTATTCTGCCCTTTGTGCAACTCATTTTCTGAAAGGATGTGGTTTTCCAGCAACGTTTTACTAGGGTTATATACATAATTACTGCCATTACCCAGATTTTAACACTTATTCTGCATTTTATGAAGGGTGCTCCAGACATGCCCTGAGGTCAGTCTGAGCAAGTTACTATGTCTGTGTCCTGTAATCTTGCCACCACTACCTGGAGCTTGACTGTGTTAAAACAGGTTTAGATGGATTCTGACTAGACTGTTGGCAATTCTCATGGTCCTGTGTCTTTTATTACCTGTCTTCATTTTTACAATACTGAACTTTGTGGTAGCTGCAAACTTTATTAGCAAAGATTTTATATTGCTCATAAAAATATTCAGCAGCACTTGGTCAAGCCTGTTCTAGTGCCCACCCATCCTCTGGGTGAAGAAGCTGAAGCCCTGGCTCTGGCACCTGTCCTATAACCATTTTTTGACTTGGCAGATTGGACTGCCCTTTGAAACCCCTTCCCTTTGACTGGGAGGAGTGATGAAAAAGCTTCCTGCACTCCAGAGTAATTTACTGTGGCTCCCAAAGCTCTGTAATCCTCCTTGATACCTATCAGACTGTACCTGGTGCCAACCATTATATGGAATTAAATCTAACAGTTTGAAGAAATTCAAATATATGTCAAGATAGCTTGATCTACCAGATGAGTAATCTTGTCAGCTTTACAGGTTTGTTTGAGAAGACTTAGAAAGGTGTGGAAAGATTATGAAACCATGTTGACTGTCATTAATTACATTTTTGCTTCTAATTCTTTTTAGTTATGAGATTCACAGTAACTGTTCTGTAGACTAACATGTTTTACAGACTGTAACTCCATGGGTGTCCTTGCCATTTTTACATCTTAAAACTACCCAGGGAGTCCTTCAAGCCTTGTGAAATTCAATGGTTTATTGGATTTGTTAAACACTGGAATTTCACAGAATCACAGAATATGCTGGGTTGGAAGGGACTCACAAAGACCATCGAGTCCAACTGCTGGCCCTGCACAGGACACCCCAAAATCACACCCTGGGCCCGAGAGCGTTGTCCAAACGCTCCGTGAGCTCTGTCAGGCTGCTGCTGTGACCACTGCCCTGGGAGCCTGTTCCAGTGCCCAGCCACCCTCTGGGTGAAGAACCTGTCCCTAATATGCAGCCTGAACCTCCCCTGGCACAGCTTCAGCCATTCCCCCGGGTCCTGTGACGGGTCACCAGAGAGAGGGGATCGGTGTCTGCCCCTCCTCATGAGCAAGGTGTACACTGCAATGTCTGTCCTCTGTCTCTTCTCCAGGCTGGACAGACCAAGTGACCTCAGCTGCTCCTCACAAGGCTTCCTCTCAAGGCCCTTCACCATCTTTGTGGCCTGCTTGGGATGCTCTCTGACAGCTTAATGTCTCTGTTGTATTGTGGCACCCCAAACTGCCCCAGCACTGGAGGTGAGGCCACCCCAGTGAGAGCAGAGCAGGACAGTCCCCGCCTTGGTGATGCTGTGCCTGGAGCACCCCAGGGCATGGATGTCCCTCCTGGCTGCCAGGGCACTGCTGACTCATATTCAATGTAGAAGCCTTCTCTCTTGGTCTGAGTGGTGCTTTACAGATACAAATCTTTCGGATGTGCCAGTTGGAAAATGCGGAGTCTGAATGGGTTCCTCCTTCTGTCACAGACAGTAATCTTTGTATTGTGTGTGTGATAGGCAGGACACACATGTCTGTTTAAAAAATGAGTCCACAACTATCTACTCTATCTAATATCTGTCTATCTACTGTACATTTCCTTAGTCTATATCCTTGTTTAGGATTTTATTAACTGCATTTGACAATAATCTTATTTTAATTTTGTTCTCGCTATATTTTAAAATGCTTCATTTCTCTTAAATGCATCAGTTTTATTTTCTCTAACCATTTTGGCTATTGATATCTTATTGGTTTGCTTTTATTTCCTTCCTTTTAAATCCTTCTATTGATCACACGTTTGAACTCTTAGTTCTTGCTTGGCACTGCTAGTTTTCCAGTCCCACCATACTTACTTAGTTTTATGTTTGCTTTGTTATTTTAACATCCTCTGGCAGCAAAGATCAAGTTGCCATTTTCTCTCTTTACATTAGTGTGTTCGTGGCTTTCTAACCCATTTGCTATTTTTGTTGTGTCTTTTTATGGCAAACAAATGACTATTAATGCACTGCAGAAAAATACTGAATATCCACAACAAAACTGCTCAGCTGTCCTCAAAAAAAATTTCTCTTGCACACAGACACATGATTTATTTTTTCTTTTACTAATCCAGCAGGCCAGGATTGTGCTTTCAATTAAAATGGCTTAGCTGAAGTAATTAGGATTTGTTGCTGTCAGCATGGATAAACTTGATAAACAAAGAGACTAAATTATCTCATAGGGTTTTGTCTTGACTGTTTTTGTTAGCACGTCTAGATAAATAGCTTGGAGCCATTATTGCTGAAAAGTCAGTTAGTGGCTTCAAGTTACTGCTGAATGCTGGCACCATTTGTACAATATTTAATATGCTACAACCACTCTCTTCTCTGTGATATGGTGCTCATCCCATGGCCTGTGGCTCAAGACAGGATGCTTTGAATAATTGCTGACTTAAATGTCTTAGAGTGAACCTTCTGCTCTGTTCCCACACTGCGAGTATGATTCTTTCTGTCTTGACAAGCTGAAATTTGTGTTGCCTTTTCCTCTGTCAGGGTGGCTGAGGAGGGATGCCCTCTGCTCCAGCTGCTTGCAAGTCACTCTGCAGCAGAGCAGCTTTTCCTCAGTGAAATGGGTAACTCCTTTAATTCTCCTAACTGCAGCAAGGGGCTGGGCAGTCCTGCCTGCAGGGCTGGCTGTGTCCAGAAATGCACCCGGTTCCGTGAGCGTGGTGGGACCCGCGCCACGGCAGCTCTGGGTTTCCCTGGGGGGGCTGTGGCTGGTGTGTGGATCAGTGTGTACATTCCTGGCATTGCATCAGGAAGATGCCTGGCACGGACTTGGAAAGGTGATGGTGGCCCCTGTGGACTCATGAGTGGCAGCCAGTTGGGGTGGAATGGGCAGAAGGGCACCGTGGCCAGACTGTGCTTGCAGGCCAGTGGCAACAGAGAGTGTGGAGTAACTGCTCAGAGCTCAGATGTCCATGCTGTGTGCATTTCAGGTTGCGTGGGGTTTTTTGGTTGTATTTTTTTTAAATCTTCAGATTAGCTCTAGCCTGGGTTTGTGATGCAGCTGGAGGGAATTTCTAGGCCATGTGGAGCTGAAAGGGATTCAATTGCCATGCTCTGAGATGCTCCAGTGTGCATCAGAGTGCTCTAGAGAGGGGTGTTTGTGAGGTTCAGTTCAGAAGTGCACTCCTGTGCCCAATGAAGCACAAAGGTGTTCCCAGTGAAGTTCCTTGGCACTGCTGCAGTATGCATGATTACCAGGACTAATTTCTCAGGCTACAATAGATATCTCTAGTACCTCTGTGTGGCAATTACTGTGAAGCACTGAGACTGCTCTGAAGCTTTTTCTGTCAGGTCCAAGTTAAATTGGAGTTTGTATTTATTTTTTTTTTTGTATTTGTACTGTTATTTGAGTTCATGAAGCCAAATTGCAGGAACATATCTGGTTGTTGGATGAAAGTTCCCCCAGTTTGTATTCTAAACCCATGACAATTAATCTGCTTAAAACCATATATGCTTCATAAATATCTTGTATATCTGTTATCCTCAGGCCTACTCCTATGCAGCATCACATTCACCATTATTTTATAATATAGCTTAGCTCCCAACCATTACACCAAATAATGCATTATTCACAGGCACAGTAACTGTATGAGTATTTAGCTGAGGATGCAATGGATCCTTTACACAAATGTTATTTCTTGTTTCCTTTTCCATAGCAAATGAGTTCTTGCCTTCAGGAATGTGTGAGAACTGCAAGAGGCAGGCAGTGGTAGGAGTGCAATGATTTGGCCTTGGAGCTCTCAGTCCGAGACTGGCTCGTGCTTGTAATTCCCCACCAGAGCTGCCATCCTGCTGTAAACAGGAGATCTGAGCATGGGCTGGATTAACCTTATCTGCCTGCCAGACACTCCCAGCCCCTTTCTCACTCACCCTCCTCAGCAGGGCAGCAGGGAGAGGGAAGATGGGGCAGCTCGTGGGTCAAGGTAAAGACAGGGAGGTCACTCACCAGTTACTGTAGTACCAATTATTATTTCTACTTCTTCATTGAGGGAGTTGATGGAATAGATATAGAATATTTTACTGAAGAATTGGAGGATGAAACTATCAATATTCTCAACAGTTTGCAAATGTTTTAAGTTGACTACATCACATAATCCTAACCCAAATATGAAAAATCCAAAATCCTTTATTGAATAGAAAATTTCTTGTCCATAAGTTAAAGGGCTTAATTGAAGTCCAAAATAGGTCTGTTCATCCATAAGTAACAGGGCAGATGGTGCTTTCTGCACCCTTTATGCAAGGGAGAATCTTTTTGAGGACAGGGCTCTGAATCAGTGATGCTCCCTTGCCTTTCAGAGTTGCTCAGTCGTGGACTTCTGAAAAGATTTTACAGAGAAATGTTTTTCTTGTTTAAACCTTTTGTCCTGTTGTTGGTGATACAGCTTTCACAGTTGTCTCAGGCTCTTTATGCACTTTCTGTTATGACCTGTCCCATAGTGAAGTCTTGGAGATACCACTGGGCAATCTCAGTTCTCAAACTGAGCACTTCAGTTTAGTGGGACCTGCACTTTATCTCATCAACTTTCCCAGCTTGTCTCAAGTTTCAGGCTGCTACAGGATATTCTTGCATCTCTGTATGAGTAATTTCAAAGAAGTAAAAAGTAAGTAGGAGTTCCTTTTGCTGACAATTTAAAAATCAGGGCGGTAAATTTTATTTTAGTGAAATGGTTACAAAACTAGAATAAATTTACAGGGGAAAAAAAAGCATCAAACAAAAGCAGCTGTTCTGCAGAGAATATGCCTGTCATTAAGCTGTTACCTCACATTGTGTTTCTCTGCAGTGCCTTCTGGCAGCATCTCAGTCCTCTGCTTTTGGGGCTCTGTCTTTTAAAATGTATTCTGCTCTGGTACCCCTCTCGAATTGCACTTGAACCTTATCAGGATGCTGTTGAGCACTAATGAGTCTTCAAAGAAGTATGTAGGGACTTTCACTTCCCTTTTGTTCATGCTAATTAAGTTAGGGAAATTTTATATTGTGTCTTGATTAATTCTGGGAATTTGTAAGTATGCAAATGAACATTGTTTATCTGGGGCTGAGTTATCTTTTGATATGCAAACACACTTTGATATGCTGATTTTCATTAACACTATTGCCTTCCTCTTTGGGAAGAACTTTGAATTACAATTACAATTCCATCCAACTTCTCTCTGAAAGAAGCTGTGACTTCTGCTACTCATGTCTTATAATTGGATACAAATTCCATAGTGTAGAAGTTATCTGAACAAATTTCTTGTTGGTCTAGAAATATCAAGAATTTAATCTTGTTTTCTCTAAGTCAGACTGATCTATACTAAGTAAACAGATGACCAGTGTGGTTCTGGATTCCTCCACAGCTATCATGGTCCCATGCCTGCAGAGATGACCTGCATTCTGCAGGCCTTGATCATGGCTGGTTTTACTCAATTATGCCTAAATCTAAACCTTTTTTTAGAGGAATCCTTGAGTAAAATAGTCTATATACCTATATAAGTGAAAAAGCAGTTTTATAAATGCTATATTTAGCATAGATTTGTTTTTTTCATGAATTGTCAGAGCTCCTAAGGGATCTGTTTAACTGTTTTCTCTGAACAGATAAGACAGAATTTATATATGAAAAATATGCAGTCAGTTTCTTTGTAGCTTCTTTGCATTTGCATGGTGCTTCTCACTGAAAACACATATGGAGGGCTGTTCATGATGCTATTTTTATTCTTGGTTTTGTCCCTTAGTATATGTTGAGTGTTCTATTATAGAGTACAGAGCCAGATAATGTGTTCAAGTGTTGTGGATATAATAAAGAAGGATCCCTTAAAGCTTTTGCTTTCTAATTATATTCTGGTTTAGCCCACAATGTGTCCAGACATCTCTTCCTTATTCCGAAAGACACCCTAAACACTAGAAAGTGCCAAGCAAATTAAAGCACCCCATCTAAGTAAACAACCACATGGCAGAGTCCATATGTTCTAAAATTAAGCATATCTATGTTTAAAACAATATATTAATTCTGCTGCTAGAAAGGGAAATCAAACCAGTTCCCTTGTGTGGAAAGAATCATGTTGCATTTTGAATGACTATTAGCATAATAATCACTTCTTGTGATATTTTTCAATTTGGTCTTTTGAAGCAAACCCTGGAAGAGTATTTGCTCTAAAATAGTTGTATCACAGACTTTAAATGCAAGCTGCTTTTAGTGATGCTGATGTACCTTTTAAGCTGCCTCAAGTTAATGCGCTGCCCCCAAGTGAACTCTGCATTTTGCATGAGAAAGTGAAATCCAAGCTTTGTGTGCTTTGCAGAGGTGACCTGCTGCAGATTATGCTGCGTGATTCCCCAGACATTCCTCTCTGCTGCCCTTCAGCCCTGCTGTTCTATGTCCTTGCTGGCCCCAGGCAGGGTTTCCTGCACTTATAGGGAGCAAAACTGCTGACCCAGGGACCCAAGGCAGAGGCTGAGTCTCCTTGTGTTTCTGGGGCTTCGTGACAAGGCTCACGAAATGATGTCACTCACCGTGGGTTGCAAGGAAGGTGCTGCATCTTTTAAGAATTAGGGCTTAGTTACATCTGAGGCATGGGGATTTCCCAGAGAAACCTCAGTGATTGTAACTCAAGGCAGTGAGCGTTATGAATTTGCATAATTATTTTGGCCAGTTTTGGGGTTAGGAAGGATGTTACGTTTGGATTTAGTTTATCCTCATTCCTTAGGAAAGCAATTTTCTGTCTGTATGGCAGATGAATCCAGTGAAGAGCAGGGCAAGTTTGGTGAGAACAGCTGATGCTAGTGAACAAGATGTGTGTTCTGGCTAGTAAAAACCTGTCCAGTACTCTTAAAAAATCCAAACATGTACCTGCCTGTAAGACTTAGCAAAATGTATGGAGAAATATTTTGTGAGGGTTTTTTTTGGGACAAGTTCTATTGCTGTGACTTCAATGAACAGAATCTACCTTTCACAAGCAGGTGTTTTAGTGCCCTGCTGCCCATTGTCCTGTCTTGTGTTAATATTCAACTTCTGGGTAGGAAAAGTCTTGAAAGGCTTCAGTTTTTTAAAACACATATACCCTTGAAGTAAAATAGCAGATATATCTACTTGGCTGACTCGGGGCAAAGTGCTCTCATCCTGAACTGAGCCTCTGCTGTCACGCTGCTGGCCGAGGTCGGGCAGCAGTGACTGTGGGGCCAAGGCCTTTCCTCTGGCCTCTCTTAGCTTCAGCAGGAAATCTGACATTCTGAGCACATGCAGCTGCTGGGCAGAAACCTCAGTAGCAGAGCAATGGTTTATGCTGGGATAGTAGGATTCAGAGAAGTGGTTAACTAAAATCTCATGGAAATGGGGAAATAATGGTGTTGTGGTTTGTCCTCTGATGGCACTTAACACCCCAAACTGAGAGCTCTGCTACTTGTCCTGAGCTGATGATCTATTTGTGTATTGTGTTCATGTGGCAAGGTTTTTTGGTAGTGGGGGGTTGCAGGGGGCCTTCTGTGAAAAGCTGCTGGAAGCTTCCTCTGTCCTATTCTCCCATTTTTTTCTGTGTATTAATTCAGGGCAAGTGAGGAATAACCCACTGGTGGGTTACTGAGTCTTACTTCTGTGAGTATGTCCTGCCTTCCCAAGACTTTGGAAAGGAGTTGAAGGTGCTGTGCTTGGCAGGGGGCAGACAGGAAAACATCTGCTCTGCTCTCTCAAATAGACGATGCTGTCACGGAAAATGCCATTATAGAAATGTTGGTCACACTCTGACACATCTCCTTTCAGAACTGTCTGAGTTTCTAAGATAATGACTCACAAAGAGTGCTACATTGCTACGTTTGTACTTCGAGAATACCTTCTAAAATGAAATTGTTTCTGCAAACAAAGTTCTTCTTAAAATGTGAAGGCATCATCTGTAAATTGACAGATTCACTGAGCAGCACAGAGGCACCCCAGTGTTCATCTTGCACCCAGTCACTTCAATCACGCTGGTGTAAACCACAAGAATTGCTTGAAATGATGTGGAGCTGTTATTCCAAAAGCAATTCATCCTACAACCAAATACCTCTCAAAATATTCTGCAAAGCAATAGCATAATATGAAACAAGAAATACTCACTGGAAAGCAATGAACTTTTGATGTCAGTTTATTTTGAGCAAGCATTTCAGCTTCTGCCTAAGTATGTACAAAATGACAGATTGTTTGCTTCTATTTGACATACTGTATTTTTCGTTTTAAGTTTGCTTTGTAGCACAATGTTGTAAATGCAATGAATGACTCAGTCAGCCTATACTTGCTAAAAGCTTTTTAGCATATTTAATCATTGTCTGTTTGGAGGTAGCACAATTTATGTGCTAAAATGCTTGTGTTGTGATATAAATTATGCTAAGAGGAAAAGTACAGCGGTCGAAGCAATCAGACTAAAAGTTGATCTGTATAGTGAGTGCTCTGCAGAAAGTAAAAAAACATTTGTTTGCTGAGTATTTATGTGATCATATCAAAATGGTCCTTTCCCTTCTTGCTGAGAGCAGCCAGCAGTACATTTGACTTCATCACTCATGAGGTGATTTTCCAGGTGCCCAACAGAGAGGATCAACACTGAAGCCCAGCTCTGCTTTCACCACCTCTTTCCTCCTGTGTATTTTGTTTCTTGGTTAAAAGAAAGGCACATTCAGTGCTGGTGGTAAGAGCTGGGATTAACACCTAAAGCCAGGCAGGCAGAGCTGAGCTGGAGCTTGAGCAGGAGGTGAGTAAAGCATGAGGAGGTGCTCCTGGCTCTGCCACTGCTCTGGTGGGAGAGGGTGACTCTGACCACTCCTGCTCTTCCCCATGTTTTAAGCTGCTTCAACAAAGTGAGCACACAGTTACTGTGTGAGTGAAAGCCTTGTGGGTTCTTTTGCCTTGTGTCCCCGTTATCTCCTATAAAATGTGCCAGGAATCAGAATTTAATCTAAGATATCTCTTGTGTCTTCATCTACTTATTCCTTAATTGGTCTGGCCTGCCAACTGGATGCTCAGCCACACTGGCAGCTTTTTTGACAAGCATGATTATCCACCAAGGACTAGATAGCAATCGCCAAATAATTTAATAGAATTTGCTGATTAGCCACCTGCTTATCATGGCTTTCCTCACGATTGAAATTACCGTGGTGCTGGTGGTAACACACAAACTTCTGTGGAATAGTGAATAGTGAAGATCTCTGCCAGAGCTGCTTAGAGTTGATCTGCTGTGCTGTAGACAACAGCACTGAACTAAAAAATATTTGCTTGATGAATAGCACATATATGGTATTTTGCCACATAATGTTTACTACTTGTTCATCTTCAGCTGAATTATGTCAGTGAAATTTAAAGTGAAGAGAAAGAAATAGTTGAATTCAGCCTCAATTCTAAAGCCAGTGTAGGTGCTTCTGGGTTTGAATGAGTAATCCCTCTTGGTTGTCAAGAATTTTGTGTAGTTAGGGAAGAAAAAACCTCTGTGGTCAAACATAGTGTTATAGTAAGCAGTGTTCCAGCCTCATTTTCTTCTAGTTTATCCCAAAACAATCCTTATGCATAATCATCCAAAAGTGTTTGTATGCTTGTAAAAGTGTTTTGTATACCCTACAGTGAGTAAAGAAACAGATTTTCTTTTCTATTATGTGCAAGAAGGTTAAGTATTAAAGGAAATAGTTGGTTATGATAGTGAGTATACCTAATGGGGTTATTTAAAAAATGTTGTGACGATTGAGAAGCAGATAAGTGATACCACTTACACTTTCATATCAGGGAATTCAGGTGAGATGAAGATTTGTAGAACTGGCAGGCTGTAATGGGTGCAAGGAAAATCACATTTGTTTGCACCACGTCCCACATTTATTGAGCAAAGTGCAGGAGAGAAGGGTTTGTTCATTCCTTCTCTAATGGGAGTTGGCTGAGGGGGTGCACTGATGTTTGGCTGGGTTGGGTTGGGTTTTTTGTTCACTTCTGAAAACTCTTCCTAGAGCTTTTCTGTAGGTTTGTCAGAGCAGTCAATGGCTTTAAAAGTCTGTGTGGTGTCTCTCTGTGCTCTAGGGAGCCAAAGTGAGTTTTTTGTTGTTAATGCCTCCTGTCTGCATTCAGGAACTGATGCTGTTATCTCCAAAATCAAAGCAAGAGATTGCATTTCCTTTCAAGGAAGCAGAGTATGCTTCTGCATTGTTTGGGTTTTAGTAATACACAATGTCTGAAGCTAAATGCATGTGAAGGATCTTCACATAGGCAAATGAGATTCAAATATAGATTGCACTGCAAACTGACCAGCTTTGATTAGGAGATGAAATATGGGTAAATCTCTTTTGGCTTCCCCTGAAAACTGAAATTACTGTTCCTTACTTAAAAGGCATCAGCTGAAGAGCAACTGGAACAAAAGAATTGCTATTCCTGTCTAAAATGGAGAATTATTATCAGGCTTTTCTTATCATCATGAAAATCTGTTTTACAGAACTGTACAGCTGTCTAGATGATACATTTAGATCTCCTGCTGGGTTTTTTTTAATGGAAAGAATTACTTCCTTTTCTTATTATCAACTTTCTTTTTTGCAGACAATATTTATTTTGTTTTTGCTTTTTGTCTGTCTTGCAGATGTTAATTGTTTAATTCTGACCTTGCTTAATCCGTTTTTACACAATATTGAGTAGATTTGGTCTCAGTTTACAGCTGAGATAGAAACTCATTGTTTCTTTGGGTAAGAATGAGTGTGTTGGGATCTGTGATAGAGCCTATTGAAAAATCTGAATGCAGAACCAGCCATTAAAGCAGCTGCAAAATTCATTCACCCTAATCTTCGAGAAGACCTGTCAGAGGCTTCAGTTGTCACTGAACTTGTTTGAATCACATCAGAAAGTCAGAAGCCTTTCTGAGTGCTGTGACAGACTGTGTGGCAGAACTGCTGCTGCTGAACGAGTTTCTGTAACTTGGAAACAAAGCAGAAGCATAACCAGTCCACAACTGCAGCTTGTTTACTGAGCAAAACTTATTTTTGGTGTTTTAAGTGAACATCTTGTTGCTGGGCTTTGGCTTAATTTAGTGAGTTGTAATTGGGCTCCTCAGGGGAATCTGATGTTCTACATGTTGAGTGATAAGAATGTTTTCAGAGAGCTTTTATGCCAGCACTGAAACTTCAATAGTTTATTCAGTCCTGGAAGCAGGAGGGAACTACTGACACATGCAGTCATGTTCTCTGGAGCAATATTTCACAGGAAAGCAGGAGCTTCTACTGACTTTCATATGTGAAGTAGTTTAAACGCTGAAGAACTACAACAGTGTCTGCAAAACCTGCTTTTAATTTCACCCGTGTCACCAAAGGGAGCATTGCCAACTGTCCCCACTTTCTGAAGTTTGGTTGAAAAGAAAATATTCTGTTAGTTTCCATAAGAGCCCGAAACAGTTTCTGAAAACCTGCCTGTCTTCCCTGTTCAGAGAGAGGATTCATTGCTATTGACTCTGCTCCTGATGTGGCTAAAAATCAGTTCTCAAAGCCTTTGTGGGTTGCCTTCAGACTCTGGAACTGCTGTTTAAGGCCCAGTGTTGCAGACAAAACTACATTTTCCCCTACTTTTTCCTCTGTCTCAGTGTTTGGTCTCCAAGTTTAGTTCTTGTGCCTTTTTTCCTACAGATAAAATTTAAAAATTGGCATTAGTGTGAGCCAAGGACGTTGATAGCCCATGTTGTAGATTAGCCAAATCTTGCCTCCTCTGCTTATAAATTTTGAAAAGATTTTGACTAGTAGAGAATATCTGATCCTCTCAAAAGCCATAAATGCAAGATATTGTGGATTTTTCATTACCTCTTAAGAATTATGAGCAGTGCATGATGATTTTGTTTCTGAAACCTTGCCTGGTGGTCCCTTGCAAACTGAGGTTCTTAGATACTCACACTGCAATTCTGTGCCAGTTTCCTCTTTTCTCATGCTACTGCCAAATTTTTCTTGATCATAAAAAATCCTTTAGAATCTGGCAACAAATCTTCTTTGTTCCTGTTTCTGAGCTTAAATCAAACTCAGTTTTTTTTTTTTTTTTTTTTTTTTTTTTTTTTTTTTTTTTTTTAATTTGAAACCTCGCATTTTTTTTTAATTATGACCCTGGCATTAGTCTTTAAAAATTAATTGTTAAGGACTGGTTTAATTTGAACCTGATTTTTTCCTCCTTGCTTCTTCACACGGAGCTCTGTTAAGGCAAACTCTTCTTATAACAAACATCCCATGGTGGAGGGTAAGAGCATATACAGGAATCATTGCAGAATATACCCAAACCTGTCACTTATCTTAGTCATGCTGCAGAGCAGTTTTTTGAAGGAAAAAAACCTGTCTAGAGCCTTAACATGAATGACTTGTGATTTTTTTCCTTAAGTGCATCTGAATTTGAGAGTTTCTCTGGTGTAATTTCAGGTCAGATGTCAGCATAGCACAATGAAATCTCCATAATGCAACGTGAGTTAAAATGATGTCTAGACCAGACCTGTAGGTCTCTACATTGGTAGATGAGCAGGTACAGAGGAATCTGAATATCTGGGAAGGTTTCTGCGTATATTTAGTGTAATCATCCTGGTTTTAGTTCTGAGGTGGTAAGTTCAAGTTTTTAAAATCAGTTCTGGAAAATTCAAGGATGGGAAATAGATTTCCCCCAGGAACTCCATGAGAGTTAATGAATCATGCTATAAAAAAAAGGTCAGATTTCAGACCCTATGTTAAAGCAATATAATAAGGGGAATCTTGTTATAACTGTAAACTCTTGGTAGGTGGTTTTACCTTAGGGCAGGAGGTTAAAACTGAAGTGAGACTGCTGATCTTTGTTTGCTACAAAGTGACTTCAACAAAAATGCCCCAAACCAAAGGATAGCAAAGTTACTTTGTAGAATGAATGCTTTCATCCACTTACACTAAAGCCTGTTTTAGGCCACTTTTGTGTGTTTTGGTTTTTTATACCATCTGAAATTTTAGACACGTTTTCCCCCTCTCACCAGCTTTACCCCATCCTTTGGACTTGCTGTTGGACTCTGAGAGCAGAGCAGTGGCACCATGGGCCAGAAGCAGTGGCCAAAGCTCCTGCAGAATTCTCTCCCTGGTTCACTCTCCAGTGGATTTACACATTTCTCAGCTGTGAATTGCATTTCCTTCCCATCATCATAACTTGCCTGTAGAGGAGGACAGTGTTCAAGTGGATTTGAAAGCAAAAGGAAACACATCCTTTTACTGCCTTACGAGCTCGTATTACCCTGTTGTCACTTGAAGTGTTCACACCTCTGAATAAAATTTTGATGGATATCTTTGTATCACCAACTCAACGACTTCATATTAGGTTATTAGTCTTCAGGTTTTGACAGGACTGTGAATATATTTTACAGTTCTCATTTGTGCTGAGGTCTCAGGGGTCCCATGTAATGTCCACAGAAATCAATAAAAAAGACTTTTGTTAATTCTTCTCGTTGCATTTGGATTCCTACACTCACGGATACAAAGATTTTGTAGGCGTCAGGATTTCTTTGTTTTAGGATTTTATAATATAGGAGTTGTCACATGAGATAAAAGCAAGGTTCCCCTATCTCTGCCTCTGTCTCTAGTAATAGTCAGGACCAGGTTTGAAGGAAGGATATGAGAAACATTGCTGGAGCAGCCAAAGAAGAGCTTCCCCCAGAGATTTTGTTTCCTCCTTTCGTCTGTGAGAAGCTGAATAAACACTTGAAGCAGGAGAATTTACACTCCTCAAAGTTTTAAATCTAATCACTAAAAATAATTTTTTCTCGCTGAACTGGGGATAATTTGCCCTCCACTCTTCCCCTGCTGTTACTTAAATCCTCTTCATCTGTCAACAATAGAATGTGAAGTTTTTCTTAGTATCCCATATAAATGGTTAAATCTATTTATTTTATCCAATGTCCTAAATTCTGCAGCATCATTTGCATTTATATCTCACTTGTTTTGTGTACTTTTCCTCCACTTTTTTTTTTGGCTATGTATTTTTCATAAGCACATTTTTTATACCTTTTTAGTTTATATTTACAGAGCTTAGCAAATTCTAACATGTTTCATGCAATCTGTCTCAGCTTCTGCTGAAGAACAGTTAATGATTTGATGAGAAGCCAGCACTTTTAAGGTGGGTGATAAAGTTGGGCTGTTAAATCTATATATAAATGGGGTTTATATATACTTTTTTATAGGTTATCTAGTTTCTAAGATACTTGCACTATTCTGTTGGTTTAGTGGTAGCTCTTGATATCTGGAAGCTGAAGTTCTTCCTGTATCTTGTGGGGCTCAATCTAGAACACCAGAACAAAAACTCCTGCCCTTGGTTTGCACATGGCTCTGCTTGAGAACACAGCCTGGGGCATTCTCACAAGGCAGGGACAACCTGCAGCTCAGTCTGTGTGCCAGTGCAATAGCTCTTCTCTGTGGGCACAACTGGTGAATTAGTGTCCTGCAAGGAAAGGATCATTTTGTGCTGCTTCGTGTCTCCAGGAGCTGATCTGTGGGAGTGAGCTGGATCCCCTGTGTGTGTAAAGGCTGT
This sequence comes from Promerops cafer, assembly GCA_013398275.1. Taxonomy (NCBI): domain Eukaryota; kingdom Metazoa; phylum Chordata; class Aves; order Passeriformes; family Nectariniidae; genus Promerops; species Promerops cafer. The sequence continues at coordinate 305,862 of VZSE01013519.1, forward strand.
TTCACTGATACATCCAATGAAAGCTGGCCACGGGATGACTCTGGCTTGTCATTTTTATGCCTCAGAGGGTGCTGGTGGGAACCCAGTGGTGGAAGTGAGAAGAAGTACAGTGCCTAAGTCACTGTTCTGGACACTGTGGTGCTCAGCAGGAGCTGCCTGCCCTCTGTCTGCCTTTTTGCACAGACCATCTCCTGTGAGGTGCTCAAACCATGGGAATGTGCTGATCATCTCTGTTCCTCCCTCCCTGCTGCCTGTAGACCCCTCCTGTGTGGCACTTGCTGCCTGTGCTGCCAGCTAGCCTGGGGATGGGCCAGTTATTACATTACTGCAGGCTGTTACATGTTCTCTGTGGATCCACTCCGTGCCTGCAGTGTCACAGAATCGTGGAATAGTTTGGGTTGGAAGGGATCTTCAAATGTCTTTAATGCACATCAAAGAGCTGGCTTTTTGGTTTCATGTAAATTAAATAGTGTATGGATTAAGAGTTAAAAAATGGGTCTTTTTTAATCACATAAGAATTGACCACACAAAATTGAACTGAAGGTTGGTCTAGCCCAATATCCCGTGTTTATTTGATGGCAGAAAAAAAAAGATGCTTGGGAAAGAGTCTAAAAAACAGGGCAATGGTGTAGTAGGACTTCCTCAACGATGCCTTCCCTGTCCCTAGAGATTTGTGGCACCTTAATGGATGGGCTCTTTCTGTTTAATTGGTGGGAAATTTGGTGAGATGCCACCCACAGAAGTTCAAGGACTGTGCTTAACAGGGAACTTCATCACTGAGCCTGATTGTGTGTACATGATATTCTGGCACTGGGACTTCTCACTATCAAAGGAAGACCCTCTCTGATAAAACAAGGTGTGATTGCTTGATTTACAGAAAATTGATTTCTGTCTCAGAGAAACCTTGACTTGTGTTTTTCAGCTTGTTCAGAACACATACATTGTTACTTTCTTTTATCTTCTATGCCATGCAATTAAAAAAGCATGGCCTTTTCTAAAGGAGGAAAAAGTTGATCAGAAGAGCCTGTTGAACAGAGAGTGCTGTTACAAGACAGAAAATGATGCTCTGATCATGTTTTGACTTTTTTCACATCTGGACACTGAATTTAACAACCTCTTGACTTTTTCTTCTCAATCAGGAACACTTTTTTTTTTTTTTGTTCAATTAAAAGAATGTCTTGGAGCTACATGGCTTCAGAAAGGTCATGTTGTAGAGCCTTGTACAGAACAACTGTCAGTTGAGTCTCCATTCATTAACTCTGCAGAAGGAGGTTTTTCTTTTAAAATGAGAAAGAAGTCAGTGGCACAAAGTTGTTTCTCTTATCTTCTGATTCTGAATTATTTTTGCCCTGAGTATGCAGCTGGTAGTATTTTCTACATGCCAATCTCTGTGATCTGTTGTTTTTTTTTTTCCTGTTTTCTTCCAGAAAAACTTTTCAGGTGAGTCTTGATATCTCCATCCCAAAGGTTTCTCCTTCAGTCCAGGCTCCTTCAGGAGTTCATGTGCACTTCTGGGTCAGCACTAGACAATGCATTTGTGGTTTCAGCAGCAGCAATCCCACCCCACTTGCCTTCCCATGGCCAGATTTCCTGCAGAGGTTGGGTGATGCTGGATAATTTGTGCTCCTGCCTGAGACAGAATCCTGGTGATGCAAGGGAGACTCAGGAATTTGTTGCCTCAGAGCTTCAGGAGCTGTTCTTTAACCAGCTGTCTGTGGGCTCAGCCCCATTCAGCCCCAGATATGAGATCTTTGTAAGGAACACTTATCCTTATTTGCTTTGAATAGACATGGATATGCTTTGAAAATTAGGATGTCTAATGTGTATCCATGGGAGCTTGTCGACTTGGAAGGGACAAATATTTAGCCTACAGCCTTTTACAAGCAGATTTAGAAAAAAAATTGATTTACTAGGTTTTCTACAGGAATGTGAAACGTGGCTTTTCCTTTTAACCTCTATTGGTCAGGATTTTTTCATTATGAGATTAATCCACTTTAGAATTTTATAACATGGCAAAATAATGTATGACTAGAACATTCAGTTAACAAATTCAACTCTCACAGGGAATTAATGAGCAAAGGCCCCAACAGGGCTACAAATCTGTTTATTTTTGCAAGGTAATAGGAAGAGCAGTCAATATTTTTGCTGTGCTTGTGCAATTTTGATTAGCAGCTTTCAGATGTGGATTACCTGGATTTGACAATAAGAGTTTCTGCCTTTTGCCAAGTTTTTGCCCAGGTTAATTTGGCTCTACTTCTGTAATCCAAAGCAAATGGAAATTTTCAAATACAAAACATGTCAGAGATCGAGTCACTGGGAAATGTGTAATTTTACGTGAAGGAAAACCTGTTGTGACAAAAATCATCAGCAAAATGATATAGTATGGATAAAACGGTGTCAAAATGTAAAATAACAGTATTTACTAAAATGTAATGGGTTGATATTCTTGGCTTGATCGCAAACATTTTTCATGATATTCCCCTTGATTCATTGCAATGAGGGTACATTTGACTGGGCTGTACATGTTTTTTATCACGTTTATTTACCACTTCTGGCAGCCAAAGGTATCAGTGACATTTAACTTATATGGGTAAATCAACAAGAAATATATCCTCTTCCAAGGAAATGTACACTGTATTTAGCATAGATAAAATCCTCTGAAGTATGAGTTCTTAATTCACTGTATTTGCCACAGAGCTGTGATGCAGTTCCTGGTAAACTCACAGGTATGGCATGATGGACCACTGTAGTACAACAGCTTTGATTTTCTGATTTGTTACGTTTTCTCACTTTTCTCATTCTCTGGTGTGGGGTTGAGCAAGTGGCTGTGTGGGGCTGAGTTTCTCAGTGGGGTTAAACCATGAGACCAGTGCACAGAGATCCAGGAATTTGTCTTCCAGTACAGGGAGCGACTGGAGGCAGAGAAACACCTGTGAGTCCTTCTTTGCCTGAAGCACAGTGAGGAGAGGGGCATGACCTCAACTTTGGGCAGGATCTCTCACCCCCTCTTCTAGCCATGGCCCATAGTGCTGCAGAACAAATGGCCCTGTACACATTTTGGTTTCATTGGATTGACATTTTCTTCTGAAAACCAGAACATTTCTGACTCATTGTAGTCCCTACTACAAGCTCAGTTTGCTAACTTAGTGCAAAAGAAGTAGGAAACCTGGTGTTCTCTGCAAATTACTTACCCTGGAATGTAATGCAGTGTGTAGTGACACAAATTCATCTCTTAATATGCTCTGCAGTGTTGAAAAATGCTTCAGATGCCTGAATATAGCATTGCAGCAAGTTCTGATGACAAAAACATATTGCTCTTTTCATATTTAATCTAATACTTGCTCTGTGACAGAAGGTTGCTTTTTCAAACTGTGAATCTTCCTGGTCTGGAAGACACAAAGATAATACTTTTGCTGCTCTCCAGGACCTGCCAATAAATCAATAATAATTGGATTTCTTTTCCTGATACATTTGATCAGTGAAGTGAAGTGAAAAAATTCATGGAGTTTCTGTTTAGAATAAATCATCTTTTCAAAAGCCTGATAATTCTCTAAGTTTCTGTTGAGAATAAACCATCTTTCCAAAAGCCTGACCTTTCTGATGAGAAGATATTTTATCCTATGAGATTTTTCTGTGTAAGTTCAGTCCAAGTGTTCTCAATCAATTGCAGTAGTTTTCTAATTTAACAGATACTTGCTGGGTCAATGGCACATTTGTAACCATTGCCTGAAGATGTTTCTTCCTCTTGTCAGCAGAGGAAGATGTTAACTTCACAATATTTGCATGGTTTAATATTTTAATTTTTATTGTAGTAATGCTGGACATTTTACTCCAGAAAAAACTGGGAACATTATCTTCACTTCTGAGTGTGGAGGTCAGGACTAGAGTTGATGAAGTGTTTGAAAATTCTGTGCCAATTGCTACAATATGCCTCGGGGTTTTTTTTCTTGTTCCAGCAGTCTCTTAGTTTTAATAAATTGGATAAGATCTTTTAGAGCATGACTGGTAGAGTAGCTCCATCTGCAATGTATCTTGAAATCCCATTGCCCTGGGAATCCTGGGTCTCCTAAACAACTCCCTAGCAAGCACCCTGTGATGCAGCAATGCCAGCTGCTCTGGTTTTGCTCTCCTGTGGTTTGTTACACCACAGATACTCAGGGATACTCAGGAACTTTGGATAGCAGTGGAAAATTTCTTGCACTTAGCCTAGTACAGATCTCCCGTGGCTTGCTAATACCAATGGATTTGTCCTTGGAAACAGAAACTTCATGTCTATCTTTAATGCATGCCTGCATTACTCTTCCAAATCTTGTTTTTTTCCTGTTTATTTACTACCTTATTTTTATTTTTAAAAAGCAAAACCCAAACCCAGAATGTGTTTAACAATCCTTCTTAGTGTTTTGTGCTGTTAATGATCAGAAAAGCAGTGGTTTTTTTTAAGTCTCTGGAATGTTTGATTGTGTTCTGTGGTTTTGCTGGGAAGGGTCCAGCAAAGCAGGGCCCCAGATGCCCCGTGGGCATTCCTTGTGCCACAAAACCGTGTGAAGGTGCTGTTCTGCACATTCTGGGGAAGTACTGGGGGTGTCACCAGGCAGCTTAGCTCTGGCTAGTGGGGTGGGCTAGTGGGGCTTGGGGCAGGCTCTTGTCCTGCTGACTCAGAGGATGGATGTGGCCTCAAACAACTTCAGCCTCTGTTTGCCATCAGGACATTTGATTGCAGATTTGTTGTGGTCAGAAGATTTGAGTGAACTTAAAGGCAGTTAAGGATGTGAAACGTGTAGGCAGGTGGTGTGTGAGCTGTTTCTACCCCAGGCAGGACAAAGCCATATTTTGGAGCATTTTAGGGTGTAGAAGAAAATCATGGCTAAAAAAGCAGGCACTGTTTGGAATTTAAACCATTTCTTCCCCTCTATTCACCAGCCATGCAAATGCCTTTGTCAGATGAGACTCCTCAGGGATGTAGATGGACAAATAAAGCCAAATGAAGAGGAACAAATATTCGTGTAGCTGGAGGATGTGGAAGGTCCTGACATGCTGGAAGGAGGAGGTACAGTGTGAGATAAAGTGGAATTTGACCAATCCTTGCAGACAGAATCTGTTTGAGGCAGAGGAATCATCTGCAGCAAGCTGCCACCCAAGTAACTGGGTTTCTAAAAGTCTTCCAGTTTATACAAGGTTCCAGAGCACTTTAAACTTTGGAAACTGAGAGTCCTGGTTAATTTATATTTTGTTTTCTGTTTCTAAAGGCTGTGGGGTCAAAGTACATTATTTTCACAGAAGAAGAGAGGAAAAATTAGTAAAATTAATATTCAACATGCGTGTTCACAGTAGGTGAAAGCAGATGATAGATGCTATGCATATGTGTGAAAGCTGGTGTCAAGAACTCATGAATTTAAACTTTAGAAGGACAAGGCTTCATTCCAGCATGTGAGTTTGTTCAGCTTTTTCCTCTGTGCTGAAGTACTTGGGAGCAGACAACAATTGGGATTAGTAAATCTCTCCTCTTTCAAATTAACAAAAAGGGATGAGAGCAGCTTCCAGGGCCCACCTCTCAAGTTTGCACTGAAAATTTAAATAGTCTTGAAGCGTTATGGAGAAAGCACATAAAGGAAAAATGCCTTTTCCCATTGTTTTATTATTTGGCTTTACAACAGAGTGTGTTTGGTTTTGTTTCTAATATGGATGGATTAGCTATTAATGCTAAAGTTTGATGTTATTTATAATTGATTTACAATGAATAGATATGTGGAAGTGTCAGCAGCTCTCAAAAAGAAGCAAATGGTATGCTAGGATTTATAAGGAGAGAGAAAATAAAGCAGAAAGCCCTGTGGCCTTGGTGTCCCTGCATCCTGAATACTGTGCCTTGTACTGATCCCATCTCTGTAAAAAGGATATCAAAAAGAATCTGTCAACAGAACTCTTTCTCTAAAGAAGAAACTAGATAACACCTGTCAGGAATGTTACAGGCTTGGGAAATGGCAAGGGAAGAGAGATCATAGTTTAATTTTCCCGAGGGTTTTTCTTCTACATGGATCCATAATTTATATTACTATTGCAGGGACTTCTCTTAGTCCCCTTATTAACTGTGGATTTGTTTACCAATTACAGAACGCAAGGATAAACCAGTTTGATCACATTTTAAATCTTCCAGGTTGTCTTCCCACAGCAATTTACTCTGCTTTTGTTGTCCAGCCTCAGGATTCCCCTTAAAAATCTATTTCCTCTTTAGAATTTGTAATCCATTAGTTCAATTCTGCTCTGCTGTATAAGCAAATCTCACCCAGGAGCTTGCCTAGAAAGAACTGAAAGGATATACAGTGTTAAATTCAATATCTCAGGACTAGCTAATTAAGACTTCTTTTGAATTTGATGTATTACTTTTACCAAATGTTAAACTCTGAAACAAGTGCTTCCATGGAAAAGCCATGACTTATCAGACACAGCATTTGTTACTTTACACCAAGCTTTGAATTTAATGTGATATGGGACTAATGGTCAGAAAAGTGCTTTTGTTTAATGGATTCCTTTCTTTAGATTGCTGTCCTGCATGTGAAAATGATCTGTGCATCTTTTCACTACCAAACACATATAAAGAGCTCTATTGCCTATTTTATTGTTAGATCAATATAACCCCAAATATTGGTTTAAGGGCTTCTGCTGCTACAGAAAAGGGAAATAAGGATATGGAAATATATGCAAAATATGCAAATAGAGAGGAAGTGAAGAATGTTGGAGAGCTGTGATAGCTCTGTGGTAGGCTATAGAGTCTCAAGGAGTTGTCTCTGCCAGGGAACCCATCCTTGTTCCTGAGATCATTTTGGCAGCTGCCTTATGGGCTGTGGCATTGGCACCTGGCAATATCCTGAGCCTATTTGAAAGAAGTTCTGTCTGTAAGAGTTCTGAGAAAAATCTGGGAACTCTTTTGGGCAGCTGAGAAAAATCTGGGAACTCTTTTGGGCAGCTGATTTGAGCTGCAGACTGGGCTTCAAAGAACTGGCCAGCACAACAAAGCCAGTGGAGAGCTGCAGACCCTAAAATCTCTCAGCCTGGAGGTTGCAGAAGGATGATGAGCTGTGCTCTGCTTGGTTTGTGCTGCAGTAGGGAGCCCAGTGCTGCTGCTCCTGTGAAATGAAGCCGTGATGTGTGGGATGGGAAACTCGTCCCCAGGCACTGCAGAATGCAGCCTCTCACCTCTGCCAGGTGTGCAGAGCTCTCTGCTGTCATGCTGCTTGCAGGGATGCTTTCATCCCTTCTCTAGGGGCTGTTTTTGTGTCTGCCCCCCTATTTCTGCCTTTGATGCAGTCCTTTGAGACCTGCATTGTGGTGTATTTGAGAGCAGATCCAGCCACAAAGCCTTCCTAGTAACCTGGAGTTGAGCAAAGTCCATTTTCAAAGTTGTAGGTATAGGGTTATAGAGTCATTTGTGTTGGGAAAAACCTCCCAGCTCATCAAGTCCAACCATTAACCTGGAACTGCCAAGCCCACCACTAAACCATGAGCTCCAGTGCCACATCTACATCTCTTTTAAAGCCCTCCAGGACTTTAAAAGAATGATGACTCAACCATTTTTCTGGGCAGCCAGTGGCAGTGTTTGACAACTCTTCTGCTGAATATGTGTCTTAGAGCAAACAAATTGCAATTTGTGATTCATTGGAAGCAGTGATAAGACAGGAAGAAGCAGTAATAAATTGAGGAAGCAGTAATAATCCTGGCTATCTCCAAAATAAGAAAAAGAAAAATGAGATTTTTTTGTTGTTGTTGTTGTTTTATTTTGTTCCATTCTTGATGCTTTTGTGTCTGGCAGTAAATTGTCACTGCAGATCACACCTCTGACTGTATTTCAGTTGTAAGAAACCTGGACCTGAAAGAAGTGTGATTATCTGGAGTACTGGAGTGACCTGACTGCAGAACGTGATAGCACTCTCTGCTCTCACTTCTGCAGTCAGGCTTACTGGATTTGTGAGATGCCTTCAGCTATTACATGACATTAAAGCCCTTTCCCACCATTTGATAACTTTCCTGATGGGCAACATGAAGGACAAGCAGAACTAGTTTTGCCCACAGGACGGCTATAAAATTTTTGGAACTTTGCTGTACTTCTGCTCTCTGTGCTTGAAAAATCTTGTTTGGAGACCCCTTTGCAAAATAAAGTTGCAGGTTGGGCTCTGAACTCTGAATTACTTGTTGTTCAGTATCCCTGCACTCGCTTTCTCCTGTTAGAGGCACATGATTCCTCTGTGTGGAAAAGATTATAGGCAAAATGGTTTTCTTGACTTCATCAAACTACTCCTTTTAATTTTTTCCCATCTGGAAAGAGCAGTTATTGTTTTGGTGGAAGGAATCTAGAGATGAATCTTGGATTGAATCAGAGAGGAAGAGGAGAAAGGACTTGAAGTGAGCTACAGCAAAAGACAAAAATCCATACAAAAAGTTTGTACTGAGGGTAGGCCTGTCATAGGCAGATATTTATATCTTCATAAATCCAAACAAATGGCTCTTGCCTGAGAAAGATTATCTTCTAGTTTCTTAAGGTAACAGTGAGGGAAAGCTGAGATGTGAGATAAGAGCTGCTCGATATGAGGCAGTTGAGCCTGAGAACACCTCATCTCAGGGACAAATAAGGAATATTTTCTGCTGTTCATAGGGCCTGTCCTGATAATGTGCCAGGGCTGCAAAAGGAACAGCCTCATTGATTGAAGTGCAATTTGGTTGTGGTGAGTGCAAGCAAGAAGTGTCACTCTTTCAATAACAAGGTAAAGAACACAAACACAGCCCTGCTGAGGAGCACTGTGGACACAGGGTAAATAGAGAGGTATTCAAGCATTTAAACAAAGTGGAAAAGGGAATGAGGAAAAGAAAAGCACAGGGATATAGAAATGGGCTTAGTAAGAGTAACAAGAAATATCTGGCTGTGCTTCTCTTCTGGGCAAGAAGGGGAAAAAAGTGGGGAAAAAACCATTAAAGTTAAAAAACATTTAAAGTTAGATTCTATTATAGAGGGGATTGATCGACTAATCTTCCCAAATGGACACTGATAGATGAAAGTGTCTCTGGACAAACCTTAGAGGCTTTTGTGCAAAAAAGGCACTCTGACATTCCTTGTCAGGACTGTAGCAAATGGATTTCAGTGGTTTGTATTTGAAAAAACTGGGATATATGCTTTATTGGTGGCTTCCTTTAGACCAGTTTTGGTTCTGCAGTATTTTAGAAGATCCAAGAACTTTATATTCATCAGATTTGAAAGCAAGTTTCAAACCTGAATTCTCATGAATTTCTCAAGGAAATGCTTTAAAGCATTTTTTTTTTTGCCCCAAATTATTATTTTTATTTAAGGTTTATTCATCTCTAAAGGTCTTTTGCAGAAAAGTTCTTTTGCTTACACAAGCTTCCCATGAAACCCTGGCAGACTTAGTGCAGATTGCCTGGTGGGGCTGTGGGTCACTGTTGACACTGTGCTCAAGGTCCAGATCCTGATCCAGTGAAATGCAGTCAGAGCTCTGGACACAGCAGAGCTGGGAGGTGAAGGATGCACCTGTTCCCAGGAGAGCAAAGGGCTTCATTTACTTGAAAAAGCACCTACAGTTTCCAGAAGATTATTACTCACAATTTTGCTCCTGCAGGAAGTAAGGCATCCTTAAGGCCTTTTTCTGATTCAGAAATCTTTTGAAATATCAGAATTGCTCCCAGAAAAAAGTTACCAGCTTTGTCTGGAAGCCAGTGATATTTGTCTATATGCTTTATCTCTCTGCATTGGCATAGCTTTGAGCTGGATATATTACTTGATTTTTAATCTTACTATTATATAAAATATTGCCTTAAAAAACAGATAACTTTCCAGTAGTTCTTTCCAATCAGTACTTTACTTAGGCTGGCTTTGTGCTTGTCACAGGATAGCAGCATTGTGCAAACTTAGGTTGCCACAAAAAGCACCTTCCTACTGTTTTGGCCTTGCAGAGGTAGGCTGGTTAGGGTATGGTTTGTGGGAGAACCAGTGGAATAAAGGAATGGTTCAATCTCATGTAAAATCCTTGAGAAAGGTTATAAGGGGTGTTGGAAGCACAAGAGGGGCTCTGTCCTGAAAGTTTTCTCTGATTTGCTTTTTAAAAGGAAAAGGTCTAAATGCAAAAAATGCAGTTCCTTGTTCTCACGAACATTTTCTCCCTTGGTAACTGTTTCCAAGCCGAAACGTTGACGGAAACCAAATCAAAACTCACTCTGGTCTTTGAAATCACTTGACAGTTTTCCCTGTCCTGTTGTAAAGTCTGTATGGGTGGATTGATCTGTCTGGTCAATGCTTTTTCTGTAGTAACTCCAGTGGCAAGAGGTCTCATGCTGGGTCAGCGCCCTGAACACGCAGGGGTAAACCTCTGTCGGAGACCAGACTCCCAGGAAAATCAGGCTGTGCTCATTAATTCAAGAGTTTGCCTCTCGCTGCTCCCCTGTGCCAGTGTCAGCAGCACCAGGGGAGCTGTTGCACAAATTCCCCAGCACTGAGTGCAGGGAGATTGCAGGGGTTTTATTTCTGCCTTGCCTGCTTCTGCTCCATCTGTGTTTCCTATTGGAGATCTGCAGCTGTATGGATGTTTGCAGAGAATTCCTTGGCAGCAGGCAGTCAAGCACCAGCCAGGGAAACACTCTTGGGATGGAGGAATTATCCCATCTTTCTGAAGTCACTTGTTTGCTTGATCTCATGGTACTGAGTCCAGAAGGACGACTCAGAAGGAGAAAAATTGCTGGCTAGCAATGTTTGTGCTTTGGTTTAAGTGAAGAGGTTACTAAAAAAAAAAATTGTTTGGTTGTGGTGGTTTTTTGCATTAAAGTATTTAAGTATGTCTTTTTATTTTTCCTATTTCCCAAGTGCATGGAAAGCATTTTAAATTTAGTGCAAAAATGTATATTTTTTGCTAACATGCAGACATGCACCTGAAAGTGAGCTTTTGATATTCTGGATGGTAAGGTGAGAGCATGTTAAACAAAGAGAAATTGTATTTAACTGTGGATGAGTGAATTTGTCTGAAGGTTATTGTACTGCTTTTAAAACAAATTTCCCTTTTCTTAAAGCTGTCTGGATTTTAAAAGGAACCTTCACCATCTTCTTAGTCTTGTGATCCACATTTGCATCAGCTCAAAATTATTCCCAAAATAGACACTGATAAAACAGTCCACAGACCTTTGCAAAAGGGAGTCAAGAACATGTTTCTATCCAATTCAGGTAGTACTTGAATTTACTGTTATTAATGGCACAGATACCCGGTGCCAGAGTTATGTTGCAGTAGAAATCTCTGACAATAGCATGGCACAGCAGAAGTCATGAGCACCTGCTTCAGAGGTGACTGCATTTCTAATTTCTGACCAAGGATTTCTGGTGGACAGAGTGAACTTAAGTCTTGCATCTTGGGAAGTTTCCCATACAAAATATTTTTTCTTGGGAGAAATTAAGTTCACAATGATGGAAAGCTAATAATAATAATAATAATAAAATCTCTCGCAGTGGAATTTGATTAAAAGTGAATGAGGCAAATAAGCCTCAGCCTCTGTGTGCCCAGGCTCTCGTGGGAGCCAGGTTATGTGAATTTTATTGTACACAAAGGGGAAGCTGCTGGTGTTTGAATTGTGCCATGGCCTTGGCTTTCAAGGAATGTGGGAGCAGGACCTGAGACAAGCAGTGCCTGAGGCAGGGAAGTCTGACTCTACTCCACAGAAATTTCCCTGTTGCTCCTCCTGACTGCAAATTCCAGGCACTCACAATTCAGGATGCACATAAACCCCTGCAGCATGGCTGGTACCCACTCTGCAGCCCAAAAGTGTTGTCAGACTCACTGGGAAGTGGGTTGTTTGATGTGATCTACTATCTCTGATAAAATCAAACATGTGGAGCTCTGTATTTACTGACTGTCCAGCTTCCCTGGGCTTAAACACTCAGCAGAGAAATCAGGCTTAAGTATTTGTCTCTAATTGTATTTGTCTGCTGTGTAATTGTGGCGATTAATTGAGTCTTCTGTCCCGTTGGGGACACTTCATCTGCTGCCTCTGGGCACCAGGGATGGCTGATGGGTCCCTCCACAATTGTTTCCTATGGTAAGAGTGCATGTGATGTCTGTTTTCCATCTGTGAAAATCCACAAGTCTTTGAAGTTGTAGAGAACAGAGTATTCTGGGATGTCAGCAGTGAATTCAGGACACCAGGGACGTGGGGGAAATCTCTAACCAGACTGGAGTTTTGCTGAAAACTCCCCAGTGCTCTGAACTGATGCTTAAACTGACACCAACATTTTATTGTAGTTATGCCATTTGTTTTCCTTGGTGTGGAAAATATATAAAACTGAGGAGGCAAAGCACGGAGAAACAAGTATGGTACTAAATATATTAATACCTACTACAGAAGCAGCTTTCCTTCTTCAGGATTAATTTTGCTGAGAAATGAATGTGAAACACTTGTGAAATGAGTCATTCAATTTGTCAGTCCTAAATTAGTTGGCTTAACTTAGGAAAGGACATTTTATGTTTACTAATGTAACTATGGCTATGAAGAATGTGGCTAAAGAAGCCTCTGTGATGTTACTGGTGGCTAAGCTGGAAAACAATTCCACATGTGACTTCCATATGCATCTCTGCTGGGAGGGGAAATGAAAGCCTGGCTGTGCAAGCCCTTCATTGTTTTGGGACACTTTTGAATGGACTGAGGAATATACTCAGCTTTGAGTGGAAAATTTCCCAGCTGTGCTGAGTAACCCTAATATGCTTTCAGTAGTCTTCCAAAGTGTTATTCATGGGGACTATTTAGAGGTACATCACCCATTCTTGCTTCCCAGGCAGAAGTGGCTGCTTGCACAGAAGCCAAACATAATTGTTTATATATAGTTTTATCTCTTGTGAGGTAATCATCTGTGTTGAAGAGGCCCTGGCAATAAATGCTGACCATTGCTGCAGAAGGCCAAGGTCTTCTTGCTCTTTGCACTTTGGAACTGGAGAACTTGATAAAGAGGAAAGGGTGTAAGAGGGCAATAATGCTGCTGTAGTTTTCTCTTTCTCCTGCTCTGGAAGAAAGGGCATCCACAGTGCTTTCCTTATGGCTTTGGTGTCACAGAGGAAAGGCAGTTTAAATGCATAATTGATTTTTCTAGAGAACAGAAGGCCAAGTAGTGACTCATGGGCCAAATCCTGTTTGCAAAGCAGTCTTCTGACCTGAGAAAATGACAAATGGCTGGTGGCTGTGTGACTTCTAAGCTCCTCAGCATAAAGAAGTAGCATTGCTGCCAGTCCAGAGTGGTTCACAGTGCTTCTGCTCCTGAAATAAGAAACGTCCAGTCTTGGTTAAGCAGCCAATCCCACTTTCTGGGATGACTGACAGTTACCATTGGATGGAAATAAGCTGCCCTGACATCACTTCAGATTTTAGTGCAGGTCACAGATCCTGTAAGGACCTTGGCAGTCATTGCACTCAATTGTGCAGTAAAAAACAAAATCAAACCAAAAAATCTATCAAGGTATTAGTATTTAAAACGGTTGCTCATAAAAATCACTTAAGCATAGAAACAGAAGCAACAAGGCTGCTTTGCTGTGGTTAAAATAAACCCCAAACCAACGTGCTGACAGCTGCAGTGATGGACAGAGCAGGAAGCTGAAGACAGAGAGGCTGCAGGCACTGCAGGTGCACCCAAAGCCAAGGAGCACAGCACTGAGGGGAGGGCAGTGTGCAGCAGCAGGCCCCGTGTCCAAAGCTGCTTCAGGTAAGTTGCCTGCATGGGCCTGATTTTACAAGCTCAAGCTGTGAGTAACAAAACCAAAACAAGCTCTTTGTTATGAATCATTATTGACTAAATGATTTATAGTGTAAGCAGCTTGTGCGAGCGACTGCGGATGCAGGTGGGTTTTATATTGCCTTTCTCTCTGATTGGAATAAGGTCACTTTGTCTCCATGTGACATTGGCTTGGATTAATTACAAATTTTCCATACAGTCCTCCATCCTTGAGATGCAGCGTGGTAAGACTTTTGGAGGTGGAATGATTGACACCAAAGAGTTGCAAAGTTAAAGGCAGCTTTTTCATTTCCATCGACAAAATCACACCCTTCCTTGCTCTTCTGCTTGGCTAGTGCATGTGGGTGGCCCAGAGTTTGAGAAAACAATTTTAGAATTGAACAACATCTCAAATATTGATTCCAAACCCGGGTGTTGCTGCTGTGTGTTGCAGAATGTAACAGGAAATGTGGGGCCAGGGAACTGGTGCACCAGGCTGTCCATTCCTTCATCCATCTGAGTAGCTCCTCTTTTCTTCTGGCCATCTCATTCCCTACCACAGCAGTATTTCAAGAGTAGCAGAACTTGTGTCCTTTTAACTCCTTTCTTTCTAACAAGGAAAAAGGAACAGGTCCTTATTTTTGTTCCTGACAACTATAAAAAAATCGGAAGTTTTGAGATGACTGGAAAAATAAAACCATGTGCTGTCATAAAGGACTTCTTAGCAATGCTTCCATCAAGTATTGTAGAATCACAATATTTCATTATGTCATTTCCAAAATGAAATTGTTACTTTCTCAGGTTGGGTTCACTGTTTGTTAAATGAAAATTGTTTAGCATCACTGCACCAAAAAATCCATGTAAGCCATTCAAGGTATCAGAACTTCTAGAAAGGAAAACTATTACTAATTGTGGACTTCTCCCAACCTACATAAATTCTATTTTTGAATATATTCAACATAATTGCTCATTATGTAAGTATGTTAAAATGTACAACACCCTTTCCATGTCTTCCTTCATTGAATGTCATGCTGTGAATTACAAATCTGTTAATGTAGAAGTGTAACTTGCACATTCCAAATGCAAAGATCTATTTTCTGTTCCAAGTCTGTTATGAGACCATCTGTGATTGCCAGTTTGTAAGAAGTGGATAGGAGCAATACGAGTTTGCATGCAGGTTGTACATAAACTCTGTGCTCTTTCTAACTACTGTAGCGTGCAGTTTGTCAGCTTTAGAGAACATCGACCAACTTTTTGTCTTAAGTTATGAAAATTTATGCAGTATTTATGTTCCAAAGCTTTTTCATAACTGCTTTCTGACTAAGAAACCATTAAGAGCCCAAATTATAAAAATCATAATTAACTGGGTATGTGGTGTTGCTGTCTAGCAGTGATCTCTTTATGCAAGAGATGTGGTCTGCCTTACAAATGAGGGTTGAGCCATGGTCTAGGTACTAGAGGGGAGAGAATCTGGCCCTGCAGGTGAGCCAGGTGTGGGGGGTTAGGCACGGGAGCACCCTCAGCAGGCAGAGCAGTGCTGAGCTGCTGCCTGGACCTGGCCAGCACAAACCCAGCTGTGCAGCACAGGAGCCCGGGCTGCTGGGCTCTGTTCAGTCCCTTCCCTGGGTGTGCAAGGGGTGTGTTGGCTGTACTGACACTGCTGCTGCGTGTAACCTGTCTGTGCTGCAAGCACTGGCACTGGCACCAGACTGCTGAGCCACCACAACTCGCAGGGAAACTCTGGCATTTCTCCTCCTTGGCAGGACAGAATTATCTTTTTCACTGTACACTGGTTCTCTGAGGTGATCCGTGGGTACAAATGTGTTGCTTCTTTCACCTGTTATTTGTTTTATATTTTTTTTTTCCCCTTTTACCAAATGACAAAGCTGCAATGATCCTGTGGATTGGCTTGGATTTCTGAAAGTCAGAGTACATGGCATATTTTAAAGGAAAGGAGGGTGTAGGCTGGGTCACTCTGTGTCCCACAGCCCAGCATCTGTGTTTCTTGGGTTGGACCAGTGAGTTAACATCTCCAGTGCAGCTACATGGAAATATTTGAGTATATTTTTGCAGAAAGATAGAGTCAGGTGATCCAGAACACTTGCCTGACCTGCCAGCTGGTAGAAGCACTCCAGCATCTCCATTCAGCTGCAAGAGGTCTCTTGTTGCCTATCAGAGTTCTAATTTTGCTGGGAAAAAAAATGAAAAATGTGCGTCAGTGGTGCCATAGTCTAAATGATTATGAACTGCAGGGTTTTTTTAGCATTTCTTAGTCAGTGTGGGTTACCACAGATAATAATAGTATCCTCTGCACTGTGCAAGATTGCTCTCAAATTTTAATGGCTGTTTTGAGCTTATTGGGGGTTAGCAAAGAATCTCAGTGTGGGCTAAGTGAGGTAAGGATGAGTTTAGGATGCATTTTATTTGAACATTTAATCAAACTTCCACTAAACTTTTTTAAGGATTAAGAAATCTGACCTACCACCCCCTAACTCATCTGTCCATCCAGCAGTAGCCCTTCTCATCTCTGGGAGCAGTATTTGCTCTGCCTGCACCTCAAAAATCCACAAATGTTTGAAGCATTGATACATTTCCCCTGATGTACTTATTTATTTTTCTTTTTTTTAAATCAAATTAACTCATGAGCTCTTCATTATAGCTTGACAGTGGCCCCATCTTCAGAAGCAACTGTAAATTATACATCTATTTTAGCCTTGTTTCCTGAGGCAATTCAATTTTTTTGGAGACATTGTCAATCTGTCCCTCTGTGTTCACCCAGTAACTTTTTAACCTGTTGTCAGATTACTGTAAAACCTGACAGAGAGATGGATATTCAACTTACAATATCTGGAGGAATTCCATGAAAGCAGATGGCTAATTAAAGGAAAGCAACCGAGTTAGTGTCCGTAAGGGAAATGTTTCATCATGTGCTTAGCACTTGAGTTCTTCATGGAATGTACATGAAATATCCCAAATATAACAAAGCTTTCATTAGTGCCAGCAATGTGTTGCACATTATGGAGTCACAAAGCTCCCAGTACTGTTAGTTCTGCAACTCGTATTTTCTTGTTGCCGTTAACTATTTGAAGGAAACCAAACCAAACTAGTTTGGAAGTTGATTTAAGATTTGTGTTTCTAGACCAACTACTTCTTTTACACCATTTTTTTTGTATTATTATAGTAAAATATGACGATCTCTGTGCTTTGGCAGCCAGGAGGGCCAATTGTGTCCAACCTTATTTGTGATATGGATTATAGCTTATTTTTTTAAAAAAATCAAAATTTAAATTAGTCCTTATAATTCCTCCCCTTTTGTTATATCTCATTATTTTCCTTTTTTCCCCCCCTCTCTTCTAATGAAACAAATCAGCTTGTGTTTTTATTCCACACTGCCCCAAACCAGCATCCCCCAGCACCTGTGCTTTTCCAGAACGCTTCAATGAAACTCGGGCACTGAGGCCACTGCATTTTGAAGGCCTTTGGAGTGTCTGTAAAATTACATTTCTGATAGAGCAGCAAAGCTCCATTTCATCTGGCAGATTCTGGGTAGCAGAAAGGAGGAACACCTGTACTTGTAGTGTGTGGTGTCAGTGCTGGTGTTTGAAGCAAGGCTCGTTTCATTTCTGTGACTGCTCCTGTCCCCGCCGAGCTGCCTTCAGCTGGGTCCCAGGAAGGAGATGTCAAAAATAAATTAGTCCCTGTAATTAGGATGCCCGACCTTGCTGGCAGAGCAGCAGCTAATGCCTGGGGATTGTAAAAGCATGTGCCAGTCCTAGAAACAAGTTTCTTGATAAAACTGCAAATTGTTCCCGTGGCAGGGGTGGAGCAGGGCCCAGGGAGGGTGTCAGGGTGCATTTCTGGACTTGCTGCTGGGCTGTTTTCACAAACCAACCACTTGGAAAAGGGGGAGCTTTGAAGATGCTCTGTGGAGCTGGGATTGCAGTTTTGCTGATCTGATTCATGTTTCCTTGACAATAGGTGTAAAATTTTATCAGAAGCCATAGATTTCTTCTGTTGTGGAATATATAATGGTATAAGATCAAGATGATGCTCTTTACTGCCACAGAAACAAAATGGAGCCTTTTGCAGAATTATGCTTAGTGATCAAATCTCTCCAAAGGGGCTCCAGAAACATTAATGTGCATGCCATTAGTTTACTGGTGTGGTTCTTGTTGGGTAAAGGCAGTCTTTGCTGTGCTGTAGAGATATCCATCTTAATATTGCCTTTTCTTTTGAGAAGGCAGAGTCCCAAAAGGTAAATTCTAGGTAGTATCAGATCATACCTCCTGGGATTCACCTGATCAGAGTGTCTTTTTCCAGAACAACTGTAGACAAAGAGGCATTGAAGCCTGGGAGATGATATTTTCCTGAATTTATTAACATTCACTGTTTTAAATCTTGCTGTTCTGGTGATCCTTGCAGTGCCCTGTATGTCTATTTATTTTTAAGATTCTCATCTAAGTGCTATCTGTGATAATGAGTTTCACAATTTAATTGCACTGTGTAAAGCTGGATTTTTTTTTTATCAAGATAATAATTCACTTTGAGTGAATTTCACATTTTTCTTGAGCCCTGGGACCTGAAGAACAGAAGATAGAAGTCCGAAAATACTTTAAATTGGCTAAGGTCATCCAGAAGTTGGGAGGGCAAATCTCCACAGGTGCAGGAATTAGTCACCTTCTGAAGTGCTATTAGGAAAATTTACTTTATTGGGAATTATGCAGATAATGGTTTAGCCAGCATCAGAATTCTTCTAATTATTTTGACTGATGATAATACAGTGGTGCCTCTAGGACAGAATATGAAAGCATCTTCCAGCATCCGGTACCTGTCCCCTGCTTCAATAGCATCAATTGATCTTGACTCTTCTGGCATCAGTGGAATTGCAGCTCCTGTGTAAAATCAGAGAGTGGGAAGTTGAAACGATTTGTTTCTGCTTTGTTTTTTTTTTTTTTTTTAATTTTCTTTTACCAGCCTGATTACTGAATGAAGCAGGGCCAGTTCTCTGCTGTTTTCATGTCCCTGTGCCAAAGGCAAAAAAAAAACCAAACTATGAAAGTGGAAGCTGTTCTCTTTCAATTTATAATCCCTTAATTTACGCTCTTTGCACAGTTTTGAAGACAAAAGGCTTTAGAGCATGAAAGTATCTTGTTCTAGGTTACACTCCTTTCTGGGGGTTTTATGAAGTAATTATGTTAATCATAGCTCTCCCAGCTTCTGGTTCTGGTTCTTTCTTTTTTTGCATCTAGGTAACAATTTTGAAGGAACAAAAAATAAGCATAGATATAATTTCTTACTCTCTTGATCTTTGTTTAACATGCCATAAACATGGGGAGATTTTTATGACTATTAGTTATGGGGTTTTTTAGTTTGGTTATTTTTGTTTTGCTTTTTTTATGTCAAATAGCTATTAGCACCCTTGAGTTTGATTCTTTTCTAGATTTTACAGTGCTTGTGAGGAGTTTTCATTCCCTTCTCTTCTGAAGTGTGGTAGCATAGAAGAATGGGTTGAACTTAATCTGAGTTATTTTTGTAGTTTGAAGTGAGCACAGTCTCATGGAGTAATAGCAAACTTATGATGCTGGGATTCCTTCTCTCAGGGTGATTATTTTAACACAAGCCATGGTGGCAACATGTGTATCAAGCAGGTGGGGAAAGAGAATTTCCCATGAAGAAGAAGAATTTCCCATTGTTGTGTATTTTGCTCCTAACCCGCCTGCATGAAATGCCTTTTTTTTTTTTTTGTGATATCTGCAACATGAGCCTCATCAGCTCTGAAGCTTCCTTCAGAAAGCTTGACAGGCCATTTCTTCCCACCTAATTAACTATTCTGTTACCTCAATCTATGCATTTTGTTTCTAAAATTTACCTAAGTCAAGAGCACACATATCCAGAAACCAGTTTATTGTCATTGCTGTGCTGTGTGGCTGCCTGAAGGTACAGAGAGCTGACACCTGCCTGGGCACAAGAGTTTACACAAGTTCAGAAACACAGTTCTAAGCTGTCACAGTCTGCAGTTATTGAGGGGATGCTAAGAGCAGCTTTACTGCAACCCCCCCTAAACTCTAATGTGGTTGTGAGCTGTAAGAATAAGAGAGAAAATGAGTTTTTGTTATGGGGGTCTATGATGGATCCTCTCTAGTACGTAATTTTAAAAGTACTGTTCTGAAGCAGTCTGGTTCCTGAGGGAGTTTGCTCAGAAGACATGGTGCTGTTCTTTGGTTGCAGAAGCCGAGGCCAAGCGCCGCCGGTGTTTTCTGCAGGTGCGTGCCCGGCAGGTGTGCGGGGTGTGCCCGGCAGGTGTGCGGGGTGTGCCCGGCAGGCATCGCTGAGCACAGGCCGCTCACGTGTGCTGCCAGCAGGGTGGGCTCCGTTCAGTGCCACTGCAAACCCCGCCGTGCCACCCCACCCCGCTGTCCCGAGCCCCCGGGCTTTGGGGCTCAGCCGCCGGCCGTGACTCGGCGCAGCTCCTGAGCCGCGTGGAGCCCCCGTGTGCTGCACCCAAAGCCCCGCGGTGAAGGACGAGCCTCGCGGTTCCTCCTTCAAGCACATAAAATTTGGTCAATGCCTCCCCCTTGTGCATGTGCACCAGGGTACAGCTCGTGTTGTGCGGTCTCCTGCTGAAGCGGTCCCCCTCCTTGCTCGGGAAGGAGTAACTTCACCTGGGGCTGGACTGGGGCTTTGCAGCACCTGTGGCTGCTGGTCCTGGCTCTGTTGTTGAAGAACTGGGAAGGCATCAGAGAGTGTGGAATTACAGAGGAAAAGGGAGGATCTTGAGTACTTTTAATCTGAGCTGCAGTTCCACCCAATACCCCGTGCTTGTGCTATTTAACTACACGTTTTCAGTGTACATGCACGTGTGCCATAATGCTGTGAAATGTCCTAAATAAACCAGAAAAGTGTTCTGTGATGTTTCCTCCACAGTCCTCATAAAAGCTGTTCCTCATGGTCTGATCAGGTCTGTACACAGATTTTTATTCCTTTCTCTTACTTAGCCTGCCACCTTCACTGACTGCTGATAACCAGTGCTTCAATGAAATGCTGAATCTCTATAGCAATTTAAAAATCCCATTGTCAATAACAACTGGCTGCACTCATGTCCAGAAGACATGTAGCCATGTAGAAATGTGCGTTGTCATTCTGACTAGCATAAAATAAGCTTATGAAACTTTAATGCAGACCTATTTATCAGAGGAAAATCCCCCTACTTTGATCAGGATGCTGAAATGACACAGCTGTTAGTTTATATAGTCACCTGCTCTCTCCTTTGCCTGATAGAATTGTTGAAATCATGGCTCTGCTCTTTATTCCCTGTTTCTGCTAGTAAATCTTCTGTGACAGGAGAAAACCTAAATGTATTGTGTTGGTGTAGGGAATTAGAATACTATTTTCTTTTTTGTTATTGTTTGTCTAGCTAGAGAAATGTCTTTCCTGTCACAGCTGTTTCCAGGGAAAAACACATTTACATTGTTTGGTTGTAATTTCTGTTACTATGATGTGAACTGTTTGCACTTTAAATGCTTAAAGGACAGTTGGAGATATTTGGTTCTCAGGGCTGAAATTTCTATATACCTGTTACACAAAACCTGAAACTCAGACCTGTTAATAGAAAAATGTATTCTGAAATATAGATGTACATAGACGTACAGCAAGGCTTTAATTCAGGGAGTATGCATTCAAGTGTTAAAGGCACTTCATTTTAAAAACATATTTCATATACCTCTGAAACACTTTTATCTGAAACTGTCACCACATTCAAAATGACTACAATTTAAATTCCAGAGTACTTAATGTCATTACGTAAGTAGAAAGTTCCAAACATAATTGTGTTTATATTGATTCTGTTTTTCTGAGGATTGGATTCACTGCATTAAAACTTTACAGAATAAATCAATCTCTTTTTTTCCCTCTTACAGAGTCTTTTTTTAATGACTTTGTTTGCGATATGACATTAAGAAAAGATGTTTCTTAGCTGCTTTGTAAAAGCTGGTTTGTTTTCTCACTCCGACCTTTCACAAAGATCATTTGGGAAGGGCAAGAGTTAAGCTGAGGTACTGGATTTTCCAAAATACAGGACAGACTGAAATACATCCCTTTGAGCTGCCCCATCCCTTGTGTGTACCAAACCCCTCATTTCATGGAGTGCATAAATCCAGAAAAACACATTACTGATCCCATACCAGAACACAAGTGTTCTGCTGTCATTTCTAGTGATGTATCTCATAACTTAAACATGAATTTTAGCTTTATATCTAGCCCATTAAGGGGAAAAGTAGCATTTCATGTAGCTTCTCTAATGCATGGTGACACTGTGGAATTTGCATGGCAAGATGATCAAGGGTATTTTGCTATGGATTTATCTATTCCTATCCCCTCCACTGAACTTTTTTTTTTTATTCTGTTCATTGTTTAGTCTGTTCAGAACTAAAGAATTGCATAATTTAGGAAAAAGGAGCCTTGATGGGAAACTGCATTTCTGATCCAAATATCAGATAAGATGTTGCTGTCAGATCTTGTTATTAGATAGGAGGAATATCAGCACAAAAATAAGTCTTTGTACCCCTTGACATTAATGTTAAGAAGTATTGATGCGAGAATTAAGTTTCTGCTGCAGTGAATGGATCTGATGTTTGTGTTTCCATTTATTCAAAGGTGAACTTCTGGTGATGCTCACATCCTTGAGGAGGGCAGGTGGGACTGACCAGCAGCTATTCTGTCTTTAGCACTGGATTATTGATATCCTGGGGAAAAAATGTACATGTCATGTAAATCATTCCAGATGGAGTTCAGTCCAGTGGCAGTAAGAGACCTGATTACTTTGTTCTGACCTTTGCTAGTCTCAAATGTGTACATATTTCCAGTAAAATAAATGGATGCCCATACAGGCTTTTGGCTGCTTAACATATATTTCCTGCTTCAATGTAACTGAAGCATTACAAGGACTCTACCCTATTTTTCAAATAAATAGAATTGTCCTTTTTTTTTTTTTGTCCTCTAGGCTGAAAACTCATTAATAATAACCATCAGCACTAAGATTTCTTAACTCACCTTGACTGAGAACAAGAGACTCCGCAGTTGTTAGAAGGTCTGTAGAAATGATGCAAATTTACCAGAAAATTATTTTTCTAAATATTACAAAATTAGATTACTATTCCCTTTGGATGAAAGCTTTCATATAAAAAAATATTTATCATCAGTGGTTCATGATGTAATTTGGTATCAAAATAGCAGAGATGAGTGATTGTCACACTTCCTGGGAATTACTCTTCTAGAACTCAGTAACTCACAGCTAGAAGTACAGACTTTACAGTTTCTTGTTAATCATAGTCTACTGGCACCTTTAGCTTAGATGCTGAAAATATATCTTTCTGCAACTAGTTCAATGAATTTCTTAAACTGTTATCCTAAATTTTAGATGTTGTCTCTCTCTTATTTTATTCTCACGTCTATAGCTTTATTTAGAATCACATTGTTTTCTGTGATTTTTAATGTGTTGTGTCTTCTGTCACTCATTTTGTCACTTCCAGTGTTCTGGTTCCAATATATGTGATTTCCAGTGCTAAAATTATATGTCTTCAGTTGATTTGCATTCAACACTTGCCCACTTCTTAACTTTAATAATATCCCTGGCAGTGTTAGGTTTGCAGTTGGACTCCATGGCCTTAAGGTTTTTCCCAACCTAAATGATTCTATGATTAATTCTTCATTGTGAGTAAAAGCTTGTTGCTACTATTGAAAAATGTACTCTACAGAGTTGAAATAATTTAATTTCAGGCAAATTCTCTGATTGTTTGACCTTTTGAGTTTGCAGATACTGTGCTTGTTTAATGTTCACTGTGTAGTGCAGGGCAATAAATGATCACATCTTCCCTGGTAAAAATATGTTATTTACCAAAGTCTAGTGAAATTTATGAGACTGAAATCACATAAGGAATTCAGTAGCTTCATTTCCAGATTTTTAAAGTGAATTTTCATAATTAACTTCTCACCACATCCTTGAAGGACAGGAATGAAGTAATCTTGTCGTAACTGCTAGCATGTGCATTTTACAAATGTTTCTGCCTTTCTGTGGACTCTCTTTGGAAGAGATTCTCATTTTGGTGGTTCTGACAGCTTCCAATGCTGCAATCATGGCAGCAACATTAGGAGTTCACAGTGGTGTCTGTACCAGAGCTGAGCTCTGATAGCCAACTCCTATAAGCCTTCTTGCAGGAGGCACCACTTCAGGTGGGACCTATGGAAATGAGTGGGTGTTTCAGGTGAGCACCAGCCTGTCCTTGTGGAAAGCAGCTGGTGTGGAGACCAGAAGCAGCTTGTCTGATTTGTTCTATTTAGCCCTGGTGCCCTGGAGATTGAGAGGAATCCATTTCTAAGCCATGAGACAGCACAGCTTTCTCCTGTGCTTTGGCAGACGGTCCAGCCTGGCATTGCTGGCAGCAGGGACAGCCTGCTTTACGTTCACTGCGTAAGTGCTAGCAGAGATTCACTCTTTCAGACACAGCAGATGTTTTGGGGGATTCAGAGGCAGCCACCTGCATTCTCAGCATTGAAATGTGAGCAGTAGTGTGGTGATACCTGCCTGCTGCCTGGGCATTATTAATATTTATCTTCCTTATGCGTGTGGTTTTCCTCTCCTGGGAAATATCCTAGTAGAGAGTGACTGAATGGGTCTGACTGCAGGAGGGTGCTGCCACACCTCTCCCCAAAGGCTGACCCTTGGCAAAAACCCTTCACTAGCACAGTCCAGTGTGTTGCTGAGTGGCTGTCTGTGTTGGCAGATGTGAGGATGTTTCAACCAAGGGCACTTGATGGGACTTTTCTCTTTCCTTGTCTGTTTTCATTGACAGATGCTGCAGCTCCTGCACTCCCTGCCCATGCCCGCTGATGCAAGCATTCTGCAGTACATGCAGCCTCCAGCCCCGTGTCAGTGGAGGGTCTGCCCCTGCTCCAGCCTTCCTGATGATCAGCCCATGCTGCTGGGCTTGGCCTTGCTGAGTGCTCTGGCATCTTCAGCAGCTGAGGAGAGCAAGTTGTCATCAGTGCACATTAATGGTGCTATTAGCCCAGGCAGGTCTAGCCAGCATGGCCATTAAACAGCTCTGAGGTTTTCTAGGGGTCATGAGAATTTCTCCCTCATTAACAGTGGAAGTTAGAACTTAAGGGGGGCTCCCCTAGAGAGCATAGTTTCTTTTCCTGAAGTACACGAAGGTCATTTGGTTCCTCAGGTCTGAGCCAGACTTTCACAGAATGGTAGGCTTGCAAATCTTGCAGTGTTTAGGGACAGACAGAGTATTTTTCATCAGAACAGTACATCCGCTTTTAGTGAAATTACTTTCATTTATGTACGTGCACAAGTGTCTGCAAGAACTGAAGGTCTTGGAGACTGCATGTACTGCAGAATGCTTGCATCAGCATCTAGCATGTAGTCTCCATATAAAACTGGTGCAATAAAAACTGCCAAAAAAGATCTATAGTGTTTGCTTTGGGTGGGCTCCAGTTCCTGCTCTACCCTGAGAACAAGATGGCAAGAGAGGGAGGGGATTGCATAGCAAATGAGTCCTTGAAATGCAGAGAATTGTAGGTCATTTTACCACCAGACCACTGTAATAGATAAATGTAGTCCTTTTAAACTATTTGTACTGAGGGATCCCAGCTGTGAGATGCATGTGATCTGCAGTGCATCTAACAAAACTGTGCCCAGTGTACTTGGCCTTTTCCATTAAAGACTTCTCCACAGAGCATTTTGTTTTAATAACCATCCCAGTCATGATAATAAGTAAGTAAACTTCATCTGCTTTCTCTGACATTTCATTGTGACACAAAATAAGTGTTCAATGATAATTTATCTCTGGCTATGGAAAGACAGAGATATTTAATATGTCTTGGAAAAGTTTTTAAAAAAGTCAGTGTAGACGGAAATTACAAATTTGTTAAGAGACTCTTTTGGGTTTTAGATACATGCCTACTGGGTGTGATATTTTATTTAACTTATAAACCAGGGTAAATATCACAACTGGTTAATATTCTTACACTTCTGCTGAAACCAGCAGACTACCAACAGTTTTGCTTGGGGACAGCAGTGAAAATCATTTTGAGCGGCACAGAAATGTTTTGTTCCATGTGCAAATAACCCTCTACTACTTTTTGAAAAGTTTGTAGGCAGCAAAGGCCCACATCCAGGAAAACCAGAGGCAGAAACTGTCTAAGGGGACCTGGCAGTGCTCAGAGTTATACCACTGCATGGGAATCCAACCTGTAATTTTTCAGCCCACTGCTGTGCTGGCTTGCTTTTCTAAAGTGCTATAAAACCCTCTTGGCATGCTGACTGCTCTCTTTGGTGCCTGTGACCTGTGAGTCTTGGTTTGGTCTTTTCTCAAACTTCCACATGTTGGATTTTTGGTGTATGGGGTTCTAAGCAATATCTGACTCTGAGATGCTCAGGATTCAGACTGCCCACAGCATACAAATGTGCTCAGACATCTCATGCCTGTGCTTAAAGCTAATCCATGGCTCTTTGCTTGCATCAGAAAGACAAATACAGATATTTGGGAGTGCTGCAGAACAGACAGAACTTCCCTGCCAGTGTCACAATTGAAAGGATGTGAGTTCACCACTTGCTGGTCCCAAAGGGAGGAGCATCCTAGTTTTCCTCCAGATAGGGGGTTTTCAAACTTGTCAGGAGCTGTAGGTTATTTGAAAATATACATGAATATCCCAGAAAGTTGCAGTTTTTTGCCAGCACATGAAACTTCATAGAGCCAGCGTGGCTGCTGCTGTCAGTGCTTTTTATACCAGCAAGGGCACCCAAGGAAGCTGAATTTGGGAATTAGTTCTGCAGACATGTCTCCTCTGGTCCATGCCATAGCATGCTATGTCTTTGACATTGTCTTTTGACAATGGAAGTAAATTCTGACCTTATCTGTAAGTATTGCTCCTGCTGAGTGATTGAGATTGATAATAAGAGCCTGACATTTTTTCACGGTTAATTAGTTTAAAATGAGAATAGCTCTTGTATTCACTGCTGACTATCAGGGGCAATAATTACAAGAGTATTTTGTATGAACAATCCATATCCTGTTACCTTGGGCTGCTGCTGCTACCCAGCTAAACATTTCAGGAAAGATGATTTGCTTTTCATGATGATCAGTAAAAATAGATTAATGGGAGGGGTCTTTTCAAAGGGTAAAAGGAGGGCAGGCTCCCCCATGCAGCACTTGTCATGTAAGAGCAGTGCTGAGTGGTGCACACAGACTGGGGCTCGCTGCCTTTTTGGCTTTGTGATACAAAGGCTTCTTTTCTGAGTGTCTCAGCAATTCCTGGGTGAATCCCATGTCTGTAACTGATTAAGCCTTTTTGCTCTTAATAAGGGGAATGTTCGACTTCAGGGCTGCCAGATTTCAGAGTAGAAACAAACTTTATAAATTGGGCAAAATAACAGATACCAGGCCCTTTACCTGCAAGGGAAAAGGAAATATACCACAAAATCTGAAACAGAAGGATGCAACTGTCTGTGCAGTCCTGTGTGCTTCCTATTACCTAATTACTGAGATATTAAGGCATGCAAATTAAGTGATCTTCATTATGTACAATGTGAAGGAATGCATGCCTTGGGAAGCTGCAGTTAGGATCTGTACACCAGTGTATTTTGACCAGTTGCTAGTAAGTGTCCCAGTATTGGCATGAAATTAATGCAGATTAGCTAATGATAATATACTTTCCATTCCCTGAAGTGCTTCTCATTTGGTTCCTGTGCATGGTGGGTTTATATATGATGCTGTTAAAGGGCACTCTAGAATGAGGTGTTCTAGAAGAGCATTTTTTGATGCCAAGAGTTCCTGGTCCTGGAAGCAACTTCTGATAGAAATGCCATTTTACACTGAAATAAGTGTCTTGTGTGAACAGCACCAGAGAGGGTCAGAAGTTTTAGTTGTCTATTTAACTGAAACAAAACTGTCAGCTGCTTTTCATAATAGGCTATTTTTTTCCTAAATATGGTCAAAAGGCAAAGGAAATGGATGAGGTGTTTTTACTGTTGAGTCAGTTTCATACCTCTTCTGGAATTCATGGAAGAAATGTTCCTTAAACTGTACTGTATCCTTAAAAAAACCCTGCATTTTGATTTAATCTAGCTTTGGGGAGTCTCTGAAAAAAAAGGAGGACCTATTATATATTTGCATGAAATAAAGTGAGTTAGCTTGGAAGCACGGACCTTTGAGAAAGGAAGAAAAGGAAACATTTACTCGTGGTTGTCTTCCATATAATGAGAGATCTGGGAAGGAGACACTGAATTGTCATCAGAGGTGTTTTTCTCAGCACTTTTTGCCTCTCTTAAAAAGGTGTCAGTTTAGTTAGAGTAACTTCAAAAGGAATCCAGGAGACATGAAATTATTTTGCTCCAGTTGTGAATTACATCCACTGTTTTCTCAGCTTCCCAGTTGCAAACCAAGCTGGGATACAAGTTTGATGCAGTTCTATTCACTTCACAGTGATCCCATGGTTGGATTTGACCCATGTTTAAGTTAAAAAAAAAAACAAATTGTTTTGACCCCATCACCGTCAACTGGTAGAGGATGAATGAGCCTCTCAAATGTTAATAACCTAATAAATAAATATAGGAAAAAGCAAGGTTTTGGTTTTGTTTGTGCTTTTTTTTTTTCCTTAGTCATAGTCTTAAGACAGTTCCCAATTTATTGAGAATATCAGGAGTTGGCAAGCAGAAAATTTGTCAGAGGCATTTTTTGGAAGAGATCTAAGAACACTTAAATTAGTTTGATGTATATTAAAATATACCTGTTCACAGCAGAGTATCATTAAGAATGAAGGTTTATTATACTCTTCATTTTCCAGAATTACATGTGCATTTTATGAAAAAAAATGATTCAATATGATGTACCTGCTTTGGGAGGTAGGAATGGCTTAGAATTTGAACAGAACCTTGACAAATGTGTATTGAAAACCTGTCCTCTGGTGCCCTTCCCACCTGCCAATCTTAGCTGTAGGGAGAAGCAAAGAGAATCCTTTAAAAATATTTTATTTCTCAGGCTGTGAAGCATCCTGTGTATATAATAAAAAAATGCCTTAAGAACAGAACTGCACTTCCAGACTGTGTCTCTGCTGATGAAGATGGGATTTTTTTAAAGCATGACAGCAGTTCACTGCATAAAGTAGCAATTTCTCCTTGTAACCTTTTCATCGAGGTGTTTGATATCAGTCCTGAAAGCCAGAATTAAAAAGCAGTGACTGGTGGAGATAGGCAGTCTTTTTTCTGCACCTTCAGCTCCTTTTACCCTGGGAACAGCCCAAGAATTCCTCTAAACTGTCAATCTTGGTCATTTATATTTAGGTGTCCACTACTAGAGCTAGAGAAATTCTGATTTTTGCACCTTGGGTAGTGCTGTATTCACACAGCAAATACATTCAACTGGATGTGACATCCCTGCTGATTCTGCTGTCCTGGAGAGGACCCTCAGTGTGCCTACTCTGAACTGGAGTAGGAGGTTAACATAAATTGCTCTTCTCCTTATTGAATCCAAAATAATTATATGGCAGATCCTCTGGCCAGTGACACATCCTCTTTAAAGGCAGCTGGATGTTTGTCTTGAGCACCAGTCTGCTTTCCTGGGACCTGGCTAGTTTCTGAAAATGAGATTCTCCAGAATTTCTTCCTCCCTTTCATAGTGAAAAACAGAGATGACTATAGGGAATGGGGTTTTAAAAAGCTCTTACAGTATCATCTACAGCTGTATCAACAAAAACTCATAATGTACAAATCACATGAGCTTCAGTGGAATCTATTTATCACTCTTGGCTGTTCTGCATCCCCTCAGCTAGCACCCTTCATAATGAGCTGCTGAGATTTCCATGGTGATTTGCATTCCAACTATCTACAAGCAGTGAGGTCAAATCTTTCCCTTAGCTTTAACTTCAGCTGAATATATTATTGTTTCCTGACTGTAAATGCAAAACCACACAGGTGTGTCTCTGGAGGGCCAACTCAGAATTGAAGGACAGCTGTAGGGCAATGTACATCTTTTGTAACCACTACTGGACATGGAAGGTTTTCATATGTGCTCTTTTTAATGCAATTTAGAAATCCATAGCATGGGAAAGTTCATTTCTTAGCTGGTGCCTGAAGAGGTAAGAATTTGTGGACCATCTGACATAAGGCACTGAGAGGCAGAGGTGGAAAGTTGTACTGCATCTGCCCAATGGTTCATTTCCAGGCATGGAGAGTCAACTCCCTGTGTGTCCACAGTGAGCAATGCATAGGAAGGCACTTGGTGAGGAACTGCTCCTTGGTGACACACAGGGAGCACAGAACACCTCAACCCTTTATTTTTGCATGCCTGTTGTTGGAAAGTTTCAAGAAGCATCACTTTGTTTAGACTGGCAAATTCATCTTATGACTTTCCTTCATGCTGACCTGCTGAGTAAATGTTACTGACAGGAGCAAGGTGAGTGCCTTTATTGCAGACAAACAGGGAATGAGATCATGCAGCAGCTCCTTGGCTCTTGATCAGCCCCAGAGAGAACAAGTGGGTCTGACACCAGCTGAGCTCATGCTTGGCAAGTGGGTCCACGCCTAAATGGGGGGATATTTACTTTTGTGGAGTTAAAACTTCCAAAATCAGAACTGCAGTGGGTTTGCCCACAGTTATTTTCAAGCTGATGCTTGCAGGGAGGGTTGAAAATGTGGTGTGACTTACTGTGCATGACAAGCAGCATTGCTTTGTAGCCACCATGTGCTTTGTGGGAATCCAAGCAACCTGGGGGTCTTTGGGAGATGAGATTTGGAATGGCTTTAGTGCAAAATTATTCTAATTGCTTAGTGTTTCTAAAATGAACTAATTATTAATCACTAGTAAGCAGTGTTTTCACCTGTACGGAAAGACTGCTGGCTTACAGAAAGACTGAAAGCACTCTCTCCATTTCTTGCACGCCTCTAGGTGTGGGAGGGTTTGGTGGTTTGAGGAAGGCTGGCAGTGTTTCTGGCTGAGGATGCTGTAGTTCCCTGGCTCTCTGTTGCTTTGACCTTCTCACAGCCTCTCCCTGAGCATGGCTCTCAGATCTCCCAGTGCCACTTCTCCCTGGGGGGACTCTTCAGCAGCACTTTCCATCCTGTGCTTTCAGCTGGAGCCCTGTGGTGCTCATTGCAGCCCTCCCTGGGAGGGTGGCTGTGCTCCCCCTGCAGAAGCAAGGATGCAGTTGGGTAGGGGAAAGCCTGTCCTGGAAAGCACTTCTCTTTATTTCAGACACACCTGTTTAGGAGGAGCATATCTCAGAACCAATAAGCAGTGCACAGGTATAGTTAGGTGCCAGACTGCCATCCTTACCATCACTGAGAATGGACAAATTTAATGTTTTTGCTGTGGGTCTGCTTTGGAATTTTGTTTCTCCTTTCTCAGCTCAGACACGAGAGAATCACCTTCCCAAGTCCTGTTATTATCTCAGCCCTCTTGAATGAAGTCAGACTCCAAGCTTCCCCCCTTGAAGCAGAGAAGGGCATAAGTGCCAGTCTTGCTCCTTTGCTTTCTGTCGGTATGTGGGATTAATGCTGCTTCTCAGTGGCATTAATTACCAGAGAGTAAGGAACACAGACAGCTGTGCTCCAGCCACGATAGACAAGACCTTTAAAAAGTGAATATAGCAATTCTTGATTCTTCCATGGCTAAGAACGTACTTGCCGTGCTGGAAGTCCCTTGTCATTTTTAGCCAGCAGGTATATTAATGAATGACAGGAATAAGTATACTTACTGAGAATTCCTCTAGGGTTTTTTTAATAATGTCATTCTGCAAAGTCCAACCACCACTGCATCACAAATATCTTTGTGCTGGAGCCCAGTTTTGTACAGGTTTGTGGTTTCTAGGTTGCTGTGTCCTAAAGTTGTACGGAGCGCTCTATAGGCTGTCCCTGCAGTACTCATGTAAGACTTATGCCTGGGTCTCCTGCCAATAAAAGCACCTCAGCAACCTCTCTTGGCAGCTGCAGATCTGCACTTCCTCCATCACTCCTCACAAAGGCAAAGTCAGTACTTATCCCCTTGGCAATAAGGGGAGTTAAGTAATGAGGTGGTAAAAAGCGTGGCAAGCACTTGACTCCAGAGGCATGTCCGGGCCAGGAGGGTTGATTGTGGACACTAATGCTTCAAGACAGGTCTGCATACCACACCTGCTAAGCACTTCTAAAATATGTACAGAAAGTTCTGTTGGCAAAATACTTTTCTAAAAGTTCTGGTAGCTCTGGAGGAAGATGACCCAGATGTTCAGCTCAGGACCCCTGTGGCTTTCATTCCTGGCACGTGTCCTGGCTTCCAGCTGCTGC
The DNA here is from genome assembly GCA_013398275.1 of Promerops cafer. Lineage (NCBI taxonomy): Eukaryota > Metazoa > Chordata > Aves > Passeriformes > Nectariniidae > Promerops > Promerops cafer. The sequence goes on from VZSE01013519.1 coordinate 337,922, forward strand.
CTGGGCTGGCTGCAGGTCTTTGAGGGGTCTTGTTTCCTGCAAGCCCTATGCAGAGGTCCTGAATACTACAGGAAGTGTTCTCCAGCACTGGACAAGAGTTGACATTTGAATTTTGCCCACAGTTTGATCCAAGCATGTGGGTGATGTTGCTAGAGCTGGTGGGCTCTCTGCCTTAGCTTTGGAAGCTGTTAGTGGCACAGATTTGCTGGTATCAACACTGTCACCCGTAAAAGGGCCTGCATTGAGATTGCTACTGATACACTTGGGCTACATCCTGTGTCTAGATGATACTGCCAGGGTCTGAAATCTGCTCCCAAGCTGCACACATTCTGCCTCTGTCACAACAAATGTCCCTTCTGCTCATCTCCAGCTCTTGTTTCACTGCACAGTGTGTCTTAAGATATATTTTTGGTGCCTTTTTTGTTCTAAGTGTGAGTATTTTAGAACAGATTAAGTAGTCATTAAGTAGAAATATCTTTTTTATATTAGCTAGGGCAGGACTAGCACTTTCCTGTCCAGAGTCTTGCAGAGCACCTGGCTGCAAGGGAAGCAAGGTCAGGGGGGTTTCAGTGCCACCTGCCCAGCAGCAAGTGGACTGCCTTGACTGTCTCCTCCATCATCCCAGCTCCGTGGCCCCCAAACAAGTTTACTGCTCACAGCATTCCTGGCATCATCTCAGAAAGAATGTAGGATTGAAAATTTGGGCAGATCAGTGTTGAAGATAATACACATTCCTCTGCAAAGCCAAAAAAGTTATGTGAAGCACAAATATGAATAAATCTGGAAATTGATTACCACAGAAATAACTGAAAGGAAAATAGCAAGTTGGTTCATTTGTTCATTGGGCTTCGTCAGATCATTTTCAGTAAGAAAGTTGAGGAAGATCTCCAATAAGCTTTAGAAAGATGATTTCAAATTTTAGCAACTATCTAGCAAGTTAGAAGATCAGGGCTGCTATTTGAACTGCATTTACAGTGACTATATTTGTGATATGGAAAACCTTTCAGTCTTATACATGTGTCTGGATTCCTGCTACCAATTTTCAAGATGAAAAATCCTTGAAATTCGTATGTGTCAGAAAGATTAGATTTTCAGTTCTGACTGCTTCCTCACATCATTCTTTCTGTCGATATTTGTCTCTAAATTAGGTGCTGTAGCTCCTGTTGCCTTCAAATGTGAAGGATTATCAGATTGGATGTCCAGCAATTCTGTGCTGCACTACAAAAGTTCGTGTCCAAAATCTTAACACAACATATTTCTGATTAGGAAAGTTACATATCCTTGTTATCTAATCCTTCAAACTAAATAGCTTCAGCTAAAACCTGTTCTTTAATACCAGGCAACAGGATGGTCTGAGCATAAATGAAATTAGAAAGTCGCCTACTGCATCAGTGTAAATTTGACTACTATTCATCATGGATCAAGTGCTCTGAAATATCATCCCTGAGAATGAATGAGCTGAAGTCACTGAGCCAAATTCATTCTGGGTCCAGTGTCACATTAGGCTATTCTCATTCCTAATGTAGCTGTGAATTGGGCCCAAACCAAAATCCCTATAAATCAGAAAGAACAGAAAGGACAGATGCTGCATCTTGAAAGATGCACTCCTCTGGAAACTGTAGCTCCCTCTCTTGCCTTTTCATCCCAGGGAAGCAGATGGTTTCTCACTCACCCAGCTATGATGAAAGCACAACGGGTAAAAATAAAAGCAGAGAGCTGGATTCCTTCCTTGGCTGAGCTGTGTGTGGTGCCACGAACCCTGGTGGGAATGCAGAAAATGGAAATGAGTGTGAAGCACAACCCAGAGATCTACAAGAGAATTTGTATAACTTTTACTCCTGGAAGAGTGAGGGAATATGCATGTGCTCAAAAAGAGAGATGAATGCACCCCACTCTTACATCTTCTGGCCCTGGGAGATTGCTGGCCATGATGAACAATCTTCAGGAAGCTGTGATTCTCCAAGTGCTGAACTTACTCCTCCTCATGAGTAAGCAGGAAGCTCACTAGCTCAGATTTTAATTAACAAGGGATTTAATTAACTTTTTTGGCTCTTTGATTTAATATTCCAGTATCTGTGTACATCCAGTTTGTAGAACAATGGGGGGGAAAAGTCTACTTAGTCAAAAACCAAGCAGCAAAGAAGATCTCTTCTTTCTCACGTCCTTCATTTCTGAAAAGAAATACGAAAAGCATGTGGTAACTGATAGTTCAATGCCAACCAATGCTGAATTGACCCATTTAATTTTTGTAGAATTTGGAAATAAAGATCTCTGGAAGCTTTCCCAAATGCTTTTTGTGAGGAACTAATTTTCTTTTTAACTTAGGCTTTTTTTGCTACACTTCAGTGAGAGGGGAAGTGAACATAAACATCATCATAATAGTAGTAACAGTAATAATAATTATTATTATATAGATATATATAATAGTAATTATTATTATCAAGTGAACTGCTCAGCACATTTGTGTTTTCCTATTCTTCTCCAAAGCTAAACGAATGAATTTGTTCACATCAAAGGGGGACACATTATTCATGTCATCCTGTGTCACATCCTATGTGTAATCAGATGTGACAACTCAAGGTAACTTGTGCATCCATTAGCACAAGGCAGGAGCAGAGATATGCTGATGAAAGAGGGAGCATACATCCAGCTTTGGGCATGGCTGTTTGGTATCTGGGGGTGACATGAAGGCTATTTTGAAACTTCAGAGCTGAGTTTGGAGATCATGTGCTGTAATTTAGATTGTCTTTCAAAACCTGCTGTTTGTAAGTATGCTAATTGACACAGCCTAGTAGTCAGACACTGACGGATGTATGACTCAAAGCCTTTTAATTATGCCATCTGTCATTAGTGCTGTTCTGAGTGCACTTGGTCACATGCAGGTGATGGGAGTGGGATGGGGCTCAAAGCTGATGGAGAGACGTGGTTTGGGTTTGTGCTAGTCTTCATCTTCTGTTGATCCAAAAAGGACCCCGTTTGTTCTGAGCTGCTGGTGGTAGTTTGTGATACAGTGCCTTGCTTTCATCTTTTTATTAGTTGGTAGCAGTGAGCAAAATGTTAAATCAATAGGTTATTGCTTCCAGCAGGCTAAAGGTTTTTGTATGGCTTTTGTAAGTTGTTAATATATGGAGCCTTGCATTAGGAGTGAAGCATGAGCCTTTGTTTGGAAGGTAGGGTATAAGTCTGGAGAGATCAGGGATCAAGACAAAACCCATCAATCTGCAGGAATGAGGAGTTTCTAGGAAGAGAAGCTAAATTCTCTTGTTCCTCCAGGTCTTAGCCAGAAGGGTAAGGAGTGGGGAGCAAGTCCTCGAATGATGTGGAAGCACGAGGGCTCAGCATCCGCAGAGATGGTTGGGTGCTCCCTGGGAGCAGCGCCCAGCTCCTCACCCCACCACTGTCCACCCTCTTGGGAACTGATGTCCCTTTCAGAGGAAGCTGGGGGTCCTTTAGGGCATGAAAGCCAGGGCTCTGCTCATGCCCAAGCTCCCTGAAGCTCTGTTGGTGCTTGGAGTGTTTGCTGTCCCAGCTGGGTGCAGCACCCTGTCACTCAGACACACCAGCAGGTGTGAGGGGAATGTGTGACTGGAACAAGAATGTGTGAATGGAACAAGATTCCTGGCTTCCACACCCCCCCCAGGTATGTCCCAAAGGCTCTCAGCAAGTCAGCACCTGAGCAGGGTCACATGTAATTATATTCTTTCAAACAGAAGTTTTACTGGCCTAAGAACCTCTGGGGGCAGTTTCCACAGGGTGCCTAATGGTACTTAAATATTCCTTGTAAGGAAGGTAGAGTTTAGATGCTGGGTGAAACTAAGGAAAAGTAGTAAAGCAGCAGAATTTATTGCCCAGGGAAATGTAGAGCCTTCACTGGTGAAGGTCAAGTTAAACACTTCTGGAAAGGCAAAGGATTGCTGGGGAAGGGAGCAGCCCTGGACCCTCTGAGCAGTGCCTTCCAGCCAGAATATTGTGTGCTCTCTGTATCAAGCAAGGCCTTTTTAGCACCTCCTCTTCCCAGTTGTCTTCTCTCCCAATGCAGCAGCCCACGATTTTCATTCTTCCTAGTAAGATAAATATTGTATGTTTCTCGCTGTTTCCGCTGAATTCTTTTCCATTGGTTCTGGTTCTTTCCTGAGCAGAGCAGAATGAAAGGATTGCTCTACACACCTGGATTCTCTGTACATCTTGACATGATTGTCTGGGCTTTTTTAAGCAGTACTGTAACACCACTTTGTGATGATCTTGTGCATGGTGATCTTGTGGTCTACACATGCACAGTATAAAATACAAATTTCAGAAATAGTAAGCAGTGTACAAAAAGAATCTGATTTGACTTTTGTGTTTGTGTGGTTTTTTCTTTTTCTTTTTTTTTTTTTTTTAAAGCAGCAGATGGTTTCTATGCAGGATTAAATCTAGATGGCAAAGCAATTATACTGTATATGTCAAATATCCTCCTGGGTATATTTGTAGAGGTATTTCTGAAGCAGAATGTCTCCAGTCAGATTATTTAAAACAAACGAAACATCTTCGTTGAGAACTAGCAGTTGGATTTGTGGACTCCTGTGTGCAAGAAAATACACACAAGGTATTTTGAGAATGGTTCATATCTCATTTTGGGCTGTATTAACTTTCATGGAATATCCTCTTGTTTGGCAGTAGTCAGATAAACAAGAAATTAAATAAAACTGCAGTGTATGAAATATTCCAGTACTGATATTGAGGTTTTTATTAGATTTATAGTGCATTTAAAGATCAGTAGAAAACCTCAGGCACTTGCCAATCAAATGAACTTGTGAGAGTGTCACTGCTCTGCTTTTCTCCTTGGAAAATGATGGGGACAAGCAGAGGCAGGTGAGTTACCAGCTCTTAGGGAGACCTAAATTTTTATTGTAATTTGGAGTTTGGTGCCTGAGGAGAGAAGGTATAAAGCTGCTTTCTTCAGGCTGTTGGCTGGAGGAAGACAGATACATAAGAGCAATGAAAGATGTGCTCCCAGACTTTCAGGAGACATAGTATTTGAGACCACAATGAACATATTGATTGGTAGACTTTAATACCAGATTCAGTAATTTTTACTACATGGTGCTGGGTTTTTTTTCCCCTTTTCTTTCTCTACTGAGTTACAAAAGCTGTCTGTGTCAGTAGTTAGGCACATGCATATCTTCCAAGACACTTGTTCATGCACTTGTACATGTCACTGCTTGGTATTCATTTTTCTGTAAGTTTTTCTTTGGGTGTCTTCCTGTGCAGCACAGTGTCTACCTCCCTAATGCTTTTTGGCTGCTTCCACGTTGTGGTTTTTTTTTTTCTTTCTTTTCCTGTTCCATCTTTCTTTTAGAATTGTGAATTGTGAACTTCTGATATGTGTTCAGCATTCCAAAAGTAGTTCCACTAGGGTGATGTAGGAGCTGAATGTGTTCAAGGGCTTCCTTTAGAAGTTGTCTTTTTCCCTTGAGAAAGGAGCTTGAGGCAGCCCATGAATTTGAAGCTGTGAGTGCTCTGCCAGCCTCTTCCCTGGTGTCCAGATACAGCCTCCAGCTGTCTGTCTTGGAGAGAGGCAATGTGCAGCGACAAGCAGATCTGCCTGGTGGGCGGTGCTAATGATTTCAGTGCAGTCTCATATTTGCTCATGATTTGGAAGGAAAGTGAGATGGCAAAAAGAAAACTTTCAGCATTGGTGACAGAAGTTATTGCTGGAAATTCTCTGGTGGTTGAAGTGCCCTGAAGATTCTGCTTACAGCTTTAGCAAAGGTGTGTGCCTCTTTCAAATATTAAAAAGAAAAAAGTCCTTTCAAAATACTGCAAAGTACTTGGTTGTTATTGCAAAAGAAAAGCACTTTTCCCCCAAATGCCATTGTAATTTTCAATTAATTGCGTATGGTACTGTCTGAGTAATGAAGTTATTAAATATTGACTGATTCCCTACTCCCCACTGCTCTCAGCATATCTACGAAGGGTTTCCCAGAGGAGCTTTTGACAGGCTTTAAACAATCAACCATGACAGCGTGGAGGAAAAAGTATTGTTTAGCTTGCTAATCTCCTAGCTCCTGTGTTTTCGAGGCGATTTTAGTGCTTTTATCGTTGTGTCCTACTTCCTGTTTCCCTTTTGTAATCATTGTGCTAGCTTTGGATGTTGACAGGCTGTGGTACCTCAAGGCTGGATGGTCTGACTTAAAAGCCCTGAGACATCTTGTTCCCCAGACACTACTCCTGCAGAGAGGTCCCTGCCAGTTTCCCAGGGCCATCCATATGTATGTATGTTTTTGGTTTTTTCCATTATTTTGGTTGGCTGATATTTTTCATGTTCTCATTCTCCTCCTCCCAACAAGAATCTGCCCACATTTCCTTGGAGGTTTGTCTGCCTTCTGTGGGAGGATTTGAATATGAGTTCTTCATCTTTTCTGTGTCCCTCTATTTTCATTGCTCTCTCCTTTTGCTGATTTATGGCATACATGGAAGCCAAGATGCAGTAAAGGACATAAGTCATATAAAAAGAATGCACAAAGATCATCAAGTTATTTTTACCTGTCCCCTGTCTAATATCTTGATATAAATGCAGGTATTGCCTTGGGTGATTGAAAGTGGAAGTATCTGTCTTATCTTTGCAAAAGGTTGCCACATCTTAGCGGAAATAATTATCTTCTGCACAGCTGTAGTGATAATTATGGTGTTACAATGAGTGCAGTTTTCTTGAAGCTATTGTGCTTAGCAACAGACCTGTTTTCTCTGTTTTCCTAGTTCAGCTGATTCACATTGATCTATTTTTGGTGCAGGGATCAACTTTGGGTGGGAAAAAGAAATCTAACTTGAGATGTTCTACAAATCATGCAGTTAACTTCCGTGTGTGTGGGAAAGCTGCAAGGTCAGAACAGCTAGAGTGTAAGGGTTTGTTCTCACCCTGGGAAAAACAACTTTCTGGGCATGATGTCTGCCCTGCCAGACTGCTGCTTGAGTCAAAAAAGCAGCCATGAAAATATGTAATTCCAGCACTGCTTGCATGCAGTATGAATGCTTTATTTTCAGTGTCTTCACTTCTTTCTGTCTGGCTTTGACAGATAAAAGCCAAAGACAAGCAAAATGCACTTTTCTGTTCTTTGTTAGTTATGGCAAAATACAAGAACTTTTTCTGTAGTAAACTTTTGAAATAGAATGTATTTCACAGTTATTTGCTAGTAAAATGTGCTGTCAGCTTTACAATAGCAAGCCCTAGAAGAAGGAGCAAGCCTAGGAAAAAAAGGAGTTCTGAAATATGAACTCTGAGGGTATTAAATAAATCACTGTATGAATGACTGAACAGTCGTGTGCTGTTCATGGTCAGCTGATCTCTGTTCCATCCATGCTTTTATTAAATGCCTTTTACTTTATGCTTCATTTGACAGTAGATGGGATTAGGTGACTGACTGGATGCTCTGTAAACCCGAGCAGTTTAAAGCAAGCACTGCAGAAGGTCTCCAAAGCCTATTCTACCATTTCCATTAGCCTCTGGAAAGTGTTCTGATAAGATCAAGATGCATAAGATATTATATGTTAAATTATGCAGCCAGCTGGCCGACTGTGCTGCTGGAGCCTGGGGGACTGACAAAAGCTATTGTTAGGGCCAGCCAGAGGTGCTCCTTCCAAAAACCTCTTTTCTGTTGTTGCTATTTGAACTTTGCATATTAAAAGTTTTTCTGTTCAGTCTCTCCCCAAAGGCTGGATTTTAATTTCTTTTTTCTACAGGATGATTTCATTGATGGCACTAAACCAATTTAAAATAAAAGAAGCAGAGGACTGCATTTCCAGAGAATTTTTTTTCTTGGGATTTATGCTTTTGTGGCATCAAACAAGCTGAGTTTTGAAACTCAGTCAGAAGACAATAATTAACTGGGGCACTATTTGATAGAATCGTGAAGGAAAAGAAAAAAGTGCTTATTGGAAATCTGGATGTTTTAGTAATTTAAGGATAATTGAGAATCTGTACTGAAAACACCCCTTATCACAGCAGCTCCAAGTGGGTATTTAAAAAGAAACTGGCAGTGGAGGAAGAGTATATTAACATGAATGAAGCAAGAGGCAAGGAAATGAGGTACACAGTGAGGGCACCCTAACACAAATTCGTTTCAAGCTTTATTTTGTCCATTGCAAGCTGAGTCCTGACTGCCCTAACACACAAAGTAGACTGCCCACCTACATCTCTGGTTGGTGCAAGGGCTCTTTGCAGCCACAGCCCAGGTCTGTAGCTTCTTTTTGACACGGCCTCTGGAGAGGAAAGCTTTATTGTCTGGAAGCCACAGTGCCCTTTCTACCTCAGTACTGTATTCAGTATCCCACTTGAATGAACCAGTCTAGGAAAAATAAGATTCCTTTAATGTAATTTAGTAAAGAATGAGTTTCTAAAGCAGAGCGAGCAGAGGGTATATTCAAGAATGTGATATGGAAAAGGAAGAGCTAAAATTCTTTGAATGAATCTTTGAATGAAGTCTGGTCTCTGTGCTAAACCCAACTCCCTTTGAAACTTTGCTGGGTTCATGTTTTCTGCTCTGCTGCTGCTCTACAGGAAGCAATGAAGTCCATTGCTCTGGGTCCTACAGCTTCAGACTGGTGCTTTTTTCCTTGAAGACTGGTGCTGTTTGATGCCAATTCCTCGGTGTCCTGCCTGACCCTGTAACCTTGCAGCAGAAGGTTTCCTTTGTTTACTGCCTGCTGGCACCAGGAAAGCAATCACCTGTTCCTGTCCCCGAGTGCCTACAAGGCACACGCTTCCCTGCCTCCCATGGCTCACTGCTTTTAAAAAGAGAGGGCTGTACCCATCCACAGGTGTTAGCAGCATCTGCTGTGGACACAGCAGCACCCCATCAGCCCAGCAGCCTCCTGCCAAAGAGCTGGCCCTCATTTCAGTACACACACTCCCCATCTGCATGCAGAGCCACTCACCATCTCGTGCCCTGGTGGCACTGGCACGTGTCTTGGTGTGGGCCCAAAGCCACCCAGGCAGAGGGGCTCAGGCTGCCCCACGTGTGTGCAGCAGGGATGTGCTTTTGTAAAGCAGGAGCAGGATTCCCACGCAGGAGAGACAGCGCAGCTTGCAGGCACGGACTCACCTCCTGAATCCCCGTGGGTGGAGCATGCTCTGATCTGCCTTTCCCTGACTCTTTTTGCTGTTATTCCATGCTGTGACTAAGGTCTATATCAGCTCTTTTTCTTATCTCTGCAGAAGGCCTCATCTTCAAAATGTTTTTTCTGTGTTGTTAGTTTTCTTTGAAAATGAAGGTGTTGAAAGCCTGATTGCTAGAGTATGTACAGAGGAGCCTGCTTGCTGTGGGTAGTACACTATACTGAGGATGTGTGATGGCTTTTGTTGTGTTTCTGCCATGTCTTTGTTGCTGTGCTGTCTCCCTGTGGCTGTGTAATTGTAAAAGGCAATCTGCTTTAGGTCCTCTTTTCCACAAATCCAAGTAACTTGTGTCCATCACTGTCCCTTTGTCTGTGGGTTTCTCAACAAATTATGTGTTCCTAGAACCTGGGAATGGCCCCTAGCCAGAAGTGTTGGAACTCAGAACTGGCCAGGTTGGCAGTGTGGGTTTGGAGAGACTCAGGGTGTTCTGTGGCTGCCCCGGCTCTATCTCTTGTGAAGGGCCACTCCAGTCCCATCCGAAGTGCCACAGCTGTGAGTCTGTTTGTCATTCAATGCAGAAAAAGTGAAATGATCCTTCTGATGAGAAAGCCCATGGACAAATCACTTGAATGACAGAGTCCTAAGTCTATTGAAGGGGTGTGCAAACCTTAAACTTCACGTGACCCCCTCAAATCTTCCCAGCCTTTTCTGACTTCAGGGAGAAGCCAAAAAAGAATATGCCCCAGACAGCACAGTCTGGCCCATAGGACCAGCCATTTGAAAGCAGTAGAGTTTCTCATTAAATGTGTGACCCAAATACTGGAAAATATTCCCTGAATGATTTAATTTTTGGTTACTCACATTGTTCAGAAGGGAAGTTGTCCCATTAGATGGCACAGTAGTCCCTCCTGGATTTCTGTAGCGAAGTGCACGTCTTACTTCAATGATTGCCCCTTCTCCAAAACCTTTCTATTTTGTCTGTTGTCAAAAATATTGTTTGTTGATAGCTGATTACTTTTGTTAAATCTAGTGGAGAGCCGAACACAAAAAATTAGGTGGGATGTAGTAGTAGGGTTATGTTTGATTGTCTTCCTTTGGAATTAATATTCCAGCAATCCTGTTTTAGTGGTTGTACTGCTAAGTGACTGAGCAGAAACTTTTAATGAGATAACTCTGCTCCAGATGGGACCAGCAGGGCTTGGAAGGTATGAGTTGTTAGGCAGCATTTGCAAGGAGTGGCCTGAACACTTTCATTGTCCAGGCAATTTTGGATCAGTCATTTAGGTTTCTGCATCGACCTATAAAATTTTACTTGTATTAAATACCCATCTGAGTTCTGGTAGCATGATAAATCTGGAGGACTCTAATGGATTTTAAAATATATGTGATGCATAGCAAAGTGTTGCCTTCCCCCTCATTTATTTGTAAAATCTTTTGCATTCTCAGTAAATGTACCCTTGAGAGATTAGCTGAAGCCCATATTTTTCCTGTGGGAGATGGTGAAAGGAATTAAATGGAAGCATTAGTCTGAATTGTAAAAAATAACCAGTTGATCAAACTGAACAGAAGTGGCCATACTTAATCCTGGATAATTCCCCAGTGCTAGTACAAGCATTCCGTGTGCTAGGTGGAGCTAGCATGACATTTTTAAGGCAGCAATAGAGAAACCCAGTCCTGCTATAAAAGGACAATGTGTTTATATATTTTAGATCATTCACTACTAAAATTAATGATAGGTTTCACCCTTCTGCCAAAGCTTCTTTGTAATTTTCTTTTTAGCCCCGGTTCAGATGAACCTTTCTAGTGCTCCTGGGTTAATGTGCTCAGGCTGAGTGCAGCAGTGAGTGTCCTGCAAAGGGGTGGGACACAGAGTGCTGCTCTGGCCCTCAGCCCGGGCTGGAGCAGCAGCCCAGGACAGGGGGTCTGTGTGCCTGGGACACCAGGTGCTGCAGCAGGGCACTGACCACTGGGCTCCTCTGCAGGGCTTCCCCCCACCTCCCTCTGTTACCCCCTGGCTGAGAGAGCGTGAGAGGGAGCACGAGGGAGGACAGGGGCCTCACAACGTGTCCTGGGTGCAGAAGGGGATGGTGTCATCTCCCTGTACTCCACGAGGATCCCTGGGGGCACAGGCGCTCTTGGAATTCCTGGGGAAACTGAAGAGTGTGCAGAGCTGTCCCCAGTTCTCCAGGCGAGGACAAGGCTGAGGTGAAGCTTGCTGAGCCATTTCAGAACAAGGTTCTGACAGCTGCTGTATGAGAAACCCCCTCAGCCCAGCATGAGCAGGTCTCCCTTCTCTGCTGTGGTGTGTCAGCTGTGATATCTCACTGCTCTCTCACTTTCTCCGCTGGGGTTTTTGGACATTGCAGGTTTAAATAACTGACTCCTGTGTGCTCTGACTCCATCAGGTGCTGCCCAAAGCATGGCTAAGCTCATGCTGCAGCTGAGAGACAGAGGGACACCCCCAGCATGCAGGCTCCCAAGGCAGTTTTGTGTGAAGAGAAGGCTCACTGCTTCCTCCGTCTGCCAGATGCTTTTGGAGCTGATACTGGTTCCCTTTTCATAAGGTCCCCAGGGCTAATATGTTATAGCCTTCATATGGAGATGTCCTCTAACTGGTGTTTAGGACAGTGGAGTCCCAGGGAAGGGATGTGGCATCTGGGAGCAGCAGGGCAGGCAACAGCAAGGCAAAGGGAAGGTGGGGATTGTCCTTTGGCTGCGTATGGGAGATATGGTCTCCAGAAGTGGAACAGGAACTTGCAGGTGTGAATCTGCTGGTCCCAGCATGGACTTGGTAGGCTTGTTCTGTGTTGCTTCCTGTGGACTTTTGAACAGGAAAAATATTTATCAAATTCTGGCAAAGGTATGGGGTAGCATCCTTTTAGAATTGTTCCAAAACTGTATGAAAGCAAAACAGATATAAATAGAAAATTGAACTTGGCTATAAAGTTTTGTGACATTTTTGATGAAAGGAAGAATTTCATTACTAAGGAAATCCCCAGAAGGAAGATGAAGCGGGGAGGGTGCCAGGAGGTGTCCAATGACTTTAGTGTGTCTCCCTGTGCCACTGGGGGCTGGGGGGCTCCCCTGGCTTTCTGGGTGCCGAGCCTGTGCAGCTCTGGTCTGAAGCTGATGGCACATGAGCTCCTCATTTGACATTAACTAGCACAGTGTTTCTTCAAGACCTCTTCTCACAATATTTCCCTGGTATTTGTGTATCCCAGTTGAACACAGAGCTTGCTCATCACGATTACCTGGACAGATCTTCCTGTTTTTGGAGTCTTTGTTGTTGCAGGCAGAAGCTGATGGGGACTAAGCTGATGGGGACAACAAAGCATCAGGCAGAAGCTGATGGGGACTCAGCTGCACTGGCATTTTTCAAAGCACCTCCCAAGTATGAATGGAATCTTGGGGTCACTTTGAAGAATGGGTTGTGAACTTGGTTAGCCCAAAATAACTCATCAGCCAGCACCAGAGGCAGAGGGAGAACCCATGTTTCCCAGCTTCCCAGTTGCAATAGGCATTGGTTCCCTGTTTGCTCAGCAGAGAGACAAGGACCCTGGTCCAGGAAAGTCAAGAGATCTAAAAGTAGCATGTTCTTCCTACGACTTATCAGCTGTTCACAGCACATATGGCCAGAAAGGAAGCTTAAATAATTCAGTCTCACTCCTTTTTATCCCAGCTCAATTTAACCTAGTTGTCCTACAGTAAAGCTATTATCAGTGCTCACCTTCCTAAAATACTTCGAAGCTTCACTTTGCCTGCACCAAGAAACAGAGGATCTACTTCCTGTAGTTTGGGCTCTGTATCCATGTTTAATCATTCTTGCTGCATCTGAATCTCAGGAGAGTTTGTCTTTCAATACCCAGGGGGTCACTTTGCTGCAGCCTGTTTTCTCGTTGGCACCTTTTGGGTTTTTTTATTCATAGCTGCTACCTTTCTTTCATTACTGAATCAGAAAGAAGCACCACCAGTCAGAGCCACGGCCCCCCATTTCTGAATGATGATTTGTCTTCTTTGAGAGCTTCATTTTGAATAGGTTGATTTGTACTTGTAGATACCAGGGTTGATTTTGGCTATAGGGTTTGGCCCAGATGTCTCTGACTGCAAAGGACATTCAGTAGATACAAGATTATTGTCTGATGAACTATTCCCGTGGTCCTATTTTAATGTTTAATTTCTCAAATACATTTGAGAATTTCAGAGAAATCAAGGCTGACTTCTCAAAAGTAGTTCAAGTAGCCTTGATAAAGGTGAAACTAGCTAGCTTGTAAAAGGCAGCTGGGGGGAGCTTATAACCCCCAGGCTGTCCAAACATGCTCTTTTGACTCTTTGCCAACACATTCACTGAATTCTGCAAACCTTACTCACATTGCAAATACTTCCATTTCTAAATCACAGATCCAAGGAGGGCTGTGGGATTCTAAAGTTTAAATACAATGGAATATTTTCAAGCACAACATAAATACTGATTTAAAACAAAACAAAAAAAACCCCAAGATACAATGCTGATATCTTAAAGATTCATAATAAGTAATATCTGCTTCTAAATAGACCAAGTCAAAAGAGTGGGTTTTTGTCTTGCAAATAGCGTGTTTGAAAGGATATTCAGGTCTCTGATGTCCCTAGCTTTTCCCTGCAGTGAACTCCCATTCCAATCACCATGCATCTCTTTGGGTTAACACTGCAGACTGGTCCTATGATGTTTCCTGGCAAGGTGCTGCAGCCTGGAAGTGTGGCTTGCTTGGATGCTGATGCCTTTTTTGGGCTTCTGAAGTTTTCCCAATATAAATAAACCTCAGGACTGATGGCTCACCAGGCTAATGTGCATACGAGTGTTCAAAACTGTAAATGCTTTAGCTGCTCCTTTTGTTATATTGGCTGGGAGGTAGTTTCTGAGCAAGCTGGGCATTAGAGCTCAGTGCTGTTGCTTCTCAAAGTCCTTGCTCTGGTATCTGCTATTGCACCTCTCTTCTGGCTGGAACCCCCTCCCTCTCAATCCAGTGGTTCTGAACTCCAGACATCCAAGGGGTCATGGTAGGTGCTCAGTAGCTGGTTACTGGTAGGGGCTGATAAGAAAAACTGAAGAGTGATTGGTGATACAAAATGTTGGGACCTGCTCTGTTAGGCAGCCTGGAGAACAAGTGGAGGGAACTCTGCTGTGGAAGGCTTGGCATATGCCAGAGACTGTAATTTATTTGTAGCCAAGAGTTTGTAGGGAGTACAGAATCAGGCATCACCCTTTACAGACTTTGGGCATATGTGTGAAATATGCTTCTAAGAGAAGTTTTCACCATTTTCCAAATTTTTGTTGGTCAAAATTTTCAGTTCATGGTCTGCAGAGGAGCTGTTCACTGTACTGAACACGGCTCTTAGAACATGCAAGAAAAGTGGGAGCAAGGCTGAGGAGGGACAATCTCCCTGCCTGTTGTTTACCCAGGGTGTCCTGGCTTCTCCCAGTGCTGCTCCTGCCACTGTCCTCTGCAGGTGCTTGCCTGTACGGGTTGGCCAGTGCAGTGCTTCAGTGCATGAAGTGCACAGGTGAAACTCCAGCCACTCCCATCACTCTCCAGAAGGCTGAAACGATTGTGCTGACATTGCTTTTCACACTGTCACCCTTTCCTCCCACTTGTAAGGGTTTTTACCTGTGACCTGAAGGATGAGCTGACAGTAGACTTATGAATGGTTTACGTGATGTATGAATTGTTTACTTACCTGCTACAAACCAACCATGATCTTTTTCAACTTGGTAACAGCAGGGGACAAACCATTTCTTGGAAGATGGATTAGTCTTCATGCACTATATTAGTGCAGCAAAAGAATAATTATAAAGAGAGGTCAGATGTTGAGTGTCAGGGGTAGAGCATGAGAATTTTGTAGCATGAAGGCTGAGGTCAGTATTCCAGGATTACTGAGCAGAGATAGCCAGAATATTTACAGGACCCATGCAATTGGGTACAGTTTCATCCTGCTAGGCCTCCATCTCTCTTGCTCCTGCTTGGTTTTATTTTTTTTCCAAAGTAGCTGTTTAAACTAGTGCTGTTATTTTTATAAATCCCAGTAGGGTCAGCATGCTGGATGCTCTTGAATGTGCCTGGTGTCCCTTGGGTAGTTGCTTGTTTTGTGTGCATGGACACATCCACCACCTGAGAGCTCCAAGTTTCAAAAGGTTTTAGAGTTGTTATTCCTCAGGTATCAGCAGTACACTTGAAAACATGTTTCAGAAAGTTGGGAATAGTTATAGTCAGGTTTCTGACTTCCAGAGTTATTTTTTTCTTTTTTCTCTTTTTAAACCCCCGCTCTAATGGTGGCTGTGTTTCTTACAGTTTACATTTATTTATTATGCATTTAAAGTCTTTGAGAAAGGTTGTTTTGCAGTGTAGTCTAATTAGAATACATATATTTGGTGGGATATGCAGTTTAGTACAGTTGTGATATGAATTTGCAGTTGTTTGCAGACATCTTTAATGATTCAGCTTTCTGTAGTATGACACTTCACAATATGATGGCTTCCTTACACTCAAATATTTTTAGAATGAAGTCTCATATTACACCAAATAAAAAAAAAATTCTACCCTTGCAAACACGTGCATAATTTTTAGTGACAGATCTGGTATCTGACAGAAAGATATGACCCTGCTGACCTGAGTTTCTCACGCCAAAACACTCTGTTGTACAAGATGGAATAACTCAAATGAGCATTTGATCTTATGAATTTTATAGGCAGTCATTTCCCCTGAATTTAAAGTTGGTTGGTCCATTAGGTGTTGCAGTTTATAAAACCAATAGTGCCTGTACACAGAATATTTCTATTGAGTGTGTTGCAGAGGACTGCCTTTTTTCAGGACAGATACTTGTAGTGATGTGCTGGCAGTCACTGTGCTGTGTTTGCATACTAATCAATGAGCTCAGGAAGCATTAAACTCGAGAAATCCTCAGCTCTCTTCTGGAGAACAAATTTGATCTTTGGTGCTCAGGGGAGAAACTTCAGGAGCATAAAGCCTTAAGTGTCTCTGCCTAGCATTTTGATTACTACTTATACATGTTTTGTAGGTCTGGTGTTAAAAAGACTTGAAGATATGCAGTACTTAATAAAGACCATTTTGAATTAATTCACTGTGGTATTTTGCACAAAGCTGCATGGCCTGCAAGCAGTGAAACATGCATTGCACTTGTTTCATCAGGGGATCATGTTTTAATAGCCCCTCTGTACTAGCACTACAGGAAAGAAAGTTTTTTTTTTTTTTTTCTGTGATGCATTCTTGCATCTGTGGTATTTGCTGGTTTTGTGTTAAGGGTACCTTCCCTTTCCGACTATTTTTCAGGAAAGCCTGAAGTTACAGGATGCTTAACTTACTTTTCACCATAGTAATTTGTTTTGGCTTTGTGTGCTCAGGCTAAAATATCCACGCTGCTAACAGCTGCCCTCACGGTGATGGAGGCAGGTATTGATCAGGTTAATTTTGGTGTCTCCATGGCCTTGGAGAATCAAAGGTGCTAACGGGTTGCTGTGTGACGCAAAGCGGCTTAACAAGGTTCAGGGCTTCACACTAGCTGGTCCTGCTCAGAAAAGCATGTTATCTATGGCAACAACTGCTACTGAGAAAAAAGTGGAGATTTTCAATAGGGTAAATCACCTGTTTTGCAGCCTTCTGGGTTTCAGGTGCCAGCTGTTAGGGGGGCAAGGGAGGGAAAAGCTTGATGTGGGCTGGACTTACTGGCATTGTTATTGTTGTATCTGTGCTGTGAGATGAGGAAGGACAAACCAAAGTATCCCAAGGCACTCAGAAAGAGGGCATGAGGAGAAGCAAAGGGAGAACATGTGGCATTCAGCTGGTCCACAGCCTGCTGGCCCAGGCCCTGGGGAGTAGGGAGGTGGCTATGGCCCAAGATGCTACAGCCAGTCTAAGATCTGCTGAACTCATCCCAGCTTTAGGACGGGTGTCATACTGGGTTTCAGTGCCTCAGCTTCTGGCTGTGCAGAAGGGATATCCTTGCTGTGTAAAACCAAGGTGTAAAACTGCACCTGCTGCTGCTGTGGTCCTGGCCAGTGTCCCCAGTGGGAACAGTAACCTGACTCTCCTGCCAAGACCAGGGAGGGACACCGTGCTCCCAGGGTGTACCAGCCCCTCCTTGCCTGCTGGAGCCAGTGGCTGGTGGCGTGTGGGATTCGGTGGGGCAGTGGCCAGTGTGACCCATGTCTGGCTGGGATGCTGGTGGAGGTGCCAGTGGCAGGGCTTAGCAGTCGGGCTGGGTGACAGGGGCTTGGTCAGACCCCCAGCACAGTGCTGAAGGTGAGTCAGGCCTCACTCCCCGCCCCTGATGTAGGGACTCCTGCCAGCTGCCCCTTCACTTCCTGACTCCTGGGGTGCTCTCCTTCCCCACAGCCGGCCAGGGCTCCTGCCCGGGCTTCTCGGCCGCCTGCAGGTGGGTGAGGCGCCGGGACTGAAGCCGTGGGCGTTTGCATCCTCAACAGGCACATGTGAGCAATGTGCCTTTAAGACTAGCAGGAGAGCAATAGTATCTCCCTCCCTCCTGTTAATTGTAGCATGTTTTCAGCCATGCTTTCCAGTCACATTCGCAGGCTGTGAGAGGGAGCAGCGCTGCCGCTGCCAGCCGAGTGCCAGCCGGGCAGCGCTGCGCCCTGTGCCGAGTGGGTGCCTGCAGGTGATGGGGCAGCGCCCGCAGAGCCCTGTGCCACGAGCAGCAGCCCGGCGTGCCTGAGTTTGGGTGGCACTGTGGGCTCGCCACATCACCTGTGCTCCTCTGGCGTCCCTGACCTCCCCGCCTGCCCGGCCGTGGCCTCCAGCCGCAGGGTCAGACCTCTGGCCACCCCACCCTCGCCGGGGCTCCCGCGCGAGCTGCGAGCGGTGCTTTGCTGGAGCCTGGGGATCTGCAGTGGGTGATGCAGTGGGAACCGTGTGGAGCCCGGCTGGGGATGCTGTGGGCTGCTGTGGGAATGCCTGGCTCCCTGAGCACAAAGTGACTGCAACTAACACGAGCTTGGGACTACTTCTCGGAAGATGCCCTGCGTGTCTCTGGTCATTCCTCTCCGGCCTCACCGCAGAATATTTGGAGTTGCTAGCTTTCTTCTGCCGAGGGGGGACAAAGGCAGAGGCCTCCAGAGGGTTAAGAGCATCTGCTTTTACGCCAAGTGTTTGAGCAGGAAATAATCTGCAGAGATACATGTGCAGCAATTCAACTGCTGCTGCTCGCTCAGGCTGCCGCTGCTGCAGTTCGGTGCGTGAGAGGAGCCCTGCTGCTCACAGAAGATGCCTTCTTGGTGTGTCCGAAGCTCCAGGCATGGCAGCAGAGCCCCGGCTGTCTGAGCTGGGGTAAATGTCTCCATCCAAGAGGAATTATGTTGACTTGCTGGCTCTGTCGGCTCACAGAGGTAGGTGCTGTTGCCTGTGCAATATGCTGTGATCTTTGCCGGGGTATACAGTCCTCTCCTCAGTCTGGGGTATAAAATTTTAAAAAATTTTCCATGGGAACAGGGCTTAATTTGCAATCTCTAATGCCAGACAGAAAATACGTGTGTGATTTCTTTGTGTGCAGCAGGGAGGAGAGGGCAAAGGATACCTGAGTGATACCTTTTCTGATTGGCAATAAAGTTGTTGCACTTAATTGAAACAAACTACCCTCTGTCTCAGCGAAATGCACCTGGGAGCTTTTACTTCTTCCTGCTAAATGACCTTTCGATGAGGTTGGCTGCAGTATGCTGGGTTATGCCTCGGTTCAGAAACTGGGACACAGTGCACTCTACAGGTCCCTTCATCCTGCTCCCGCGGACGTGGGGAGGACAGAGGGCAGCCACACAGAGAGGGAAAATGCTGCTGACAGGCAGCTGGTGGTTTTGTGAGGAGTGAAGTTACACTAAGAGGAAGGAAAAAGGTGATGATCTTCCCTGAGGAAGAGGGAATGTTGAGGTCCTTAAGGGTTGATCTTGTGTTCGGAAGTAGAGAAGGAAATTTGTTTTAGAAGCAGCAGTGCATGAGTCTGGTGTTTTTGTTTTGCTTTCCCAGCCCTGTGGAGAGGAGTTGTGTTCAACTCTAACTACTTTACCACCCAGAATCTTTGCTTGAGGATTTTTTGCACCAATATCTGGGAGAAAGAAATCTGTCAGTGCCATCAAATTTACTTAGGCTTATTTTGAAAGTTGCCTTCCTGAGAAATCCCTAACAAAATCAACAGCGGCTAATACTGCTACCTTCTCACCATCAGGGCATGCTCTTTTGGTTTGTCTTGAGACCTCCAGTGGGAGCTTTATTCTGTAAAGATTAAGCTGAAAGGAAAGTTTCCAGTTTTCTGGAAAAGCAGAGTGTTGGGCGTTGGATGCCTCTTTGATTTTGTTGGCCTGGTTGACCCACGTACGTAGGTTTGCCTGTTGGCTCCTGAGTGCAGACCCTGCCAAGGAGACCTGGCTGTGCAGAAGAGGAAGGTGCTGCCTGGGTTATGCACCTGCATCACATGGAGAGTGGTTTGTGTTTGTTTCTGGCATTGCAGAGCCATTGATACAGCACAGCCAACAGTGCCATTGCTGTGTAACAGTTTCAGAAGTGTTTCTGTGCATCCTGGCAGAACAAATGTGTCATTCATGACTGCACTCTTCAGGAAAAAGAGCAGCACTGTCATCTGCACTGTAAATCTCTTTAGTCACTTCTGTTTTCTTTGCTCAGGTAGCAACACATTCTTAACTGGAATGTGTTGCTACCTGAGCATTTTTGTCAGAGCATTTGTAATTGCCTCCTCAGTTTCCCCAGGGCTCAGCACTGACAAATCTCATAGGGAAGTCTGGAGTAGAATCCCCCCTGCTGTGAGGTGTTTTTTTTTTTCCTGCACTTTGGGCTGAAATGCAGTCAAGAACATGTTTCCTTCTCTTTTTGCAAGAACAGGACACTTGTGTGTCCTCCTCTGGATCCTGTAGAGAAGACCTCTTCTGCTCTGCAAGACCTCTGTGGAGGTGGAGAAGCAGAAGTGGGTCTGGTGGATTTGTTGCTGCGCACGAATCAAGATGCCACAATCCCTGCCAGGGATGGAGGCTGTGATGATACCTGGGAAGCAGCTGCTCTCTCTGTCCTGGGAGAGAATCCCTTCTTACCCACGTACTAGGTGATACCCAGTCCTCCATAGCAACACTTATTTCTCCCACAAAGAGGAGAAAAATCTCCTGTCTTCACTTGGCGTGGTGAAAACACAAATGTATGAACATTCAGTGGAGTCTCACCAGCGTAGAATTGGTATAAGGTCATCTGAATGACTTCTTTCTAGACCAGCACTTATAAGAGGTGGTGGGCATTAAGTAACACCATTGTCTGGGCAGGAAACACTAGAAAAGAATATATATTAGTCATCCCATTTACTGCTGTTTGCACACAGGCAGAATGGTGATTAGAACTGGCTGAATCTAAGCAAAATGGCTCTTAAACAAGATTTCAAAATTCAGAATTTGTTTGGGCACTTGCTGGCCAGCAACTATTTTGGTCATCTTAGTGCCTCTCTTCCAGCAAGTGTCTTTTTCAAAAGGTCCTTCTACAAGAGCTGCAAAATGTTGGGGCATATTTCAGTGTGTTGTGTTCTGAAGAAGTGGATGGGAATATCTTCCTTACGGCCTTACTTGTATCTGCTCAGGAATCAAACCAGTCTATTTGAACCACTGGTTATTTCTGAGCAGCCTTTCTGGTCAGCAACAACTGCATTAAACTCAAACTATGTGGACGTTGAGAGCTATTTGTTAGAATTAATAATAGTAGTTTTTAAAATTGTAATTCATTAAATGGAGACTGGCCAGCATTTTGTGTCACACACTCTGTACTGGTCACCTTCCTCTGCCTGGCAGTCACATTCTGCCCACCCTGGAGACCGAGGGCAGGGACTCCCCGCTGTGTCCCTCTGCAGCAAGGGGCTAAACTTGATGTTCCTGTGGACGCAGTGCTGAGCTGGCAGCAGAGATGCTGGGATCTCTGCAGGTTTGCCCTTATCCATTAGGTCCTGTGCCTGCTCAGCCGTGCTGGAGTAGCTGGCGAGTCACGTGCTGCTCATCAGTCACAGGTGGTGCAGGAGGTGGGTACCAGACAGGCCAAAGAAATAACTATTTGCTAGGCAGTGGTTCCTCTGCTTTCTGTAGGGATTTAAACAAAGGCCTGGCTTTAGGTACCTGCACTCTTTCAGCAGCAACCATTGCGTTTTTATGTTTTCTGTGCTGCTTGTAAACCAGCTACAGGTGAGTAAAGCCTGTGGTCCAGAAACTGTTGAGTTGGAGATAAAACTGTTCCTTTCTGAGAGTGCCTGGAGTGTCTTTAAGAGACTGGGCTACAGCATTTGAAATCTATCTGGCTTTGTACCACTTATAAAATGCATTCACTGTAGGTGGTGGCATCAGTCTCCTCTTAGTGAATGCAGATATTTATATTATGCAAAAGGTTTTCTCACTTTGCTGGATTCAGATGATGACTGGAGATACCATTCTTGTTAGATAAAAAAACTGAGTCTGACTTTAGAGGTGAATTCAAAGAGCAATTTCTATTTAATATATATAGCAACAAATAGGAACAAAGCTGCTCAAGGAGTACTTTAATGATGAATCATTATATTGCTCTCACCAGTCTGAAAGGCAATAAAAGTAAAAATGGAGTGCTAGGATGTAGTTGCTTAGAAAATGTACAGAAAGGGATCTGTATTGTGGAGTGGGTTTTACACCACATCAAAGAAATGTTTTGAGGTGCAAAATTATCAAATGACTTTCCACCCCAAAGAAGAGGCAGCTGCTATCTATTGTTTATTGTTCCAGAAGGTCATTTTCTTTGGTTGTGACTAACCAAATTTAATAATTTATTGCTCTTTTTTAAAACCCTGACTGATTCCCCCCACCTCCGGATCAGGACAGATGCTGTCATAATGCTTCTTCAATGCTATAATTTTTATTACCAATCCTAATTAAATGCTGTAACTTCTGAAAATCAGATTAATTTGAACCATCAGCCCAGTGTAAATGCTGCTATCATCAGAGATCATAAAATGTTCAAGGCACCATAATTCTCCTTCATAGCTGCAGTGGCAAGTGTCCAAGGATCTGGCTACCTTTGTTCAGCTGACACAGACTGAAACGTGTGCACTTCTGAGCAGTGCAGCATGAATAGAAATGATACGTTCCTCAGCTGTTGAACTGCACGTTCTAGCCATAAGTCAACAAACATTAGAGAAATGGCATCACCCCCCATCACTATAATACTCCTTCTGTGCTATAAATATTGTATGAATTCTGTGCTTTCTGCACAATCAATAAAGGGGAAAATAGAGGTGGGAGGTTGCTGCACAGCAAAGCTGCACTTAGGTGGTGAGCCAGGACATGGTACAGATTAGCCCCACTGCCAACCAAGATTTTTCCATCCTTGGGCCATGGTCCATGACTTCAAGCTGCACAGTAACTACTTCAGCTAATTTGCTCTACAGCCAGGACACACTCTGATCATCACTTTGGTCTTCTGGACAGCAGGACATGTTCTGGTAACTTGGTTCCTTTATGACCAATTTTTGTATTTTGATTTTTGTTTCTTTTTTGCTCCAGGGATATTAGGTAACAAGCAATAAATTCTGACTCCAACTCAAGCAGTGGCAAAGTTGGTGTCCCTGCTGTGTCTCAGCTTTATTTGTTAGGTGTGACAGTATGGAAGATCTCACTGGTCATTACAGATATAATTACCTGGCTCTGACAGACAGAAGGGCATTAATCTGACACTGCAAGCATTGGTGGTGGAGCTTCATGTTTAGATTTTCTTCACAGCAGAGAAAAAAGCACTCTGAGGGAATCATTACCCTTGTCTACAGCAAGATGAGATGAACTGCAGGCTAGAAATGCCCAGTCCTCCCCAGTCCCATGGATGAGTGTGACTGGCTCAGGGCTGGGTGTGGGGGCGGTGGCAGCAGCAGGGGGTGAGATGAACACCCCCTCAACAGCAGCTGGCCTCAGTCCACATTCAGCAAACCACCAGCCCCACCTGGGATGCTCCAGGCTCCTTGGGGGGGTTTGGTGGAGGGTCTGACCCTGCAGGTTTAACTCTGCCTTGCTGCTGCCAGTCCCTGTGGTGGAGTGGGGCTGTGAAGTGTGTGCTGCTGTTTGCTTCTGGCCATCCCATGAGCAGGTGCCATGCTGCTTCTGCTCACTGGCACCTGATACTGCTGCTTGATTCTATAAACCATCCCTGTGACTGGCACTGCTAGTCATGCTTCCCCCCTCCTGTTCAGGAGCAGTTTTATCACCCAGACTTGTGTGTTCCAGGCTTTATGGTGAAACCAACGTGGGAAAATCTGTGTCAGTTACAGACCGAGGTGGACAGTACGTGTTTGTGTCGGTGGGTGTTGTGGATCCTCTGCTCCTGCCCTCTTCCCAACACCTTGACTGTATGCAGGCAGTTACTGCTGCAGAGACAAGGCCAGCAGAGTGAGATTTGTGCCATAAAGAATTTTATATTTGAGATTTACCCAGCAGGCTTGTTTCAGCCAACGTGGAATTTTGAGCATGTTTTCATGCCAAGAGTTGCAGCATTTGACCACAATTTTTCTTTTTCAGCGTACACGACATTCAGGAAGCTCTGGGCAGACATATATGATTTTAGAACAGCTATTGCTTGCAAAGGAAAAAAATAATTAAATGCAGAAGCATATTAATTATCCACACTTTAATATATACAGTGGTTTGCCCACAGTTATTGTGGGCATTGTTATCTGGAAGACTGTAACGTTAATGTTTCTAATGGGGGCTATTGTACATCTACTGAAACTCTTACAGTTACGGATTAAATTTAATATACAGTCCCTTTGAAAAAGCCTGTATTTTTATATTTTATGGTACCCAGTGCTACGTACTCGGCTTACAACAATAAAATAGCTGAATGCTGGAATAAATGTACCAAACAGTTCTCTTGTCTTGATAACTTACTTACTTTTAAATGTTAATCATCTCATTCTCTATTTTCTAAAACTGTGCAAATATGAAACCTCGTGTAAGTAAGTAGGTCTGAGCACTGTAGTGTGAACATGGCAAATATTCTCTAGCAGTCCTCAGTTCTGCAATGCATTCATGATCCTTGGGATCATCCTGATGACACAGGCTATAGAAAATTTCACCCAGCAACTTTTCCCTGCCGAACAGAAGAATATTCAGGCTTATTTAAAGAGTACAGATGACTGGATCTCACAGGTATCCTCAGAGTAGTTGTTTTGGTGAGTAATTATTTCTGGTGATTTATAAAATAATAAATCCAATCTGTTTATTTGCTTGTTCTGTAAGTTGAATCATCTTTGTCCTTTGTCTGCTTAATTAAGGAGCCTGCTGGTAATGCAAATAATTTCCCTTGATGTGGACAAATCACTATTCAGCCTTCTTCTTGCTGAAGAGATCATATAATTTAAACCCTTTCCATACAATCTGTTTTCAGGCACTTAAATTCTGTGCATTTCTCTGTGTTTTTCAGCATCTTTTTGAGCCATTAGAGGTGGCTTCTCTGGGACAGCAGAATGCCAGATTTTACTAATATTCTCACTAGCACCATACACAGAAACAACATGACATTTCTAACCTTGCCTCTCTTCAAACATCTAAAAGTGTCATTAGATCTTGTAGCTCCAACATGGCTCTGGGACCTTCTGTTCCATTTATCTGCTCTGACTCCCATATGTATTTTTAATTCTCCAACTTTCAACGTAACAGTTCCCCCTTCTGTAAGTGGAGTAGATTCTTCCCCACTGCATTCTTTGATCCTAGACAAATAGACTTGTGTTTTTCTCTGTTACAGTGTCTGATCTCTGATAGGGCTGGGCACAAGGAGAAGACTGAATTGACTGTGCTTGTCTAAATTTGGCAATGTTTATCACTTAAGCCAGTTCTGGGTTGCATTGGGCTGTGAAAGTTGTCTCTGTAGGCCCAGTTAAAAGCACTTCCATTCACTGATGGTCCCTTATTAAAATTACATCTTGTCAATTATCGTTGAATTTTAAAGTGTGCTGTAGTAATTTCAGGTAATGATATTCTTACAGTCAGTGTGTGGTGTGTCACTGAGCTCTTTCCAAAAAACACGTTTGCAGTGCTGGCACAGCTGCTAGTTGTCGCCCCCCTTTATTAAGTAGATTAAAAATTTCAGGATTATTCAAAAGGCTGATTGAGGTTCCCATCATATGCAGGTACAGGAGGCCCTGCATTCACAATGATTTCTGTTGCTTTCAGGATCCTGGTGGCCACTGGGTGATGTTTTCCAGGAGAGACTGAACAGGTTGCTGTTGAGGTATTCATAAAATCCACGGCAAAGATAAAGCAAATTACAAAATTTGGTTTCTGAGCACTCGTTTCCCCATACTTTTCATTGGTTCTGAGGTTTCTGCTGGGGTTTAAATACTGGTTTTTTTTGTTCCTTAGCAGTTCAGTCCTCCAGCAATTGCTCTGTGATGCTGCTTTGGGTCTCATGTCCAGGTGACCACTTACAATTGCTGGACTAATATTTGTGGCCCATCCCAAATGCTCCTGTCCAGCTCCTTGCCTCATCTGTGTCTTTTCCTTAGCTTGATCATCTTTTTCCATTGTTCTGCCCTTGTGGTACTTCCCTTTTAGCAGGAATACAGAGTAAAATCTTTCCTCTTCCAATCACTGGGGTGTTGTTTTCTATTTGCTATCCCCTCAGTGCTCACCCTGGTATTTATTTTTTATTTATCACCCATTGACCTCATCTCTGAGACCCTATGATTCCACCTTGATTACTTCTTCCTCTCTCTTTTTGCCACCTTCCTTTTTTTCACAGTTTTTTCTTGAGCAGTCCATTTGTTTCCTTGACACTAACAATTACTGACAGCCTGGTATCCTGTCTCCAACAGAGGCAAATAGCAGATGCTTAGAGAATAATGTAAAAAGCAGGGTGAGAATATAATAATCCTAATATATCCTGGCAGCAGTGATCAACATCCCGTCTGCCTGACTGTTGTGAATGTGTTTAAGCACAGCCCAGTGGGGGCAATGCCTAGCACCATGTGGGTGGGGAAAGGACAACTTTACAAGATGGCAAATCTTCTTGTGTAACTGCCTCTTTCCAAAAGTGCTGGCCTTTCCTCGTGTCACTGCTTTGCTTAGCTTAGCACAAACAGCCACATACTTATTTCTGAGCCAGTCCTGAGGTTTATTCACAGGACTCCTTGTACCTGATCGAGTAGGAACTCATGTTCCCTCCCTTCTGTCTCCTTGAGATGGTTGCAGTGTGGCAAGAGGAAGGGAAAAGTCCTCGTGTTTGGTTATGAGCCCTTTATATGATTGTGCTGCTTGACAGATTCCTGTGGCATTCAAGCTCTGACTGGTTGCAATATAATCTGATAAGTGTGATGCTGAGAATCTATGAAAATCATGACCATCTAGGGAAGGGAGAGACCCAAAGCAGTAGGAGAAGTTATATGGAGGGTTTGGATGGCTTTTCTCTCTGCATCTTCATGGTTGCTTTGGGATTCATTCTTTATTTACAGATTATTTGTTTTCTCCAGTATTCCTTCAAATCTGAAACAAGGTCTGAACTGTGTGAAGGATGTAGGAAAATGTACTTAAATTTTATAAGTGCTAGGTTTGAAGTTGCATTTAAAAATACCTCTGCTTGTATGTAGAATATATTATCCAGGGTACTGAGCAGCTAAATAAGATGAGTGATGCTGCAGGTGTTAGACCTTTAGCTCCTAGTCCTTCATCTGGTGCTCCCTGTGTTACCATCACTGCTCCAGCATCCAGCACCAGAGTTTGATTTATCCTCACCTGGATAGGTGAATTATTATTAGAATTATTTCAGAGTCTGATTTTCTTCACATATTGTCTTTTGTGGCTATTACTTTGTACATAATCCGCAAAATTTTTGGAGTCCTTGGAACTTCTTTAGGATAACGCGTAAAGGACCAAAGGGAAGACAGGAGCACTTTGTTGACATGACTGGTCATCAGCACCCAGCTCTTCACTCCTCACCAGTAAGGAAAAGGGTTCTTCTGTTCATGGAGGTGAGTCCATGAGTCCCTACAGCTCTAGCTGCTCCAGTGCCTGCCATGTGATTGTTGAATAAGACCGGGCATCGTTCTTCCTGTCTGTGTTCTCCCCTCCCCGTCAGAAGCAGAGGAGTGCCTCTAGTGAGCTGTGCCCAGTGATGCCTGCAGTGGCTGTGGAGGATGTTCAGAACAGGCCGAGGCACACAGTGTGCCTTTCCCAGATGGAGGTTTCCAACTTTGTGCAAAGTTGTGTGTGCCAGAGCTCAGGAGTGTGCGCATATGCAAATTATCTCGTTAGAAATTCAGGGCAGAAAGGCACATAGCTCCTTTGCTGCCACAGGGAACTGCATGCAGAGAATCAGGGTGGAAATATGCCTCCTGATACATGTTTTAGTTCTGTATAAATCATCTGTAAGTATAGCTCACTCTATTCATTTAGCTGGTGACACTGTTATTTAGGAGTGATACCAAACAGTCACAAAGTAATAGGGACTGCCTGAGAAGAAAATATGTGCTAAAGCTCTTAGGTGTAATGCTAATTTAAATAAAACATAGGCTCTGTTGGGGCTGAAGAATATTTCTCCTGGAAATCCTAATAATATTTATACCATGGATGCTAAAAGTTTTTTTTTTTTTTTTTTTTTTCCAAAATGAAGATGCCATGATTATTTAGGAATGTTTTAGGCCCTTTTTAGGTTGAGTTGATTCATTTTGTCTTTAAAAGAATGTTTTATTGGTATCTTAGCAGTAGGGACACCTGTGCTCATCTGATGTATGCAAATGCAGCCCAGCAGCCTACACCCCTAAACATGATGGAAAGCAGAGAGGAGGACTGTTCATCACACTGCCAAGTCAGACCATGCTTCAAGTTAGGCTGATGAGCAAGGGCATGCTAAGCAGATATTACTTTAATGATTGTTAATGCAGATAGGGTGCACAGAAAAAGAATGTGAGTCTTTGTAAAAGCTGAATAAAAAGAAATGTTGCAAAAAGAAATCTCCAAATTCTACATTAAGCCAAATTATAAATATGCTAAAGGTAATAGACATTTTACCTAGAAGGTGTTTATTGCCCCCACTCTTTATTTCTCTGGAGGTTATTCACTGTGGGGACATTATGCTGTAAAATCCTTTGCTGAATTGATAACCTTGTGCTACTTGCAAAAAAAAAATTAGTTAAATAGGAGTTATTGCTGCTATCTCACAGTGCAGATGCTTTCTAGTTGTGGTGAAAAAATTAGAACAAACAAGTCTTACTATCTTGAAGTACTAATTTATAAATATTAAAAGATAGGTGTGCATTTTTAAATGTTGGGTGATTGGGATTTAGGTTGGAGCACGGTTGTGATAAGAGGTTGCTGTGCTGACTGTTGAGGAACACTCCTGGCGCAGAAGCTCCATGTGCAGCTGCAGTGAGAGCTGCAGGTTGTGCCCTGGGTGGGGGAAATGGCTGGAGCCCCAGGCAGGGGGCTGGGAACCAGCACTGACCCTTCACCTGACAAAGGACACGGGCACTGGGGCTGGCCAGGGGCTGGGAACCAGCACTGACCCTTCACCTGACAAAGGACACGGGCACTGGGGCTGGCCAGGGGCTGGGAACCAGCACTGACCCTTCACCTGACAAAGGACACGGGCCCTGGGGCTGGCCAGGGGCTGGCCTGGCACTCTGAGACTCTCAGGAGCTGAACAGCAGCGAGAGCCCAGACTAAATGTCACCTTGGAATGGGTGCACAGAGTGTGAGGGCATAAAAGCCCAGGCGTTCCTTTGTTGGGGTCCCTCCCTGGAGGTACCAGTTCCAGTTGTTTTCATGTCCTGCACCACGATCAAAGATTTAAAAGAACCAGGAATTTGGGGCTCTTTTATGGGGCACCTGGGGTCGAGCCAGCGAGGGAAACCTGTCTGTGTGTGGGGAATGTGCAGGGAGACCAGCAGGGACCCGGTGGGTGACTGGAGCTGCCACTGCAAAGGGGCTTTGGTCCCAGCAGGGACAGTCTGGGGTGCTGCCAGTGTGACCCGGGGAGTGGCATCTCAAGGGTCAGACAGGCCCTGACTTCTTGTGCTTGACGAAGTCCTCAGCCTGAGAAACAGTATTTTTTTTCAAAGTGAGATGAAATTCTTTAGTCTGTGGTGAGCCCTGAGAGTAATAGATGCTAATAACTGGAGAATTAAACTTTGTCCCTGTCTGCTGCTGGCTGCAGCTTTTATGACTGTTCTCTTTTTATTTCTCCAATTTGTGTTGTATGGTTTGTGTTGCTTTAGTCTGTCAAAGTAGGCTGGACAGACTTGGACTTGCAACTGCTTTTCTGAAGAGCTGCAGTGGATAAGGGATGGCTTCCCCCTGGCTCTTTCATCGGTGGCAGGGCAAGTATTATGTCTGCCTGCAGCACTGTAGTGAAATCTCCTGTGGGTTGGGAAACAGAAGGTGTGAATACTGTGTTAATGATGCTAATCTGGGAGAAGAGATACCCAGGAGGGCACATTGTCTCCCTCCTGCTGAAGCAGTAAGCACCATGTACTTACAGGGGTCTCTTCTGTTGTGGTGTGGGCTGCCTGGGCTCATGTGACTCCTTTTCTATTGGTCCTCAGAGCTCAGAAATCATGGGTTTAAAATTCACAGTTTTAAAAAATGTTTATCTTAGTCGGAGAAGGTGACTTACAGTGATTGTTTTATTGTTCTGCCATGTAAACTCTCCAGTAAATGCATATGATCACAGAACCATAGAATTATTCAGGTCAGAAAAGACCTCCGAGATCATCAAGTCCAATCTTTGACTGATCAACACTTTGTCAACTAGACCATGGAACTAAGTGCCAAGTCCAGTCATTTCTTGGACACTTGCAGGGATGGTGACTCCACCACCTTCCTGGGCAGCCCCTTCCAACAACCCCTTCTGTGAAGAAATTCCTCCTGATGTCCAACCTGAACGTCCCCTGATGAAGTTTGAGGCCACTTCCTCTTGTCCTGTTGCTGGTTTCCTGGGAGAAGAGGCTGACCTTCACCTGGCTGCAACTTTCAGGGAGCAGTAGAGAGTGGGAAGGTCACCCCGAGTCTCCTTTTCTCCAGGCCAGCCCGGCTCCCTCAGCTGCTCCTCACCAGACTTGTGTTCCAGACCCTTCCCAGCTCCATTCCCTTCTCTGGACACGCTCCAGCCCCTCTCAGTGTCTTTCTTGCTGTGAGGGGCCCAGAGCTGGACACAGGATTTGAGGAGTGGCCTCACCAGTGCCCAGTCAGGGGGACAGTCACTGTCCTGGTCCTGCTGGCCACACCATGGCTGGGACAGGCCAGGTGCCATTGGCCTCTTGCCCACCTGGTCACACCTGGCTCCTGTTCAGGTGCTGTTGACTCCCAGGGCCTTTCCCACCAGGCACTTTCCAGCCCCTCCACCCCAGCCTGGAGCTGCAGGGGTTGTGTGACCCAAGGGCAGGACCTGAGGGTTGGCTCTCACACAATCGGCCTCAGCCATGGACCCAGCCTGTCCAGATCCCTCTGCAGAGCCTTCCTGCCCTCCAGCACAGCACTCCCACCCAAACTGCTGTCATCTGACTGAGGCTGCCCTTGATGCCCTCGTTCAGAGCATCAGTGAAATTGGTCCCAGTGCTGAGCCCCGGGGAGCACCACGAGCCGCTGGCTGCCAGCTGAAGGATGGTGTGTGTGCAGCAGGGGGAGAGGCAGTTTTGCTGTTGTCCCAGGCAATGAAAAGGTGCCGGGGCACAGATGAGCAGACTGAGGGAATTCCTATTTTTCCATAAGTGGAATCATACATTTTTGATTTATTTTCTAACCAGATATTTTTAAACCTAGCCAAACTTTAGGGTGTTTTTTCTACAGCGGACTGCTTAACATTGCCACTCTTCCTGAGGGTACAAAGTGTTTAACTCCCTAGGTTTTATTAAATTTCCAAATACAAATCTCTACAGGTATTTTCACATTTTTTAAATATCACTATTTTTACAAAATATTAGGAAAGTTCATATTTCACCTAATCAATACAAAGTTCAGCATTGACATCTGACTTGTGCAGTGACTTGCTGAGCAGTGTAAAATGACTGCATTAATCTCACAGGGTGTTTACTGCTCCCACAATACTGACATTTTGTAGGCAAAAAGAAAGACCTGTGCCTCATGCCATGCAGCCAAGCTCATTATTCTGGTGGCAGGTCTTGGGGATTCTCTGTATTTCCTTCAGGTCTGCTGCCTGTTGGATGGCACGTGGGCACTTGTTCTGCTAAATGAACTTTCCTGACCAGTAAAACCAGTGAGGTCCATCACAAACATCCCTTGGCTGTAGCATTGGCACACATAAAATGGCAAGATGGAAATCTGAGCTGGTATCTGTGCCTGTTTCATGCTTCTGGATTTCACTTTCCTGAGCTCCCCCGACAGGGATGAAGCCAAAACAAATGACGTCACCTGCCTGCAAGACAAACAAATACTTAAATTTTTGTGGAATGCTTTCCAATGGATCTCTTTTTAAAACTTTACAAGCTTTGCTGGTCATGTAGCTTTAATGCTCTGTCATCAGACTATTAGCCGTGGTTGAAGGAAGAACTAACTCCAAAATCTAAATGAAAGACTCTCAGTATATCTGTCATAAACAAGCAAAGAAGCAATCCCCAATCCCTTCTCAGTCTCTAAAAAGT
The DNA here is from genome assembly GCA_013398275.1 of Promerops cafer. Taxonomy (NCBI): domain Eukaryota; kingdom Metazoa; phylum Chordata; class Aves; order Passeriformes; family Nectariniidae; genus Promerops; species Promerops cafer. The sequence goes on from VZSE01013519.1 coordinate 369,654, forward strand.
GTTGCTCTACAGCTGCATCAGTGTTTTATTGTATATTCTATGTCCTGGGCTATTCCAGAAGATAATTTTGATCAGGAAATGACTACCAGCCACATCACTGCCCCAAGCAATGATGAATTCACAACCCTTTATAGAGTTTGCAAGTGAGTTTGCCATGTCATCTGACATTGATGCAGAACACTGCATCTCCCAGAGATGAGGAAAAAGCTCACTGGAAAGACTTTGTGAATAATAATTATATAGCTGTATTCACCTCTGATTTCTTTTAGAGATTTCTGTGACAAAAGTGGATACTGAGATAGAATTTTCTCTTTTGCTCTGTATTGCTCAGGGACTTCTTTTTTGCTTCTGGCTGTTTGAGGAAAAATGAGAAAATGCTGAAATTGAAAACTAGACATCCTAATCGTATGAAAAGCATCCTAGGGGGCATGGGTGTATGTCATAATGGCAGTAGTTTCTTTGATGATTGGTAGCTAAGAGGTCAGGCTTGAAAATCTTTATATAATTTTCTAAGATAGTTCAGTTTTGTCAGGATGACAGATTTTTGATTCGAGACGAAATATAAGAAATGAGGGATTTATTTTGTAATGATGATAGGAACAGGTAGCTCTTTTTGTACAACAGACCCTGTTATCCTTTTCTTGTTTTGCACAAATGTGGATGCTGACTCTGGAAAAGATGAAGATCCAAGGACAAAATATTGCCTGGAGCAGTCTATGTCATCTTTTATAATAGCTGTGTTGTACTGCTTTATAAAAATGTTTTGCAATGGCAGTGTTGGGGCACGTGCAATTCTGGAAATGCATTCATCTTTTAGTGCCTTCTAAGGCAAAATTACCTGTTGGTTAACAATTGCTTCACTATCAGGAGAGCTTTTGAGAGTACTCTGTGCTTACAGATTCAGTAATCTGTTTTCTGGAGCTTGAGGCAGTTACTGCTAGGGGTAGAGTTCTGCATAGGCAAAGGGAGATATGGTTCATTTCTGTGTAATCTCTGAGGCTTGACTTAGAATATAACAACTCTAGATTAAACATTTTCCCAAGTTAGTGACTTTTGTGTGGATGGTGATTGCAAGCAAACAGGGAAGGATATTAAAAGGAGAAGTTTTATAAGGATATTGCGAATAAAAACTGTGTAATATTTACATAGCAGCTACATCCTGTTAAATGCCTTTGAATATCATGTAACAACATCTCTCCAAATACCAATTACTTTTTCACTGTAACTGCAGTGGTTGAGGTGGACTCTGAGTCTCAAACTGCTGGAAGGTTCCTTAAATCAAGACACTGGGTCTGTCAGAATAAATATTTTATGGCTCAGGTTTACACCAAGTGATTATCAGCAGCATTGAATAAATGTGTGATATCCCAGAAGGTGTGTGCAGTATCATGCCCAGAAAGGTCTCTGGCAGCTGTGAAAACTCTGCTGGCAATCAGCGAGGGGTTGCATCCTCAAGAGCCAGAGTCTCCTATGCATTATGTGAAGAGGAGGAAGGAAAGAGAGGTGCTGACCCTCAGTGCAGGAGCTTCTCAAGCTTGCAGCTGAATATCTGCCAGAACCGAACGGAGAAAAATCTCCTTTGTCTCAAATTTACTGAAAGCGTCCCTCAAAACAGCTTTAGCCCACACTGCCCTTCATTCAAAAGAAAGATGATAACTTTGTTTTCTCTCTTCTCATTGCACTCAGTGAAACACACAAATGCTGCCAGAATGTGAGTGGATATCATGTTCTGAATGTGCAATAGTATTTTTTTTTCTGAGAGGCTTTATTTTATGATTTAATTATTACATGACAAGGGTTTGTTTGAAGAAGGCAATTTAATTGGATTTTCTATTTTACAGGCAGGATCTAAAGAATTACTGGAAGGTGTTTCTCATGATGTTTACAACTCTCCTTTTATAACATGTATTTACACGCATTTCATGGCTGTCACAGATGCACGTACAGAAAGTACATATTTATAGACTAAGCCTATAGTTTAAGGCAAATAAGCAGGCCTTGCCTCTAGTAGAATATTTTCCTGCATAAGGACTCTGATTTTAAATAGTGTGGATAATGGTGTCTTTGCTATCTGAGGAGTGTATGGTTATGACTCATGGTGTCATAAATACTATGGCTATTACAGTGAGCATCCAAGTGAAATTACACAAAATTATATATTTGCCAGGGTTCTTTTCTCTAACGGCCAAACTTCAAAATAGAAAGCTTTATTATTCATTTTGATGCGTCTGAACTACTGAATGTTCTTGCTGGCCCACTAGACAGTTTAATAGGGCTCCTGAACATCATCAATAATTCATGCATCTCTTAAACAGGGATGTGGTACTTGTTGTTCAACTATAATCTGAATGTATTAAATTGTGAGCTACTATAGGATGGTCAGGGACACGCTCAGTACTGGGCCTAGGTCTTATAGATGTGCAAAGTTCTTGGATTTGGACACCCCGTGTGTGGTGCACCCAAACAGGGAGCTCTCCTCTTTGCCTTCCCCACAACTGCTGCTTTTCCTGGAAGGGAGGCCACTGTTAGCCAAGGATGTAGTTAATGTCCTTCAGTGCAGTTTGGATGATGTCAGTAGTGTAAATCATCCCCAGCGTATGACTCTCAGTGCTGGCTGGACCAAAGATGGGGAAACTGGTGCTCCAGGGGGAGGGGTGGGGAGGAAGCCTAGGCTGGGGTCCATGAAGGTTCAGGTGGCATTAGCAAAAGTGAAAGTTAAACTGGAATGGAGTGTTCCGGTTCAAGACAGAACTGGAAATCCAGTGATTTTTGTAGGATGCGTTAGTTGATATTTATGAAGAAACCTAATGGGATGTGATTTAAAAAAAAAAAAAGGCATAGGTCTTAAGGTATGAAGTATTGACTTTGAAGTATGTCTTTGACTTCATTGTTTTTTTTTCTTACATGTCACACACACGGTGACATCCCTTGTTGTGCTGCATGCCATATCCAGACAGAAGGTTTTACAATCAAAGAGGATGAGAAAGGCCAAGGGTGAGTACAAGCAAGGCTATCCCCAGGGTCCTGTCATCTTGACATGCCTCAGGGAGGTCTGCTGGTAACATTGGCTGTCTTTGATCTCCTTTTGCCGCTGCAAAACTGAGGCGTGCACAGCACTGAGACACGTGACATGTCTAGGATGAGCACCTTGGCAGAGCTGAGAAATCACTGAGTTCTCTGCATAGTAATCCAGGCTTTTTCTGCAAGAACTTTCCTTCTTCAGACTCGTCACACTTGAGCCATGCTCATGTCTCAACAGGAGCTGAGTAAGAAGTTACAAAGAGCTCAGAAATTAAGGCTGTATTGTCTTGTGCAGATATTTCATAGAAACTGTTGGCAGTGTTATTTTCGAATAAGAATTTGTTGCACAAAGAGGAGTAACTTGTCAGACAAGTGCAAGAAAACAGTACATATAACCATTCAAGTGAAAGTTTTACTGTAGTTGGAATGAGTCTAAAGACAAGACCTTCTTCTCCTTCCCTTTTTGAACTTTTTATCCTTTATCAGGTTTCTATGAAAAATCTCGTGCTGACTGGTTGAGTTCTGTGTTGCTGTCTGGCTAAGGGTCAAAGTGTGCCCCTCTTTGTTCAGGATGCAGAATACTGTGAAGAACTCCATGGCCATGCAGCTTTCAGGAGTGAAGCTACAAACTCCAGGCAAACGTGAGCTGTGCTGGTTTGAAAATAGCTTTTTTGCAGCTAACTTAGGGGCTGGTAATGCAGCACAGGGCTGTGCTCTGCCAGTGTGATGCCTGTGTTGAGCTGGGGAGCAGAAGGAGCCTGTTCAGCTCCATCCCAGCCTGACATTGCTTAAGGCTGGGGGAGATGCAATTTCACTGCACGCTGGCTCAGTGTGCCTGATGCCTTATGCATAGGGTTTCTAGCAAAAATGGGCTAGAGCTCCCATTTTTCTATCCAGACTGCAATGAGATTAATCCTAACAATGTGCAGCTCCTCCTGGAAATAGTTTTTTAGGTGGTGGGGGTGTTTGAAAAGAAAGATGATGGTTCTTCACTTGCTTTTGGCCGTAATGAAGGCATTTAGATCTCAACATTTCTCTCTTAACTGCTGCCTTTCAGAGAACCGTTTCCTCTGTCTGGGTGAAGCGTTTGGGTCAAATGAAAATTCTGGCTCTGTGGTGAAATAGCAGATGATGGCAGTGGTGTCAGTGATTGTCAGTTGTCTTGCACCTATGCCTTGAGGTGATGGCTGGTGGAAAAGGGCCAGCTGTTCCACACCAAGGGTCACTGTGCTTGCTCCTCTGGGACACGCAGCCCAAGCAAACCCAGTTTCTCAATAGGCTGCCAGCAGGACATCTGAGATCCCAGCTCCTGTACCACACTGGACAGGGGAAGTTGGAACTACAGCATTTGAACCTGTTTCCAAGGCGTTTGAGCCTGACCAAGGAGGGCTGAGCCTTGCTGGTCGTGCCTGAGCTCTGAGCACTGCTGCCTCCTCTGCCTGTTGCATGCCTGGAGCTGCTGCTCATGCAGTGGTACAGGCTGTCTTGCATCTGCCCAAACTGCTTATCACCAATAAAATAGCTCTGAAATGTGATGGGATGAAACCATTTCACAAGGAGTTATTTTATTTCTATTTTCCTCTCTCATTGCTGTGACAAGCGCTGGAGTTCCTCCAGACTGTCAGTGGGCTACAGCCTGGGACCCTCTTTCCAAATCTGTTTTCTGCTTTATTTCTTAGTGTCATGTTTTGTTTCCATGGAAACTCCCCAGCCTAACTCAAGTTATAACGCTGTCAGGTGCATGAACAATGCTGTCATTAAAGAGCATCCTCAGCTCTGGATGTTTGCTGATCATGTGTTCTACTAGACAGTCAATATGGTGTCAGGACAGGCTATGTGGTCACCAGAACTTGGTGGGAGCCTGAAGGCTTTGGAAGAGCTGGTGAAGCCAGATGTTGCACCCCTGGAGAGGAATTTCCTTTGGCTGGTGTTCCTTAAAGCTGTTGTGCCCATAGCAATTCTATTCATAGGAAAGGAGGGATATTTTGCCATTTTCAAAAGAATTAGCTTGGGCTAAGTGTAAAAGCCTGTCTGCAAAATTCATATGGAAAAGAAAAGATTTACAGCAGCAGCAAAAGAAGTTAAACAGAAAATATGTTGTTTCCAGGAAAATCGGATTAACTACAAACTGTACCTTGGAGTGAAGGGCTGACTTCTATCACTGAGCATGGAAGCATGTGAGGCAATTTTTGTGTGCTGTGATGAATAAGAGTGGCTGATTAGCATCAATATTTCTCGTTCTGTTTGCACCCTGGAATCTGCTCATGGCAATATCTTCCTTCTTTCAGCCCCATTCCTACTGTTTTCTTTGAAGAACATCAGTATGAGAAAAAAGCTTACTATTGTGGAGGCAAAACTACTGTGCCTAAAATAACAGTTTCCCCTTTCCCCTGTGAAATTTTCCAGATGCTGTTTTATTGGGAACCCCATTTTCTAAGTGCCACATTAGCAGGACAAAACACAGTGCACAAGAAAATTTGCAACCCTTTAAGGAAGAGCCATTAGACTGTGAGATAAAATGTGGCTCTGCATCTCTAAAAATAATATATTTGCATCTCTATAAGAACTTCAATTTTGGTAGCCAGGAATAGTCTAGGCATCTTCATTGTAATTATTAAGAATTACTAGCTTGCACAATTACTGCTTTGAGAGAGATGTGAATGTACATGGTATTTTAAAGGACAGGGAGAAGTGAAGAATTTATTGCTATTTAAAAAGCTGAGGTTTACTTGTTTGCTGGCAAACAGTATAGAAATTCAAGAACTGTCAAGGTGGAGAAGGCCGCGGGGTCATCTTGTTTCGTGTCTCTGATGGATGCTAAGATGTTCAGAGGAAGGGGGAAACCTTGTCTTAGCAGGGGTGAGAGAATTTCTCCATCCAGTGAAAACCATGAGTTGGAAGAGAGAAGAGAGCAGAGATGCAGAGGTCTTTTTTTTCTTTTTTTCCTTTTTTTTTTTTTTTTTTTCAATGGCTGTTACTTTACATTTGAAAAACCCTAAAAGAAAATCATCAGTTTGGAAAGAGATCAGTGTCAGGAAGTTCTTTCACACAAATCTGCAGCTACTCTGGTTTAGGAGCACAACATTTTGGTGCTCAGAATCTCCTTTTTACACTGTCAATCACACAGCCATAGCCTGAGGACTGCCACAGAGCCCCCTGAACTCAAGGGAAGGGACCCATCATTCATTGTATCTCGTGTGACATTCAAACAGCAGAATTGGGCCTCCAAGGCCTGCAGCCTGGAAGTGGGAGCAGCAGGAGTTTCTGCAGTGTGGAGTGGGGTGATCAGGCCATGGATTTGCTGATTTTCTGCTTATATGATTCAAGAACAGTAGTCTTTTCTGGAACTATTGAAAATGCCCACAACTCTGCATCTGAGAATGGGTTTCACACACCCAGTAAAGCTGTTTTCCATTTTCTGCTCTGGAAAACTGTATCTGTGCACTGTCATTCCATGGCAGGACGGAATCTTTCCGTTCAGCGGCGTAGATCAGCTCTGCTGGCTTTTTTGTTTCTCGTTAGCTTATTGCAATGACTAAAATAGATGAGATAGGATGTACTTTTTGCATGAACACTGCCACAAACTGGCAGCCCTCCACGGGGCTGTAGGAACAGGTGCAGATAGTCCTTGTCAGCACAAAGGTGTCAGCTCACCGTTCCTGGCTGCTTCTGGTGGCTGGGGTGTGAATGCTCCTCCTGGCTCCTGGTGCCCACCAGCATTTGGATATCATTTTGACCTCCATAAGTATCTCCTGCTGCAGAATGCTGCTGGAATAAGCTCTTAACATGCCTGTCTTCTGCTCCTCGAAAAGCCCCATTTTTCACAGCACATTTTCTTTTGAAGTCTGATTCAAAGCCCATTGTAATTGGTGTAGTGTCCCATGCATTCTAATGCAGCCAAATCAATGGTCACGCATTTAGGAACGAAGAAAATTGCTTGCATCTGCAGGGTGGGAGGATTCAATCTTAGAGTGCCATGATGTTTGAAAGGGTCTTGGATGTCAGGCTGAAACCCAGCCACGTGGGAGCTCCAGCTTTGTGTGGCTGAATGTGGCCCTTGGCTGTACCTGTGGGGGAGGGATTGTTGCTCACATACACCCTGCTGATGACACCACTGCTTAGACATTCAGCCCCTCTCTGATGTCAACACGTTTTAAAAAAGGATTCTAGAAATTCGTAAAGGGCTTAGGAAAGTTCTGTAGAAATGACTGGGTGTCTGTAAAACATTCATTTTTAACGAGAGGCTCAGTCTAGTTAAAATAAGGTTAAGAGGATACTTATTGGAACTGTATAAACACTGTGGCAGGAGATTTATGGTTGCAGGAGGCTTTTTAAACTAATAGGCAAAAGTGGAACTATATAAATCAGTGGATGGAAACTAAAATTAAGCTAATACATGTTGGAAGAAGTGTAACCCCGAAAAAAATCCTACATAAGGACAGAGTGGGTCTTTATCACTAGAAGTCCTTAGGAATATATCCATTTTGAAGGTCAGCACATTACTGACTTGCAGGGTAGCTGCAGGAGACTCTGATTAAAGATTTCTGGGCTATACTATGTGTAAGACCTCATTAAATATTTAGACTCCCTACTCTTGGCCTTAAAATCTAAGTACTTGGCAGTCACTGATGTGAAGGAGCTTTGGAGAAAATCCTTCCAAAGTTTTAGATCGAATATTAGGAAAAAATGTCTTCACAGAAAGAGTTGTCAGGCACTTGAAAAGGCTGTCTGGGGAAGTGGTAGAGTCTCTGTCCCTGGAAGTACTTAGATCTGGCACCTGGGGGTGCTGGGCTTGGCAGTGTTGATTTATGTTTGGACTGGATGACTGCAGAGTGCTCATCACACTGTCAGGTGATAATTTCCATAAGGATCCAGACTCCACTGGCCAGGATTGCCCCTGGTTCCAATGATTTAAAAAAATAATTCTTCTTCTTTGCTGATCTGATATATTGTTTTTGTTAATAACTTCAGACTGATATTTCTTAGCGTGTATTTTTGTTGGAGAAGCATTTAGATGTAGTGTTTTTAACTGTATATAAAATAATCTCACTGATGCTTATGAATGTTTTATCCCAAGAGCAAAATCTGTAGCTAAATATTCTGGGCAAGTAATGAAACTGTCTTTAAAGAAACTCTTTGAAATATACATATTAAGTAAGTGAAGAAAGGAAGAATTGGTGAATTTTTTTTCATTCACAACTCTCAGCTGTAGGGATCTTAGATGTTGCTCACAGATTTAATAGGTATAAAATAACAAACAGGATTTTTTTCTCAGATTTTACTTTCCTTTAAACAACTGTCATCAGATTTACAGGTCACTGTGTACAGGTCACAAACAGGATTTTATACTAAGATCACAGTTTTGAGATTACAGCTACTTTGGGTTTTTTTTTCTGCAACATTTATTAAGGTAAAACTGAATAAATGTCCTGTGCATCAATGCCCTTTGAGAAGCACTCTCCATTTCTGAGTTCTGTCGATACCATGCTCAGCTGAAAGCAGCTCCCATGTGAGGGTCTCATCCCAGCTCCTCACAGACAGATTTCTGCCCATGACCACGTGGCATCAGTTTGTGTCCTGCATCTTCCTTTACTGCTTGTAAATTATATGCTTTGGAAAGGAGAAAGTGATTTTTATTTTTGAAATATAATACTCACAAGGCAGACTTGCCTTGAGAAGGGGTAGGTGGAATTCTTGCCTTGGATATTTTTAAATTCACTAAGAAAAAACTTTAAATTCAGCAGAAGCAAAAGGTGTGGGTCAGTTCAGCAGTGTCAGAAAATCCAAATGGATGACAATTTAATGCCAAACAGAATTGTACTTCTGGAAAATAATAATAACAGTATTCTACCCTGCTTGATCTGCTTTGGAATGTTTCATTTGCCTTAACAAAGCCTTGGGATGCCCTGGTGTAGCTGATGCTATTAATATTGAAGACCAGTGATATTAACAATAGTAATGTCTCTTGAAGTGCAACATATGGATGTTATAGGAGTAAGAATAACATAAATTTAACTAAACTGGCTTAATGTGCCCCCTCCTGCTGAGGAAAAAGAACCCAACAAGGCAGAAATGAGAAGCAACGAAGAAGCAAAGCAGCTCATCAGGTAACAAAAGCACAACGTGCACTCAGCTACACCAGTCCTTGCAGAGAAGCTGCCCCAGAGATGCTTCCAGAGAATGAAACAGACTCAAGAAATAAAGGTGAGTGGGAATAAAAGAGTCTGTATTTAAAAGAATGTGACAAGCAGAATTAAATGTTCGATGGTGCTGATGGAGCTGCACACCCCCCAGGTAAATCTGAAGCAGAGCCGTGGGTTACGTGGGGTGTCCCTGCAGCCCGAGCAGCAGAGCGCTCCCGGAGGGCACCCAAGCTGTGGGGCTGACTGAACCAGAGAGCAGAACTTACTGCACTTCTGCTAGGAGTGTTTGGCTGCTTCCCTTTCCACTTTCCATCCCTAAACTTTTTGCTGTGTTTGGATAAAAGCTGCTCTTTCCTTGACCGAGGTCTGTTCCCTATGTTTGTTTCGTAGTGGTCATCACTCTTGCTGTTCTTCTTCGAGTATTTGTTGCAGGTGCACTCCAGGGGTTGTGTTGTTTGGGAATTCTTTTGATGCTGAAGAGCTCTTTCTAATCCTTGCCTGCACTTAATGTGCCAAAATCTTGGGAGCTGTTGTTTTGTTTTTTTTTTTTTTTGCTGAGATTTCAGGAGGTAATGGTAGCTTCTGCAAATATCAACTGCCATTTATCAGGTTGTGTTTGAAATCTGACTTTTTCAAGATTTTTATAACTTAACATTTGAAGCATCTAAAGTACAGAATTTTGGTGGCTTTTTCCTTCACAAAATTCTATCTTTTTCTACTTTGCAAATCTGGCATAGCCTTCTGGGAAGGTAATGTTTGTGTGCCTACAATTGATAATACGTGATTCCTAGCAAATTTCAGCTCCACTTCAAACAGAAATCCCTTTGATTTGAGGTGCCTCTGTAGGGCTGTATGGTGCTTAATCTCTAGGGTTATCTGCATTGCAGACACTACGCAAACATTTACTTAGTTTAGTGCTAATGTGTATATTGTTCTTATGCTGAAATTTTTGTGCACATCTTGTAACTAAAGCATCTGTGTGAAGTCTTTGCTGCAGGAGAGAGCAGTGTGAGGGTTTGTGCAAAATCCTTCCATTGTGTGTTCTGTTCTTACCAAGGCCACAGCTTTTATTTGTCCTTCATGTTTTGTTTTTACCAAAGTATGGGGCATTTCTTAGCCTGCAGACTTTGTGCAGCTGCTGTTCTTTGCCTGCTGTTTTGTCCAAGGGACTGTAAGACAAAGTGAATTTCTACTATTAAAAATAAGGTCTCCCTGCCCTCAGTCACTGCTATAGTTTGCCTTGTTCCTGGAAGTAAAGAATGCAGCAATTGGAGTTGTCACTTTGGGGTGAAATTTGCTGTGCTAATGTGCTTTGACTTCAGGCAGTGTATTTTGCAATTGAGGAAGGAAAAGTTTCTTGATTATGAATGTTAATAATTAAAGATATAGGACACCACTATTTTGAAAGCCTTTTCCTTAGAAAGAGAACTTTTCCAGGTGACAGATCTGTTGTGTGTGGCATTATTATCATCATACTGGGTGCAATACTGTTGACTTGTGGGTTTCTAATTTTTGGAAGGGTATGTTCAAATGGCCATTTCCTATAAATACAAATAAAATACATCTGAAGAGGGCTGTCCTAGGCAGTACAGTCTGGGCCTTAACCTCAAGTCCTTGCAGAGTGAAGAAAAATGTGATTTCCCAAACCATTACTATCTTGCTGGCACTCTGTTTTATTCTTATTGAGATGTTCTTTAACTGATAATCTCTCAAATGATTCCTTATATTGATTTGAGCAAATCACCTGCTGTTGTGGGACTTAATTGCTGGATAATCAATGTGTAATTCTGCTACTTGTTTTGTGTTTCGTCTTTAAACAACATAAACCCCACCTTGTGAACAGCTGAATTCCTGGCTGTCCCCTGCCAGCATGGCTGGGGCACAGGGGGTGTGGTGGCCACCCTGGGAGCTGGGCACTGCCTCCCTGGTGCTGCTGCTCATTGGGCCAAGGCTCTGGCAAAAACTTGCCAAGGACGTGGAATAACGGAAATAATTTCCGAGGTTTTGAGTCTATTTATAACCAGGGGGAAAAAAAGTGCTTTTTAAAGGCAAAAATTGCATGAAATGTGTCCTGTCAAAATCTCACTCATCAATGTCAAGTTCTCATGACATTGACAAAATAGCTATTTCTGCATGGAAAATGTGACAAAACTGAGTTTTGAATTTGCTGCTGACTTTTGTGTTTGCTGCTTTCCTTGGAATTAGCTGGTTTCTTTGGGAAGGTGTTAATTTTAAGCTAGCAACTCTAAAAATGGGTGCATTTTCTGCTCAAAGTAGTCTTAATGTTGAGTTTTAATAAAAACTGTGGTTTACTCTTTATGCAATACATGTCTGGGGAGCTGGGAGAATTGTGCACAGCAAATTGTGAGACAGATATCAAAGCACTGCATTCATGGCCTGGCCCGTGACTGAGCTGGAGCCCCTAAAGATGTTCTCACCCCACAAAGCAGCAGGAGGGCAAAGCTCTTGCCAAATCCTCTTCTCAGGGGTAAGGCTGTCAGTTTGTCATCATAATGTTGCCAAACATATGACATGCTTGCACTGAACTGACTTATTAATTATTAGACTTATTGGACTTACTATGTACTTAAAAGTCTTATGAAAGTTTTCATTTGTCTTGCTCAGTGGTAGGTAAGCATAAGTGTGAAGGACAGTGAAAACCAAGTACACATGAATGCTCTGTGGATGTGGCCTCGCTCGGAGTTTTTATTGACAAAAGAATAAAAAGGTAGCTGATAATCCCAACAGACAGTAAATTACAGGCAGGCATTTGTTTCTGAGCCCAACTGCTTTTGCATTTCTTTTTGTATCCTAAGGGAACATCTCTACAGCAGATAAAAAACGTTTGGGAGTTAATGGTCCCTCATCTGTAAGATCATTTCCCTTTTAACCACACACTGAAAGCTGCCCATTTAGAATGTGACTTCCTCAGCTTCTGTTTCAGAAGTCACTAAGCTGAGGGATCTGGGTCCAGTTCCCTGGAAAAAAGAAATATCTTGCAACCCACACAATTTTGTTCTCTGCTTCCCTCCCAGGTTTGCTGGAACCAGCTGCTCCTGGCTAGCGTTCCTCCCAGGAGAGGCAGGACCTGCCAGGAAGCTGTTTGGAGCCTTTCCCATGCTCTCCCTGAGGCTGACTTTTATCCTTCCTTTGCAGATGCCTGTCCTGCTTGCTTGTCTCTCAGGTCCTATTCAGAACCCCGATTTATTTGTGTATATCTTTGGGTTTTTTTCCAATGCAGTCATTGCACTGAAAGTGGTATTCTGGGTTTCTGTTTTGTATCCTCCATCTCTTGGCAGCAAGCCCCTCCTTTTGGTGGAAAGAGTGCTCCATCAGTATTTGTTATGTAGATTGAGCAGGCTGGGAGGTGGCAAAGGTGACAAACATACCCTCTTCTGCCCAGGAGTTGTGCTGGTGTAGGCTTTGCAGATCAGTGCTGTGGGCTGAGGTGTGGGGCTGTAGATATGGCCCTGGACCACCAAAACCCACCAAGGATCACACTCTTAGTATAGGTGTCATAATTTTAAAATCTGTGACCCTGAACATATTGTCAGGGTGTGGTGAAAGCCAAGGGAAGTTAAGTTTTGGTGCCAGCATTGCTAAGGTGGTTTGTCTTGTTCTCCAGTCTGTGAGCAGAGTAGGATGGAGTGGGAAGGTGGTGGAGGATCATTGAAAAGACTGCTGCTAGCTTGGTATTAGCTGGTTCCAGAAGGAGATACATGGAAATTAATTCCTGGAGAGTAGGTTTGATAAGCATCTTGAATTCTCCTGGCCTTGACGGGTTCAAATAAAGGTTTGTCCCTTACACAGCCTCGCTGTTACTCAGATATCTGTGGTTTTGGGCTGTCAGTGGGAAGAAGCAAAGCAAGCAGATGATGCTGAATTATACAGGCAGTAATGCATTATCATATTTTTCATTCATGGCGGAGGTGGATGAAATGTCTGTAGAGATATATTTGAAGTTCTCCTTAAATATTTTTAATAAAATCATGATTTGCTGGTTTCAAAGCAATCGGTTCCTCAATCTGTTTGGATACTTGTGGAAACCAGGGCATTTTCAACATAAAAGACTGCATACAAGTTTTGCATCTCCAAGGTTTGTTGTAAATGGCATAAAACCCCAAAGGCATCTTAGTATGGGAATTAAGATGCAATCCTTCTTTGTGCGTATTATCCACTACTTTTTAATTTCATTTAGATAAGGAAATCCAGTCTGCTGCAGAACACTGAATCCCAGTAGTAATAACTCTGTACATCCTGCATCAGCCACAGAGCAACCTATAGATTTTTTTTGTTCTGTAATAAAAGCAACTTTAAAAAAATAGAGGAAAAGCCAAATCCTGTAATCCTTTGTTCATCTTGAAGTGAAATTCTTCTGTGCTGTCTGTGTGTGAGAGAGACAGCTGCTCCACAACACACTAAAGCTTCATGTGCTTCAAAGCAAGAAGCACAGAGTAAATATTTGGAGCTGTCAGTGGAGTCCTGTTGTTGGTGTGCAAACATTTGATCCTGGGTCTTCCCTGCTCATTTTGAAACTTTTGGGCTGTGTGGATCTCATGTGCATGGCTTAAATATTCCCCGAGAACAATATAAACTAACCTCTTATTTTTGAGGTCCATGGTATTTGTTATCAATGAAATACATGGTATTTGTAACTGTTTTAAATCTATTGTCATCTCCAGGATAACCATTCTTTTTGTGCTATCACTTTTGATAAATTTGTAATGTAAAGTTGTCCCCTAATTAGGGGTAATGCAGCTGCCACAAAAAAGTTATACTGGTTTTTGAAATATGCTTCAGCCCTCAGTCCCCAGACTAATTTGGTACTGCCAGGGCTCCAAAAAAACTGAATGCTGTGGACATAAGCCTGTATAAGCCAATCTTTTATAACTGCTAGAGCAATAAAAACCACAGCTAAAACCCCATAATAGAAGTACTCTTCATGACTGTGGTGAAACTTGCTAGGACTTCTCCCACTGAAGACTGTATTTATCTGGTGTGCCAGGGCTGGGTACTGAAGTGCTGCCTGACTGTGTGTGCTGCCAGGGCTGGCTAGGGAGGAGTTGAGCTCTAAGTATGAAGTTTTATCCACTCTGGTATTCATTTATCCATTAAAAATCAGATTATAAATAATCTACATTGGAACTGATTTTTAGTTGGGGTTATGTTTTTAAGAAGGGAAATAATCACATCCAATACGTATCAGTGCAGCTCATCTGTTGCTATTTCCATTTAAGCCCTAATCTTTTCAGCACAAAAATGTTTATATGCCTAAGAATACGTCCATGCCTCCGGCACTAAAATCCTTTATTTTCCCATACTTACAGAAAATGAACATTTATAGATCTTCCTGCAAGATATTTCCGCTGCGGAATGCTTTGATAATGTCTGTGAAAATGTCTGTTTGGATTCTTTGTGATGACCAGCTTGAAAATGAAGTTACACATCTCTTTAGGGAAGAAGCCTTGATCAATTATTTAAGCCTTTTAAAAATTAGTGTGTAATAAATACTGGCATATTCTTGTATGAAGTTCATTCTCTTATCTAAGGTTAAACTATAAAAGGATATAAGCCTTGAACCTGAGTAGAACTGATGCATTCGTAATATCCACTTCAAGTGCTAGCTCAAATTTGTTCAAGCTATTGTGCAAAATGTTCATTTCCCATGAAAGTTGCTCTCAATTGGTAGCAGCAGCATCACAAAAGCTTGCAGACCCATAGGATTAATATTACCAGGGTAAAATGAACATTTAGCAATCAGCCTATAAGGCTAAGGATCCACTCTCTGTTTGTATGATTTCTTAGAGTATTGGAGATGTTCTTGTTTGAGGCCTGTGTTTGAAAATGTCAGCATTAAGAGAACTTGGTGCCTGTTTAGGAGTTGGTTTCAGTGACTGGTCATCAGATTTGTGTGGGAGGGAATTCCACCAGGCTGGAGGTGCACGTTTAAATCCATGTACTTGTCAGTGCGTGAGTGCTGAGCCAGGCTCAGACTGCCCAACAACAATGAAATGAGATGGGCTTGGGCCAAAAAATGGAAATGAGGAAATGAACACAGGCACATGGAAGAACGGGGCAGGACTCTTCCTTCTGCAGCATGTGTGGAAAGCCAGGTGTGTGTCAAATCAGCATTTCCAGTTATGGATAGCCAACAAATCTGCAGAGCTGCAGGACCAGCTGGGTGTGAGAAAGATGAGCCTGGGAGCACTCAGGATCAGGGAATGGAGCACAGCCCTGCTTTGTCCCACGGTGGCTCCAGCCAGCAGGTTTCAGACTGAACATCAGACTCCAGACATGGTAAACTCGAGACTGAGGAGCAAGAGACTGCTGGTTCCAGATCATTTATGTAACTCAAAGGTTTCATTCTCAGCATCTCATGTTAAATGTTTTCCCTCCTTAAATGTCTGTGGGATAACTGTGTGCCATTCTTTGTGGATTCTTCTACCAGGTTTTGTTTTGTTCAGACAGTCCTTGCACTTTTGCTCCATAACTAAACCCTGTGTGTGGAAAACTGAAAGAAAGAGATTCCAGTACACAGGATGTGTAAGAGAAGGTCTTTGCAATGGTTATGGGACCTGAATGTTATTGGTGTCCCCTTTCCATCCTTCCCTTTTCTTTGTTCAGATACTGTGTAAGTGGCCTGGCAGTCTGGGGAGCACTTGTTCCCCATGCACAGTAGAAGGAACTGCCAGTGTGGTTGAGATATGAGCAGGTAGCTTCAGTTTTCCTGCAGCTGCAGGCAGTGTCCTGCCTTCATCACACTGGGAGCACCTTTTGCTTTAGTAGCTGCACTGTGCCACACTGCTGACTCTTTCTGCTTCATGGCTCACCTGTGATTGATCTGACTGAAATAATGAAAATCCCTGATAATCTGGGGTTGCAGTGTCTTGAATGGTTTTTGCTCCACGACTGGTGGCACCCCAGCCATCAGGAAGTACAGTACAGAATCTGTATGTATTTCACTCTATTATTTTTCAGATCATTACCTTCTTATTAAATTCCTTGGTAAGAAGTTTCCTCTTCTTGATATTTATATAAATTAGCACACTAATAAAAGAAAAAACCCAGCTTGGAATGTCTACCATCTATTTTAAGTTATATTTTATTCCTCCTTTCTTTCCCAAGGTTCTCCTTCCCTCCCAAAATTGTAATACATTGAAAAATCTAATGAATGTAGGAAACTGCATCCAGCACTGCACTGAATACATCCTGATCATAGGAATGCTATTTTTAGGTGAAAAATAAAACAGTAAGCAACCTTCTGTGAGGTCATAAATTCTTGAAATGCTTTATCTTTTCTCTGCTTAAAATGTGTCATTTTCTGTGGTATGCTGAGGAATCTCTTTCCATCTCATTCTGCAAAAAGAACTTGGGGAATAAAGTTAACAGTTTATCAAATACTGATTTTCAGTTTCTTATGTCTTTCTTTCTAGTCTGATACAAAAGTGCTTGGCTTTGCTTGTAAGAAATCTACATTTTGGGGAAGTTCTGTCAAGTTAAAGTGATGCTGAGGTGTATGGCTTTGCACAGCAAAAAATGTTAGCTGAGGAGCTGATGGTATCTTTGAAGTGGTGCAATGACTCTTAAATAACTATTAAGTTTGAGGGGGTTTTTTGATGGCTAATAAGGGACATATTGACATGACCTATAACTTATTAGCATTTTGTTTTGTTGTTGTGCACCTTGTTTACTAGACAAATTATTTTCATTTCAGATTGCTCAGCAATACTGTTTTATTTTTAATTAAACTGATTTTTTCTTGTCTTTGCTTATTGTGTTCAACTGGAAAAATACAACAGCTGAAATGTGCTAATCAGATATTCTTTGAGAGCTGAAAATGTCTTTATTTTGGCTGAAAACAAGTTTTATAAAATCACTTAGGACTTCCTCAGAGAAATATATAGAAAGTGCTCGCTTTCAGTTTGTCCTCTTTACTCCATTTTTGAGGGATAATGTTAGCACTGGAGTTAGTATTTTTTGTTTTTCCTTAAACCTTCTGGCATTTCCGCTTCCATCCAAAGCTCAAGGCTCTGAGCTTCGGGCTCATTAGATATCCTCAATATCTATTGCTCCTCTATTTGCTGCTAAGTTTCCTTTTGATGTTTCTGCTGTGTTTAGGTGGTGACTGTGCAAAATTAAGCTTCAGACCCCGGGTAAGAGCAGCCTGCCAGGTGCTGCCAGTGGTCGTGGGATCTCCACTCTGCAAGGAACAATGTGGGACACTAATTCTGCATGAAAGGCTTTCCTCAGTGCAGCTTGAGATTATTTACTGAAATAGATGCTATGCACAGATGTGGTAGCATCAGTAACTTCATCCTAACATGCCTGTAGCATCCCCAGGTAAAATCAACTTGCTCATCTTCACAGTCACAGTAGCTCTAGAGCAGCCTTACAGTTCTCTTGTGTCATTGTCTGGAGAAATGTGAGTGTTCCTGTCGTTTATTTGAAGCTGGATCATTAGGAATCAGTTTATCTGGTGGAATAAATAGCCCCTGTGCTCCCTGGAGTATACCCAAGGCTCCTCTCCACAGGTTATTAAAAATAAAATGAAAGGTGGGAAAATCTATTAGTGCAGCATCTTGTTTGTGAAGGCAAAGAAATTCTTTAGAGGGACCTAAATCCTGCATTGATGTGGCAGCCTTGTGGAAGACCTGGTTAAATGCAAATAAAAGGGAAAATTGCCAAAAGAGTAAACAAGTATTGAGAGACTGATGTTGTGAGCTTAGGCATGTACTGCTTTGTGTTGATATATATATCTATAATATTGATATATAGTTGATATATTTCAATAAAACCTGTTTTCCTCCATTCTTACCAGCAAAGATCCAATACCATTATGGTTTTTGTATTGGGACCAGAGTGATTTGGCTCTGGCTGGGGCCAGGTGCCCACCAAAGCTGCTCTGTCACTTCTCAGGTGCACAGGGGAGAGAAAATACAACAACAGGCGAGGTAAGGACAAGGAAATCACTTAGCAGTTGCTGTCATGGGCAAAACACTCAACTCGGAGACATTAGTTTGGTTTATTACCAATCAGATCAGACCAGGGTAAGGAGAAATAAAACCCAGTGTTACACCACCTGCCCCCACAGCCCTCCCTTCCTCACGGACTCTGCTTCAGTCCCATTTTCTCCACCTCCTCCTCTCTGGTGTTGCTGGTGGGCTCAGCCTCAGTTTGTTGGAGCAGGCAGCTGTTGGCTCTGTTGGACCTGGGGAAGCTTCTGGCAGCTTCTCAGAGAAGCCAAATCCATGGTCTCCTGCTCCCCACCACCTCCTGCTACCACACCCGACCACACAAACCCAATTCATTCCAGCCCTCCTAGTCTAGTGCTAGTTTATGTGAATAATGCACATTTTCTGACACAGGACCCCTGCTTATTCCTTAAATAATATCCCCTACAGATACGTGGATGAAGTTTTACAGTAGTTCTTGAATATAGTCATGCCTTGAATGCTGGGAGAAGTGTTCCCCTAGCACTGCTTGTGTTTGGTAGAATTGTTCACCTCTGAATGCTTTGTCAACAGGCAATTGCCTTTCCTTAGTTTAGGGAGCTGTGCCTGATCCTGAGGTTCATAGTGGAGCAAAGGAGTGGTGCAAATGTGTTCATTTGCACTCTGTGCATGTACAAATGACAGTGCACAGCCAGCATTCCCAGGGGCAGGCAAATAATCCAGCTCTGATTCATCATCTGCAACCAGGAGAATTCCCACTTTGGTTTATTCTGAGGAAGATACATGAAAATAGTCCAGATATCCCCCCAGATACGTTGTTACTGCCTCATCACAAGATCATTGTTTGTTTATGGAACTTCTGGAGAAAATATTAACACAAAATAGAAATTTCCAATATGAGTTTCTACGTACTTGCAAAAATATGTAACTTTAATACATTGTATCCCTTGTTTCTGTTTTCTAGGGGAAGTAACACATAGAGTAGATCAGTTCCTATGCAGTACAAATTTGCTTTCCTTTTCACTGAACCTGTTATTTATTTAGCAATTTACCAGTTTTTCATAACAATGAACGCATTCTATAGTATGGATTATTTTACTGTCATTGTATTAAGTTTTAATAATACTTTAAAATGAACAATTTTTTATGACATATGTAATTTCAGTGTCCCATAAAACCAGTCAGGAGAATAGAACAAATTAATGGTGCTTACCAATAATGGATCTTGTCAAAATTAATTTTAAAATAACAATGATCATAGTAATTAGTTACAATGCGTTTCTTGAGTCAACCACTCTCTGTGCAATTTACATTTGATAAGAATGATGATTGTTCATCAGAACCTGTCTTGTGATTCTGACTAAATTTCAGCTTTATTTACCCAGATAAACATGAATGCAAGTCCACAAAACCAGCGGATAGAGCTTGTAAAGTGCAATAGCTGCAATGCTTGTGTAACAATTAAACGCACCTATTAACAAGAATATTAAAAAAAATCGAGTAAACATCATCCCAGGAGCAAAAGGCTGAGATTTACACCTTATTGATTACTGAGCTCAGCTGAGGTTTTTCCATTGATTCTCAGGCTTGCTTGCTCTGCCAAAAGCCCGAGTGATGAGTGCAGTCTGTGGAAGCCCAGAGGACGCCTGCTCCCGGGCTGCTGCGGACACCGCGGTGGGCTCTGCCAGCAGAGTGCAGGGAAGGCAGGGCTGGACGTGCAGGGTCACTGCTGCCTCTGTTAACTCCTTGAATGCTGGCTCTCAGGGCTCAGGACAGCTGCTGCAACGAGCAGCTGACGTGGTGTAAATCTGCAGCTTGCTCTCTGTGGCACTGATTTACCATGTGCTTGCTGATTTGTGCTCCAGGCACAGAAGAAATGCAGACTGTGTCGACCCAGTCTACAAGCCAAGCTCTGAATGCTGTGTCCTCCCCACTGCTGGTCTCTTGTTCATTGTGTGTTATTGGGCAGGGTGCTTCCCAGTTTGAACACAGGGATTTGTACTTCTGGATGTCTTCTCAACGTTCTGTAGCATCTATATATTTTTTAATTAGTCGCCTCTAATAAGAAAATGCCAGAATCAAACTTGCATTCCCTGAATCATCCAATCCCCACATGCTTTGTGTTAAGGACACTTCACTTTTTAGGGAGGAAGAGTGGTTAATATCCAGCCCAGCACAGGGGCAGCTGTGCCCCGACTGTCACTTAAGGATCCTGCCTGACTCAGGGGCTTGCTCACATTTCCTCCTCCTGGGTACAGCACTGGAGGCTCAAGGGAAATTCCTCCTTCCCAGGAAATTCCTTTTATGCCAGTCAAGCAATGCTTTGTTCTTTGTGCTTCACATAGAAGGAAAAGGTGTTTAAATCTCATACTCCATACAGAAACTGGGCAGTAGCACGTGAACTCACAGCGTTTTGCACGTGGCATGTATTTTGCTGTAAATAGTAAGGAAACTTCTCTACTGTTGGTCCTGGAAGAGAAAAGCCTCTTGAATTAGGAAATACAGAGTAGTTCTGAGAGGAAGGAACTTGAGTGCTGCTCCACAGCATCTGGCATCTCACAGGATTTCTGGTCATGTCTCCAGAGCTTGGATAGGAAACTCAGAGAGTACCAAGCATGAGTGTGCCATTGAATGTTGGCTATTTTTCATAACAGAGTTACCTGGATTGTGATTTTGATTTGTAATTTTTGAAATGTAATTTTGATGTGTTGAGAAGGTGCTGCTGCCACCCAGCACATAGTGACTGGGCCCAGAGCTCTGTTCCTCCTGGGCACTGTGGGCAGCTCCCCTCTGGGCAGCTGCTGTGTAGGGAAAAGGATGTGATGGGAAGTTGGAGGCAAGCACTGAGTAAGGCTTGCACCTGCTGAGACTTTCATTGCTGCTAATTAGTTGTTGCAGTTATTTTTTTGCTGCAAATTAAAAAGTACAATTTTGAGTAGTAGTAAACTCAATTCTTAGTGTGTTTGAGCCAGTGAGAAAAAGCCAACTGTATCACCTTCCAGAAATGCAGATATTTGTCCATATGTCACACTTTAAGGCATTTTAAACTGAATGCATTATATGTTGTAACTTCTGGAGAACTAATCTAACCACATCATCTATTTCATAAGGCTGGTGTTTAAACTTTAAATCACTGTTTTCAGGAGTTATTTGTTTGGCCTTATAAATTCAAATACATCTGAAACTTGTCATGCAAAATTCAAGTCAGAAAGCAATTCTCTGCATTGAAGTCTCAAGAAAAAAAAAGAGGTAAGTAATTTTCTTGTGAGATGTTTACTATGAAGAGAACAGCTTGTTGCTATAGAATCAAAAATAAGTGTTTCAGATTTGATTTTTGAATGTCTTTAGCTGTTGCACTTAAAACTGTGGAATGAATTATATTTGAGATTGGAATATGCTGCAGGAGCAATGAATCCAAACTACATCTTTTAGAAATGAACAGGTACTGCATTAATGCACACATTAGGTCAATCCCTTGTTGTCTGTCACAGTAATTGATGCCCATTACCACTCCCTGGATGACACAATTGTTTCAGTGTGCTGTGTGACACCCAGCAGGAAAATGAGTCTTCTTGCAGAGACCTGGCACATCCTGGCTGCAGGCTTGGAGTGAAAAACGAGGCTTTGAGGAAGGCTGGAGGGGGATGGAGCTCGTGGCTCAGCCTGGAGGAGCTGGTGCCTCGAGTGATCCAGGGTTTGGGGGAAGCAGCAAAGGCCCCCCTGGCTCAGTGGTGTCACACTGGGGCAGGGCTGTTTCTTCTGGAAGGCACCAAAACCTGAGACCCCAGCACTGGGAAGTTACCACAGCTTTTGTGATATTTTCTGGTGGTATTAACCAAGCTATGGTTTAAACCCTGATAGTAATGCACTAACATGAGTACTCTTGCTAAATTCTAGCCTGCTTGATTATATTCTTCTTAGCTACCTTCCCACTGATGGAGTTTTATTCTGCATTTCTTACCCTATTTTGTTGTATTGCACGGGGTCTTGTAGCAGTCTCTGAGTATTCAGCCTCTCTTGAGAAATATCATTTGACTGGCATGTGAGATGAATAGGGATTCTTCTCCTGTAAGGAGATGCTGGGCAGAAACATAAGGTTTTGCTGTAACAAAATCCATGGAAATTTATGACAAAGCAACATTTTACGTCCTCTGATGCTCTGAAAAGTCATTGCAGCAGATGGCCCCGTGCTCAGTGATTTCCACTGTTAGCTTTGATGCTGTTTACATATATAATTACACCATGCTCAGTGACTTCTACTCCTGGCTTTGTTGCTGTTTACATATATAGTCTTTAATACCTAAAGCAAACAAAAGTCCATAGCTTTCTGTGCTAAGATGCAGAAGAATGAGAGAAATATACTTATAAATGAGTTATTGGTGTGCCTGCTGACCCTAAAAGCATTATCACTTACATCTTCAAAATAAAAATCACAGTAAGAAAAGAGGTGAATACTTGAGGAAATACTAAAAAAAAGAGCTTAGTGATCAGTGAATACTTCTAGAGCTCTTCAGAAGCTTAATAATTTATCAAAAACATTATAAAGGAAATAATTTTCTAAGGAAGACTCTTTTATATCTACTTCATAATAAATGAACAAGGGGTTCATGAAACAAATGAGTCTACAATAGACTAGTTTGCCTAGCCCTGTATTTTTTGAAAAGGTGTGAATTGTCTGATACAGGGCTTAGACATAAGGAACCCTTTTAGCCCTGTTTTTGGACATGCAGGTGCTTTTCCCACTGGCTTTGCTAGGAGAGTGTGGAGTTTATAATATTTGTATGGTTCTGCAATATTGGGTTTTTCCACCAGCTCTCCACATCAGCATTTAGGTCCTCCCAGCAGCGAGCCCCTGCTGCAGTTTTCTTTCTGTGAGAGGTGGGGCAGGTGCCAAGGGCTCTGCATGGTGCCTTGGCCAGCCCTGATGGCCTCAGGTTGCCACCCAGTCTGGCGCTGATGGGAGGAATCCTGTGCCAGAGATGGTGGGAACAGTCTGGGTCACCACTGGGCTGGGAAAGCCTCAGAGAGGAAGGTCCCATGCTGTCTGCACTGGAGTTTTCTCACAGAAGTGTTTAATAGAGGAGAAATGAAATAAAATATCACTCTCAAGGTGGATTTTGATATTATAGATTCTGTTCCTGTTAGTGTTTCCAACTGTAAGTGTTGCTTTCCTGTAAGTGTAATTATCTCATACTGGTAAAGCTGCAAACAAGGCAAATAACCCAGTGTAATTAAAGCACTGATGAGACCTGGATTTTTGGCTCTCTTTGTGGGATCATGTCCTTTTTACATTGAAACTTTTAGACTGATTGTCTGAAATTCAGGAGGAGTTTAGCATTCCTGTGCAAGATGTCAGGGACACAGTGATCCTTCTAAGGGCAGAAGCTGCTGAGGAGCTTCACAGCTGGGCAGCTGCAGCTCTGCCTGGAAGCAGCCTGACACCTGAGCAGATGTTCTGTTGGAGTGAGTCCAGAGCAGCCCACGGAGCTGTTCAAGAGGGCTGGGGCCCCTCTCCTGTGAGGACAGGCTGAGAGAGTTGGGACTGTTCAGCCTGGAGAAGGGAAGGCTCCAGGGAGACCTTAGAGCCCCTTCCAGTGCCTAACGGGGTTCTGAGAGAGCTGGAGAGGGTCTTTTGGCAAGGGCGTGCAGTGACAGGGCAAGGGGGAATGGAATGGATTTAAACTGAAAGAGAGCAGGTTTAGATCAGATATTAGGAAAGAAAATGTGGATGCCCCACCTCTGGAAGTGTTCAAGGCCAGGTTGGATGGGCTTGGAGCAACCTGGTCTACTAGAAGACATCCCTGCCCACAACACTGGGAACAAGATGATTTTTAAGGTTACTGCCAACCCAAACCATGCTGTGACTCTGTGGTTCTGAGGGTTTCTACTTTTAGGTATTTATTTATTTTAACAGCAGGCGGGAACTTGAATTATGAAGTAGCAAGCTGGATTTTGATAGGCATGGGAAGATATTTGGTGGGGACTTTGGTGCACTTTGGGCCTTTGTGGGTTCTGGACCCACTGAATTATTCCTATAGCACATCCCTCAGCTCAGAGAGCCCCCAATGTCTGTGCAGGGAGCAGGTTTTGGTGTTGAAAGGAGTGGATATGAAGCACTGTTAAGAAGCTGGGGTGCCCCACGCTGTAGTGCCCCGTGCTCATGGCATGGTGAGGCTCATTTGGAGGTGAAATCTGTCTGCACAGGCAGAGACTGCACTGGTGCCCTGCTGCTGGCTCAGGAATTCACAGGCTCCTAGAATCCTTAAGGCTGGAAAAGACCTCTAAGGTCATCAAGTCCCACTGCTGGTGTAGCACACCTGTGTGCACTAAACCATATCTTCATCCCCACATTTTGGAACACTTCCAGAGATGGTGGTTGCACCCCTTGAGATGGTGCTGAGGAGATTGCCTTGAAATTCCTGTATTCCCAGAGGATGTTGCACTGGCAGGTATTTCTTTCCCTCCTGTTTGGTTCCTGTGTTTTGGCCCTGACTGGTGTGTAGAGGAGAGCAGGTGTTTAATTTCTTTCTCTGCCTCTGGCCTCCTTCTCTGGCTGGTGTGGGGAGAGCTGGAATGTGCCTTTTTCCTTGAGTTGTGAGCCTAAAGTGATCTCTGCTCTCTCTGGCCTGGAGTGGCCTGGAAACAATGGAAGGTCATAGGATGAGCCACCACGTCCACCTCTGGTTTGGTGAAACCTGGAGAAAAATGCTGCCTGATCATCACTGCCTTGCAGAAAGACAATGAGATCATGTGGTGCTGACACTCTGGGATGGGCTTTTTAAATGGAATGGTGACTAGTAACTGTGGGCTATGCAGGTTTCTATTGAATTTATTAAGTTTCTTGAGGTGTGAATCCTCTAGGCGAGATTATGCATTGCCACAGCAAATTATCCAAATGTGCAAGAGTTACTGAAGAGTTAAATGCATCTGAGTTATGAAGTGTCAAACATCCTGGGAACAGACAATTGTGATTATGTCCTTTTTTGTGTTAGAGCCATTTTATGGGTAATATGTCTGAATAAATCTGAAAATGTCAAACCCATACATTAGCAAGAGATTTGTCTTGATGGTCCACACCACTGAACAGTGCACTGCACAAAAACTGGATTTGGCAGTGTGAAGGGCTGGGAATTAAAAGGAGAGCTCATTTGAAGGGACAGAACTTCTCTGCATCTATTATATTACATATAATATTCTGATGAAATATAATATCATAATTCTGTTGAAAACTGCTCCAAACCACATCTGTGTGGTTGGGGGTGACTGTTGTGATCCTACTGCTTTCTGGGGGATGTTCCTGTTAGTCTGAGGGACTGGCAAAATGACTAATGTGGTCAGTTGAAATTTTCCTCTGCATTGCCTTTAAGTTCCAGCTACACCTCTCGTGGGCTCCTGTCTTATTTCTGGTGATTGGAGCATCAGAATGCCACGGAAAACAAAGCAAATGCTTCTCTCTCAGTACAGATACCTTGACAAGTGAATGTAACAGGTGGTTGCTATTCATCTCATATTTGAATAAAAGTGGTCATTCCAAATACTGGCACAAATGAAAAATTAAAAAAAAAATCTAATTAAAACAAGTGATCACCTTTTATTTTGGTGGGTGTTCAGTATTTTGGAATTCTTTGGTGCTCTTTTTGGTTTTGGATTTTTTGTCTTTTTGCTGTTTTTCCTTGTTTTAGTTTAATTTCAATACAACTATGCCTGAAGGAAAAATTAACCAGCTGGACTGCCAACAACTGCCTGCACTGGCAGTAAGAGAGCATTGTGAGGGGGAAGCTGCTCACTGCCTGCAGGTGAGATCTGAGGAGCTTCCTGCTCTGTGGGAGTGCCCCACCAAAAAAATTACCCTTCTGAAAGGGCTGTTGTACGTGTGCATGTCTGTGAATCATGGCAGCAGAAATACTGAGCAAACACCTGTGGTAGTAACACAACTCTTAAGTGTCCCTGCTGTTAGGGAATAGGCAAGAAAAGCTGCTTGGCCTTTCCCAGGATGCAGGGCAGCTGAGGTGGCTGGACAGCGAAGCTGTAGCCTTGCTGTGGAGGGAAGGTGTGGGAGGTGAGGTCTGTCCTGTGTGCAGGGCAGCTCTGGACACTCCTGGGGTGTTAAGAAACTTTGCAGCACAGAGCTTCTGTGATACTGAAAATTAATCTGCCCTTAGTAATTATGTGAATAGCTCCTTACGAGCAAGAGCCTGCCCCCAAGTCATACAACAGCTTCCCTCAGAGGTGAGGGTGTGCAGAAAGGCGAATGACAAGGAGGAGGTGCAGGAAATACATCTCAGCAGAACTGAGACAAGCTGTCTTGTGGGTTCGCTGTCTCCTCCGTTACGGTGGAGAACTTTAGAGAAAGAGGAGTTATGTCTTAGGCCACTACATAAATGGCACTGCAAATCTTGCCATACCATGCTATGCTGTAGTATCAAAGATTTTACTGAAGTTACTTGCCATATGGGGCCCTTATTTTTTCATCATTCTAATCAGATAGTGTAAACTGAGAAAATAAATGTAAATACTTCATTGTGTGAGACTAATACAGATAGCAATGGCAACCTTTGCTGTAAATGAATGGTAGATCAAATCATCAAATTCAGCTGAGCTTGATTTGTTCTGTCTACCAGCACATATTTCCTTTCACTTCTCATCTGTATAATGCAGCCAAATGCTAGATCGTGCACCATACACAATCTAAATAAGAAACAGGCACCTGAGAAATTTTTTAGAGAGTGATCAACCATGAATGGCTTTACAGAATTTTTAGGGCTTGAGTAATCTAGCATCTTCTGATAACATAACTCTGGTTTCTTGGTACTGGAAAACCCAAGAAGATGCCAGAAATTCAATTGTGGGTTTCATCTGAGGTTCTGAGGCTTTACTGGTTCCAGTAACAGGGAAAAGATACAAATTGCAGAATATTTCAAGTCCTGCTTTCAGTGCTGTTAAAATACTTAATTTCCTGCATGTAAAACTTGCCTCCAGATAATTCTTTTGTTTGTTTAAATAGTTGTATTAAAAACGGGTGCCTTCTTGAAATGTATCTCCCATAGAAATAAATGCAGAAATCCAGAGCTGCCCTGCACACAAGTAGGTCTG
This sequence comes from Promerops cafer, assembly GCA_013398275.1. Taxonomy (NCBI): domain Eukaryota; kingdom Metazoa; phylum Chordata; class Aves; order Passeriformes; family Nectariniidae; genus Promerops; species Promerops cafer. The sequence continues at coordinate 396,862 of VZSE01013519.1, forward strand.
TGAAGGGAGACTCTGCTGACAGTGCCCTCAAGCACAATTACAGCTGCAGAGTAATCCTTTTGCAGTGAAAATGCTATTTGCCCAGTGAATTTTCAGGTAACCTCCTGCCACAGGCTGCAGAATTCCCTCTTACCCCAAGGTGAGGTGGACAGTGAGGGTGAGAGTCTGAATAAGTGATGGCACCTTACTCTGGGCTCAGAGTCAGAACTGCCTGGCTGAGGAGCTGTGCCAAGGGGACAAAGCTTGCAAGAGAAGGAGCCTGTGATTAGTGCAGTGGAAGCTGGGAAGAAGAACAGCCATCGTGGCTGGTGTTTATAAAGTGCTTAGAGCTGGAGCCTTAGTACATGTTGGTGGCTCGGAGGTGCTGTGGTAGTATAGAAACATACTGAGAAACATGATGAATGTGGGAGTTCATGATTATGACTAATTATGGCAATATGACAGCATTTCCTATGACACTTTAAATGTTCTTGGATGAGTGTTTGGTTATGTATTTTAGTTTCTCCTTGGTTAAAGGGAGTCCTTGAATAAGTAGCGATATTTAAAGCATAATTTACAAGAAGGGAAAAAACCACCATCACTCTAGGGAGTTTACCCATTTAGCCCATTTATTGATTCAATTGTGCAGAAAAATAAGTGCCCGAAGCTTAAAGATGCTGAAATGTGTGAGGAAGCTTTGCCACTCCACCCTGTGGAATCACAGTATGCAGAGCTGTGATCTCTCACCTGCAGGGCACCTGGGGCACACACAATTCCATACACATTCCATTTTCCTCTTCTGAGTGAAGCTGTTGCTGGTGTTGCAATCCTTGCGTTTCTGTTTTTCAGACTAACACAATTCAGGTGTTTATTGTCTTTTGGGGGATAGAAAAATTATCTTCAGTTAGAAGCCTGTTTCTGATTGAGCATCAGTCAGGACTGTGGGAGAATTTAGAAAATGGTGGAGTATATAGATTTTCTTTCCCACTTGTTCCTTTTCTAGGCCTTTCCTTTCCTGCTTGTCTCCTTCCATTTAAACCAGCTGATGGCACAGGGAGCAGCAGCCAGTCTTCTCTGAGTGACTGAGGGGCTCTGCTGAGCTCCTCTCATGGAACTTCCCATGGTTCCAGCTGCTACTGTGTCCAAAGTTTCTAGAGAGATACTGCTTTTTTTCTGAATACTGACAAAATTATTTCATTTGTGTTTTTATCCCCTAATGGAAAAACATGAAATACCTCAGTGAGACTTCATTGCTTTTCATTTATTAGAAAAAAAATTCAGTATGTTTCCTATATGGGAATAAACAGAAAAAAAAAAAGCCATGGAAGTACCTCAGCAATTGCTCATGATGTGCAAATGTATTTGCATGCTCTTTTTTTAACCTTGTTTTTAAGCCTATTCTTAAAACATCTAATTTCCAACAGGAATGAAAGAAAAGTTTAAAAATATTGAAAGAGGAGGTAGAAATGCAGTTGCTTTTCTTTTCTGCCAAGGCAAGATTTCATTTCTCTGAAGACAGAGAGTAGGCGATGGTGAGGACAGCTGTGAATCATTCATCGTGTAGACCTTCAGTTGCTTGAGGAGATGCACATCTCAGCTCATGGCTGATCTTGTGCCCCAAATCTCCATGCTCTGGAGCAGTCTTTACCTTGGGAATATGAAAAAGAAGTAGGTTCTTGAGGGAGAAAAACAGCAAAAAAATGCATCTACTTCAGGTTATCTGTCTGGCCTATGCCACCAAGCTCTCTGAGAGAAAGATAGCATTTAGCAGATTTCTTGTCTTAAAAATGGAAATATTAGGCCAAGAAATTTCTTTTTTCTCTCTTCTCTTCTCTTCTCTTCTCTTCTCTTCTCTTCTCTTCTCTTCTCTTCTCTTCTCTTCTCTTCTCTTCTCTTCTCTTCTCTTCTCTTCTTTTTTCTCTCTNGAGAGAAAGATAGCATTTAGCAGATTTCTTGTCTTAAAAATGGAAATATTAGGCCAAGAAATTTCTTTTTTCTCTCTTCTCTTCTCTTCTCTTCTCTTCTCTTCTCTTCTCTTCTCCTTTTTTCTTTCTCTGTAATTATATGAGTTGGCAGAAACCTGGAGTGTCTTCCAGTTTGCACATAGCACAGAGAGTTTGGCATTTGCCAAGGGTTTTTTATCTTGGCAGTTTTCTGACACTGGATGATTTGTATCTGAGTCTGATCTCCCTTAGTGTCTGAAATGGCAAAAATGCATCTGACTAATCGATGACATTGGGGTGACCTTCTTGTGCTCGTAAGTGTACCAAGGGATTTCTTCTTCCTGGCCTTGAGATCTGCCTGTTCTCCCCGTGCTGGGAGCCTCATTGTTTCACCATACTGTGGAGTTATTTCAGTGCCCACAGGAAGCATCAGGACTGTAAATTTTTCAGCTTGAAAGGTATCTTAGAAAATGCCACAAACCAAAAAACCAACCAACCAACCAACCAACTCACAAGTGTAATGATGTGGTTTTTTTAATCAGGACAGAAGAAATCAAAACTCTTCTCAGACCCTGAATCAGACCCCCTGACCCATTTCTTTTGCTGTTTGTGTTCTCCCCTACCACTGTAATTATCTGAACAGCTGGTTTATCCCATCCTACACTGCTTATTTCATTTTATTAGGCAGAAGAGGTTAGTCCTGTGCATCTTCCCAGACAGAGGGATGGGAGCTATGAATCGTATGCTGCTCAGAAAAAGTTTCCTGGATATGCCCATGTGCATCCTCCAGCTCGTCCTGTGGCCAGTTCTGAGTGACCACACTCTCCTCTGCCCCTCCCTGTTCTCTCCAAAGGGCCCCTCCACGTGCAGCTGCAGAGGTTTTGTTCTGCCTCCTCACTCACTGGACTGCCACAACATTTTGGACGGTGCTGTGCAGATCAGGGTGTCCATATGGATGACCCCAGGCATCGAGGAGTGTTCTGGAAGTGTGATGGCAGCACCTCTGCCGGGGTGGTCCCTGCTCCTGCAGCTGTTCGTGCTGCTGAGCGGTGGGGCACTCATCAGTGCCAGCTCTCAGCATCTCCAGAGCCCATAACCACCCTTTAAAAGCCTGACCACCTTTGTGGGAAACCCCACCAAAGCCAGTAATCAGTCAGGGGAGTGAGGCTGACCGTGGTGGGTCTCAGTCCAGCACGGAGCTCCCGCTGCTCGCCCTTCACGGCCCGCGTCGCTGATGGCAGCAAGATGTCAGCTCTGCTCCTGAGGAGCTCCCAGGAAATATTTCCTCTTTGAGGCGAGAGGAGCCATGCAGGCTCACACGGCCTGCAGCATATTTTGGGCAAACAGATAAAAATTCCCAAGGGGCTCATTCATCCAATGTTAACATTTTTCCCGAGGTTGGAGTAACTTAAGTTATTGTGACCGTAAAGCAGCAAAACATTGCAGTGCCCTAGAAATGTGACCCTGAACATGTATAAGATTGCTGCGTGTTTGGTTTCTTTTACATTTGAAAAGTGCTTTCTGTGCCAAATATGGGTGCTGCAGTGTTGAAATGAAGCTCAAATCTGGCCTGGTGACAGCTGCAGTTAGCTTTAATGTTTAAACCATCTGTATTTTACGTATTTAAAAGAAAATTATTGCTGTTGTGTTTCTGTGTACGTGGTCAAAGGCAGATTCTGCTCCCGTGGTGATGTGATTCCACTGACAGGTACAGAGTTACTGTAACTTCAGCTGTAATGACAGCAGGGCTGGGCTCTACGTGATCAAGTGAGTGCACAAAACCAGACAAGCTGGTGTGCCTGAAGTGGCAGGGAGTGATCTTCTTTAATTAATTGAATTACTGTCTCTTGTATGCTGTGTCACCTACTACTGTAATGAGGGATAAAGCACAGCTGCAAAGGCATGAAAAAACATAAATCCAGATTTGTACCTGTGTGGTTACAGGCCATAACAGATAAGTTATAATATTAGGTATTACTGAGTGGAATATCTGCAAGTCTGTGAATGGATTGCAGTCTCCACCAGGCACCAGTGATATTGTATGGAGGAGGATGTGCAGGCAGGGAGATAACCATAATGTTAAAAGACACATAGCATGAACCATACTCAGAGCACTGCTTACAATTTGAATTTTTGTGCATAGTTACCATATGGATTAAACAGTCTTTCAAATAAGTGTATGATAGATGATAAAAGAAATCATGAAAAGGAGTGCACTGTACCATGTACAAAGAGAATATTTAAATGTTATGGAGAGAAGGCTTCTTTGGGTAGCAATCTCAGTGGTTTTGCCTTTTTGTTAGTGGCAGCCCAGTTTGATATTGCCCTAACAGGGAAAGCTGAAATCTGCAATGAAGGCAGCTATATATGGGGATTCTGTAATCAGGATTTTATAGAATTTAGATGAGCCACTTAAAATGAAATGTCAGCAGCCACTTTGCTTCCCATCACGTGCAGGCATTGCACTCTGCTGCACATCACCTTTCCAGAGCCCTGGGTGGGAGGGGGAAGTGCCAGCAGTCTGCTGGGGCAGAAAATCCTGGGAGTGCTGGCTGGCAGAAGTCAGGGCTGCACTGCTGATACCCCATGGTTTTGTTGGTGTATGTCATCACAAATTAATCAGTTAGTATTTGCTCTTCCCCCCGCTCCCTCCCCTTTTAAGGCCTGACCTAATACACAGTTTAAGCACTTATGGATGACTATAGTGTGCTCTGTAAAGTGTCTGTGTATCTGAATTACTTCAGCATTCAGGTCTAGTTTATTTTATCCTGCACAGATCTCCAATACTTCCTCACTGGATGTTGCTGGTAGGTTTTTCTCTTGAGCTGACACTAGAGAGAAAAAGCAGTTCTGGATCTCACTTGTAGCCCAACAGTTTCTTGTCTGCTGTAACCACAAATGCAAATCAGATGGTTTGTCAGTAGCTCACTTGCCATTCTTAATGTCAGTGTGCAGATGGCTTCAGGAAAAGGGGGTTTGTATACAAGTGATGCCTACATCTTGATAAATTCTAGATGAGCTCAAACAAAAGCTGCTCACCCTTTAATAATGCCATGTCTTTGAGCTCACTCAGCAGCACATGCACGGCTGGGGACTGTGAGTGCCAGATTTGTGTGCAGCAAGGGGGGGAAATGCTTCCCTTCGTGGTGGGAGCATATCTGTGCCTTGTAGGACTGGGTTCAGGTGCTGGGAGACAGTGCTGGATGATGAGATAGATGGAGAGGGTGTGGCACAACTTCTGTGAGGGCAGAAGTCCCTGGGATGCCTCCTCAGTGAAGTGCACAGGGCAGGGTCCAGCAAGGCGTGCAAAAGGGCGAGACAAATCCAGGTCCTGACCTTCACTTTGTATCTCCCAACCACCTCTGGGCTGATGTCCCACCCTGGCCTGAGCTCATCCCTGTCACCTCAGAGGTGATGGATTTGAAGACGGAAGAGATAAAAAACATCCACAGTTATTTGAAGAAAAAATGCCATTAAGAAGTTAGATTATGGCCAAGGCAATGTTCTGCACTGAATCTGTTGCAAACCAGAGGAGGGGTTTGAATGCCAGAAGCAACCTGCAGTTATGTTAGAGACATTTCTGCAAAACCATAAGGAAAAAATAAAGAGGTGAGCTCAAAACAATGTCAACTGTGTCTGTGAAAAGAGGCTTAAGAGAGTGAAAACATTCAAAAGAAAACAAAAACAAGTCAAAGCACTAACCAGTCTGGTATGTAGTGATTGACAAGAGCAGGACAGAAAACCCTATAAACACTTCTTATTTGGGAATATGCTTCATGTGTCCTAGATGTTGCAAAGAAGAATTATTACTGTTGTTTGACAGACTTTCCATCCAGCAAAATATTTCCCAGCATATGAATAATAGCTTAGCAATATGTTTGTGAATGACCAAATCAAGGTTGATGGGGTGGTAGTTTTCCAGTGAAAGTAAAAGGAATGCTTCTGGAAAACCTACTGAGTTCAAAAAAGCATCTTTCTATGTTTTAATCTCTAAAGAAAGCTACCTTAGCAACATGGTTCCCTCTTCCTAAACAGGAAAAATGAAAATAAAAATTTGATGGCTTAAAAGGAGGAAGCAGATTTGCTCTCAAGCAGAGGCTGTGCAAGGGAGGGCCATGGCTTTGTGTGCAGGGACTGGCCAGTTCTGCTTGATTCTCTCACAGGATTTCAATTTGTCTGTTGGGATTGTGCTCATGCTTCTTACAGAACAAATGTTCAGGAGCTAAATAATTTATGTAATTTGTATTTGTCATTAAAACTGGAGATGAGAAAAGACCTGTTGGTCTTTCTCCTGCTGCATAAAAGGCATATCTGTTTGTCAGTGGGCTTTTTCCTTTTCTGATTAGGGAGACGATTTAATCATTTCCATTGAGTGGCTTTTCCAGGAATGGGAAGAGATAAACCCCTGTATCTTGCCTGACATTCATCCCTCTATTCTTCTTTGATTGATTTTCTCCATTTTTTTCATCTTTTATATATTCTAATTCCTTTCTGCAATCCCCTTAAAACATTTAGCATCCACTGCCTGACTGCTGTGTCCACACGTGTGTGTTCTGCTCTCTTTGCACAGTAATCTCTACAGCCCTGTAATCTCTGTGGATGCCTAAACGAAACAACTAATTGTGTTTATCTGCAAACTGCTCTGATGACTTGGTCCACTGAAAAAGAGCATTAAGAGCAGGTGGTGAGCTGTGATTGCTGTTTCTGATTGGAGAAGAATTATGCATGTCTTTATTTTTATTATCTCTTTCCTCTGTCTTCCCACCTGCTGTTGGCTCTGCTTTTAACCCTGCAGCAGGGCCTGCCTTTTTTCTTTTCCCTGCACTCAGACAGGGAGTTAATGCTACAGAGGGGCCCTGGCTCCCAGCTGCTGTACTAATAGCACAATTGACATTGAGGTACCAGGCCAAAACATTTACTGAGAACCAGGGGAAGACATAATTGAATGAATTAATGATGGAGGGAGGGATTAAGATTATGCTCCTAGCTTCCAGACATGCCAGATATTTTTAAAGCACTATTTTAAGAAGGAAAATGAGAAAAATGCTAAACAACCGAGATTCTTGAAGGGCTTGGTGGTTGTCTCAAGACAGGGTATGCTCCTTCCCTACAGGGAAACAGCTTTTTTCTGTTGGATTTCTGATATCGTGCTCCAGGACTTGAGCAGACAGGGCTCACTGGTTCAGAGATCCCTTGCTGGGATCCCCTAAATCCACAGCAGAGGGAAAGGCCAGTGCTCTCCCTGTGCTGAGGTCTGGCTCAGGATGTGCTGCACAGAGCTTTGGCCTGGCTGTGCGTGCAGCTCGAGGAAATCACAGCCATCTGTGCCCCCCTTCAAAGGGCAAGTGGGAACCTCCAGAAACTGAGCTGTTGAAAGCCAGAAGTTCCCGATGGGAACATAATAGCTAATTGTTATTACATTTCCTTTCTTATGGAAGTACTGCCTTGTGATCTGGCTCAGCTGGTGGGAGGAAGAGGTCAGGACTCAGTTTCTGTTGGGTTCCTCACATGCAGAAGGCCCAAAACGTAAAACCTGTGAAGGGCTTTGTAACATCTCACTGCCTCTAAACCGTGGTAACGCTCATGTCACTTTTCTAAGAGGTCTCACCTTGCTAGAGCCACTCCTCTGAGTATGTTACACTGTGTAGCTGCTACGTCCTGGCAAGCTATGAGCCACGAAACAAAGTGACACTTAAGGGTTGGAATCTCTCTGGCTTCCCTTAGGGTTGAATGTATGACCTCATGCTGCAGTTTTAGCTAGGCTTGGGTCACCAAAATTCAGGAACGCCCAGGCAGGCTGCCCTGATGTGCTCGGTGTGTCCAAGTAAGCTCATGGCTCTCTGGTGCTGTCATCCTCAAGGCTTTTCTCTGCAAACAATCCAGCTCTGCCTCTGTTCACAGTTTGAATGCCAAGGACCTAATTCTGGGTTAGTTTCAAATTTTCTCTCTTGCCTGATTTGGATGTAAGTGGAACGGTTTGGTTTTGGGCAACGAAGCCAAAAATACAGGTGACTTGACTTCATTTTCTCTGCATTCTTTTTCTGAAATACTTTTTTATCTCCAGAAAGAGGGACACGTTGCTTTAACAGCAATGCAGAACATGGAGTCATGGAATAGTTTAGGTTGAAAGGGACCTTTAAAGATCATCCTGTCCAACTGCCCTGCAATGAGCTGGGCCATCAGTCCTGTCTAGTTACAGAACAGATAGCAAGCACTTCAGAGCTGTTTCTTGACTTTTTTTTCCTATGAAAAAGGGGGTAGTGGGGAGGATAATACTTTTTTAAAGTACAGAAAAGCATTCCTCTACTGTTTTAAGCTGAGTATTTAAACTATTCAGTGAGCCCTGGGGACAGGAAGAGCTTTCCATTCACAACCTCCTGCAGCCACCTTTGAGCTTTTTCATGAACTCAGGCAGCTGACAAAAATGCTTCAGTCCTTTCAAAGGGTGAGCCAGAATCCACTACATTTTGTTGCAGTCTCAGCTTATTTTAGGCTTTTTCTTTTTTTTGTTTTAATAATAAAGACAAATGCATTCTAAACTAACATGCACTGTAGTAACTATGTTCTTTTGATGAGGGAACAATCAGAAAATTGCAGATGAAGATAATAAAAGAAAATGAAGTGTCCCTTACATACCCTGCAAATCTAATGAAATTAATTTTGCTGGTTTCAGTTTTAAAAGGCAGTGAAAGAATAGCCTCAGCAAGGCTATGCCATGCATCAGGGGGAGAGGTGGTGATAAATCTGAGCTTCAGAAGGGATCTGTATGTGGAAAAGCATTGGCTTGAATGGACCAGATATTTTTTTAACAGCTGTTTGTGCCTTGTACAGCCATGGTGGGTAGTGGTGCCTGGGGGTTGTGCCACTGCAGTGGGCCAAGAAATGTCAGCTGGGACTCTCTTGGGAGTAACCCAGGTAAAGGTGAGCAGTGGCAGAAGGAGGGACTGGCACACTGAGGCCAAGGGACTGGCAGGCAGATTGGGCTCAGACTGGGAGATGAGATGCAGGATAGCTTCTCCAGGAGCTGGGAGAAGTCAAAATTCCCTGGAGTCCCACTGGAGAAAATGACCAAGTAAAAAATTCCTGAACATGTGCAGATTTTGCTGCTGCTGCTGTGATTGGTTTGGTTTGGTTTGGTTTGGTTTGGTTTGGTTTGGTTTGGTTTGGTTTGGTTTGGTTTGGTTTGGTTTGGTTTGGTTTGGGAAGCCAGGTCTTGCCACTGCATGCACTGTTACTTCACAGAGATGGGAATCAGAGAAGTGGAGGGTCTCTTGTCTGAGGCGATTGTTTCAGTCTTTTTTTCCACTTGCTGCCTTTGTTTCCCTCCTGTTTCCAGCTGGAGTGTGCAGAGGATGTCGGGTGATGCAGAGCAGTGGATCTGTGAGCAGGGGCACTGCAGGTGCCCTGGGGACATCCCACAGCCCCCGAGGGGAAGCCAGGGGAAGCCTGCAATATTCAGCAGGAGGCACTCACAGAATCCAGGAACAGCAGCAGTGAGGGGGTTTTCTGAGCCAGAGGATTATGTGTAATCCTAGTTTGGGACCAAGGGTTGACATGAGTGCTCTGGGACAGGGTTGGGACAGAAGGCATGGGAGTTGCTGAGCTGGTTCAGATCTCTGCTCAGGCTGAGTCTGGTCCTGCTTGGTCTCAGGGACCCTTGCTTCAAGGAGAGCAGCAAGAACCTTCCTGCAGGGAAGGATGAAACAGGCCCGAGGCTGAGCTAATGGTGCCCTGCAAGGAAATCAGGAGCTTGCAGTCACTGGAAAGTCTTGTTCATTGTACTGAAACCAAAATGTTCTTGTCAGGTGATACCAGTGCTCCATCCTCTTTTAACTCCTGCTTCAGTCTCAACCTCTTGTGCTTGGCACAAAGTTCCAGTGGATTAGCTGGCACTTTATGACCAGTTTTAAATTGCTGGCTCTTCATCCCTGTGTCTGTTCTCTCATTTCACAGCACAAGAAGAAGGACAAGCCTAGACATTTATGGCTTAGTGTCTGCAGGTTCCTTGCTGCCTTTGTGTTTTTATTGCTATAATTTCTGACATAAAAGTGTCAAAAATGAGGCGGACAGCCCGTGCAGATGGGAACAAGCTGAGCAGGAAACTGGGCTGAGCAGCACAATGGAAACCCAGCACCAGAGCTGCCCCAGGAAACCTTCCCAGACCACTGCATTGCTGTGAGCCTGGTCCAGCCTCTGGTGTTTGGAATTTTTTCTGTCTAGAACTGACATGAGCAGGGAAGTTCAGGATTCAAATGCTTGTGGTACCACCTCTGTTTACAGAAGGATTTTTCCAAAAAGGCCAGTGATGCTGGCTGTCCCATAAGCCTTTTATTAGTGACTCATTTAACACTGGGAATAAACAGGGAATTGAATCAAGCTGGGCCTGTCTTGGACTTTTCCCTTGAATCCTATTTTTATCTACAGAAATGCAAATCAGAAGTACTTTGCTGAAACTAGGGAGGTACTTTATAATTTATTTGTCAAATTTGTGGGAAATTTCTGAAACACATGGTCCAAAAGTATCTGTTGCTGCTAAATATCCCCTCCCTCTGGACACAGAAGGCTATTCAGATGTGCCTGAGGATGTGATGAGCTGCTGGGAAGGGAATATCAATCAGTGAGGCAGGCATGAATGGTCTGGGCTTTCTATGTAATGTGAAGGCAGCAAATATTTAGTATCATTAAAAGAACGGAGTTGACATATTAAATAATCAGCTTAGTAAAATCCATTTTGCAAAGGATCTGTTTCTGGAAATTAGGTGTTAGCATTTGGTACAAAAAGGCTAAATCATAAAACACTGCTGTGAATATTATGAAAGTAAATCAAGGAGTAAAGTCAGCTGCAGGCTTTAAGTCTGCTCTGATGCTGAAATAAAATCTTGGTATTCTAAAGTTTTCACTTGTGTCCGTGCTCTACTCCATCCTGCGTGCTCACACAAGCAGCAAGCTGAATTGACAAGCTGTTTGAAATCAAAAGTAACTTTTTTTCCCACGGGGGGCTTGGTTGGTTTTAGCTTACTCCTAAGGCTCAGAATGAACCTCACACACCTGGTGCATAACGCTGTTTTGAGAATGCTGTTGGCTTTACACTTTCCTGTACAGGTGTACATCATTTCTCTTAGGTGTTTGGCAGATGCCTGGCACTTGCCAGCAGTGTTTGTACCCAGTGCCCTGTGCTGTGCCTGCCTCCCCAGCTGTGCTTCAGAAGCTTTCTCTGAATCTCTGATAGCTTCTCCTCTGGTAGTGAAACTCAGCTTGCTCTGGAAAGCAAATTATTCCATGAAATAATACTTCATAGCAGTCCTCTGCACTAAGCCTTTTACGAGCTGTCAATATTTAGGATTTGTCTCTATGTAGTGGCTTAGTTTTATCTGCGAGTGAGGCCACATAAGAAGAGAATTTGTGAGCACCAGAGAATGAGTGGGCTGGCTCCTGTGCTCAGAAAGCTCCACCGTGTCTGTCCCTGCTCCAGCTTGCAGCACGTCGCCAGGTAAGGGATGGGTTTTTCCCTCTGTCCAAGGTGATGTGTCCAAGGAAAGATGTTTTGAGGTGGGAGTTGACTGGAAGAGGAGGCAAAGCACAGGTTAGTGTAGTGCAGGGTGTAGCAATCACCTGCTCAGGATGTAAGTCAGTCGGGGTGTTAGCTCTCTGCCTGTGCCTGCACAGTTTTAACATGGGGAATAATTGCTTTTTGGCCTACTGATTCGTCTGGGATTTTTGTGGCACAAGGTTTGGGTTAGGCATGAAAAAAAGAAAACTAGACTGATACATCTCTGTTAGTAATTTCTTCTCTGCAACTGCTTTTGTGTCTGTCACTCTGGTCTTTGAGGTCTTCCATTTTGGTGTGTAACCCAGCACAAGGATTACCCGGGTTGAAGAGACGTGTGTGGGAATCTCACCATCCTGAATTCTGGTCTGTGCACAAACTCAGTTTCTGTCTTCAGCCCCTGCTCCTGCAGGCTGTGGTGTTACAGCCTTGCAGTGCTGTGAGGACCCTGGGTGTCCCTGGGCTCACGGGGTGGCACATTGTGGCCAGAGTGTGTAGCAGCAGCATCAGTCCTGCTTCCTTCTAAATTAGAATAAGCCTGTGAAACAAATTCTCTGTGGAAGACTGTGCTCTCAATGTAACTGTTTGAGGGCTAACACCTCTCCTTCAAGAGATCTATTTCCTTACCGTGGGTTGAGCTTTTTGATCTCTTTAAGGTCAGTCAGTCATTGTTTACTGAAGGGTATTTTCATTTCATAATCTTCTATCAGTTCTGTATCATTTCATTCAGGTGCATTTCTTATGGTTATCGTGCTCAGCTGATGACCTTGAGGTTATTAATTTGACTCTGTATGTTCCAACATTTCCCTGTTTGCTGAAATGCTGATAATTCCCACAGCCTGTCCTGTCCTCTCCTTGCTGTATACTCAACATTATTCTTTCTACCTTTTACAATATGTATGCCAGTGGCCTTTTGCCAGGCACTGGTACTGTTGCCTGGTGAAACAGGAGAATATAATTACAGTTCTTTGAAGTAATAATAATGCCTCTTTTATAGTTCTGAATGTAAAATACATTTATAGGCAAACATATTAGCACTTTGCCCACTTATTATTGATAGCTATACCAATTTTGGCTGGTTTTGGTGTGATAGGGAGAGATTAATTTCCTGTTTAGTTCTGGAGACAGTGAGAGTTACTGGGCCTTAGGGCAAAGCCCAAACAGGATTAAGTCATGCAGGGTGAAAAGTTTCCTGAGGATCCATCAAGGGGAGTAAATGTGGAGGTGGGAGGGGTGGGGAAGAGTGGAAAGATGCATACTAATAGCAGTAAGAAAGTTTCTCATGGATTGGTCCCTTGCATGGATAGCACCTGCACATATCCTGCCTCCCTTTTTAGTTTATCCCTGAGGTGTGGGCTAAAGAAAGGAGGTGCTGTGGCAGAGAGCTGTGGGGCTGCATCTCTAAAACTCAGGGTGGAGAGAAATCCACTTAGAAGGGTAAAGGCATGGCTGTGTACTGCACCTTGGGGAAAGGCTGTCAGTTTTGAGGTAAAGTACCTGTCAGAAGAAAAGCTGAAGCAAAACTAGAAAACTGTCCAAGGTGTCTGGATGCAGCCCTACAGAAAAAACAAAGTAAGTGTGTGCTGTTGTTAACAAACCCTTTTGTGACAGGAAGGGAGGGTTGATTAACAGCAGAACATCTAGACAAAGACCACAGACAGCAGTGCTGCTTGCCATGGTTTGCAGAGGCTTGCAAATGCTTGCAGAGGTCTGGAGATACACAACAGGCTTGGCATAGTAGAGATATAAAAATAGATAAATTAATTTTCATAGTAATAAGTCTTGCTTTATTAAAAAAATGCTTGAAATTTTGTTAATTGTGAAGTCATGTGTTATGAGATGTGCCTTGCTACATCAGGGGTGCAGCCTCTGCACTGACAGCTCTGACAGGTGACAAGGGCTGCCTGCACTGGTCTCCTGTCTGAGCAGTTTGTGTTGGAATGGGTAAAGAAGCACTGAGTGAGCTCAGTTAATAAAAAAGGAATATGATCAGAGTTGAGCAGGCTCATTATTGCTGGGACACTTTCAGGGCTATTCAGAGAAGCACCTCAAATGCACGGAGAGGAATGTAATCTCTGGAGGCAGACAGGGGGACAGGCTGTGGAGGCAGTGCTGGGCCACAGCTTCAGCTGGGACAGAGCAGCCCTGTACCATCAGAGAAACTGGATTATTGGCTGCCCTTTCTGTGTCCACCCTGCCAACAGCAGTCCTGCTGCTGTTGAGATTTCTGTTTAACACGGTGTGGCAGTCAGTCCTGGATGCAATTCTGGAGCTCCAACAGGGATTTGAGTCTTTTTCTTGTATTCCACTTCTAAGCAGAAGCCCCTTGTAAGCCAGATACACTCATGGCATGAATTTCATTGCTTTTGTTAATGCTCCTTGAGAGTAGCCACTTTAATTTTGCATGGTATGTTGTAGTTTCAGTATAAATATCTATATCAGTCTATGTGGTTGCAGGAAAAATCAAGCTGTAGTACCTCTGGGGGAATACAACTCCGTGGGGACTCAGAGTAACTATTTCTTGAAGCCCATTGATGTTATTTCACTGATTTTATTCTGGCTTGTGGAAGGAGCTAAGAGTGTGCTGGTGCTGCTGGGTGTTGGTTCTTCCTTTTGTACAGGGGAACCTGCTTTTATTTCTGTGTTGAATGAGAAGACACTGCTGAATGTGCACACCTGAGGGTGGCTAGAGTAAAACAATTTTAGTTAAACCTGCAGGTGTAAACCTGGGGCAGGCAATGGGTACAGCCACTCTTTTCAGAGCTGCCATTGAAATAGGTTTCCTTCTTGGATTTCAGCTGGATTTGCTTGGCTGCCTGCAAGTGTGTCGTGTTTGAAGCGTGTGGGCTGTGACCACAAAACTTCATAATGCAGCTCTGCATGGTTGGCTGAACTTTACATGGTTAGGATTGGCTTAACTTTATGTAGGAGTGTTTCAGCAGTATCCTAGAGGTTACTACGGGGCACAGCTGCTGTGGAAGACATCTCCAGGTGAAGTGCAGTGTTTGTCTGAGCTTCCTGTGATGTTGTTTTGGAACAGAAAGACTCATGCTTTGGCTCAGAGTACTGCACAAGCCACAGGGGGAAAGAGATAGAGCAGCATGTAGGGAGCTGCAGAAGAGAGTGAGAGAATCACATACTTGAGTAATTCATTAGGTGATTCATCCTGTGATAGTTCTTTGGATCTGTTATAAGAATTAGTACCTCTCCTTATGCAGTGGAGGAAGAAATTAATTCAAACTTTCTAGAACAGCATAAGTGACTTTGAAGCCCTGTCAAATGTTCCTATGATTTAGGAATCCAGTACATGGGGGCAGTTTATCAGTCTGGGCCAGCTGAGGGACTGCTTTGAATGAAATCATCTTGATCAGCACTGAAATCTGCTGATGAGAAGTTGTGAGCAAAGCCAAATATGTGCCTGTCTGTAGTTTCCTCTTTGATACTGGCTTCAGTAAGATGCTCAAAAATTACAAAATACATTGGTCTTGTGTGAATTAAAGCAGTCCAAGAATGCAGGTCGACTTCAGAGGGTGATCTCTTTATCTGCTGGCAAAAGATGTTGCATTTCTTTAGGAGAACAGGCAGCAAGGTAGATCAATTGGAACAGGACTCTCTACTTTTCCTAAAAAACCCAAAACTGTTTTGTGCATGACAGAAAATCTTTCCAGTTCATGAGCAAAGAAAGGAGGGACCTCTTGGTCAGACTGTTGGATCACTCCAGCTAATATTGACTCTCCCAGTGGTACAGATTTGGCTGTGGTGTGCTTTCCTCCCTCTAACACAGGAGCTGAACCTTCCTCTTCCATCTGGAGCAGTGGTTCTAATTTCTCTCACTTTCAGGAGGTCCCAGAATAATCCTCACCATCACTGCAGATACTTTTCTGACTGTACTTCTTAAACTGTCCCTCTCCTCTCTATACATGGGGATTTACTTCTAAAGGTATCAGTGTTCATTGTCTTAATTTCACAGTTTGGGACTAAAAGGTTTGTAGTTTTTGTCAAACTGTAAAGTGAAATTGTTGAAGTAATTGTGTGCTCAAACAGTTATTTGAAAATATAAGTTGTCCTCAGTCAGTAACTGTGTGCAACTTTTTGTAATATAATTGCAAACCAACTTTAAATAATGTAGCTTCAACAGTCTCAGAATTTTGACTACAATGATCCCTAGTGAGTTTTGGCAGTGGCTCTATAATCTTATAGACTAATTTTCAGCCTTTTCATTTGGTTGGGTTTTATTTGTTTGTTTTTTTGTCTCATTTTGTTCCTTTGTCTTATTTTTTTCCTTGTCTGTTTGTTTGTTTTTTGAGAGGCTGTCCGTTTTGGTGGTTCACCTTCCACTTTTATTCCCAGAGAGCTTTATTCCCACCTGCAGCTTCAGTGGGTGTTTCTGTTCTGTCTCCCCTCCACGTTCCCTCTGAGCCCAGCTGCCACCCCCTGTCCTCGTGGCCAAGGCAGCCGGGCTGCTGCCAGCAGCTCCTGAGCCTGTCCTCAGAAAAGAGGAATTCCATGGATCCTCCTGCTTCTTCAGACTAGCCGAGACTTCTGCTCGTCCTGTGGCAGGATTGTGCTCCTGTAATCTGATTTACTGACAGCTGCCCTGCTCTCCATCCCTTCTGTCTCTGTCATTGTTCCTTGGTGCCCTCTCTGCTGCTGTGCTCACCTCTCATGCTGAGTTCCTTCATCTCTTGTGAATCTTGCTCAAGGACAGCAGTGAGCTGGGCTCCTCCAGTAGGAGTGCTGCGGCTTTTATTTATTTTTGGCCAAATTTTCACTCCTCATCCTCTTTTGCTTTTCACCTTCAGCATTTCTGCTCCTCTGTCCACACCTGGCCCAGGCTCAGAGCGTGTGTCAGAGGCATCCCAATCCTCTCTCAGCCTCCTTGCCTGGATCCCAGCATATCTGCTGCACTTACTCCCTCCCCTCAGAGCTGGGCTTGTCAGACAGAGAGCTGAGGTGCTGTCCTGTGATATCTCTGCTTGTGCCTTTGCACTCCCATCTCTGGAGAGGTGCTCTCGGTTGGATGATGGTTTACAGTGCATTATGTGCACCATTATGGTTTTATAATGAAGATTTTGAGCTATTAAACACATTAACACTTGAAATGTGTTGTACCTGTTCAGCTTTTAACCTCAGGGAAATTTTCTGAAGATGCTAGCTGTGTGCATAATAAACTTATGATGATAACAATATTTTACCAAGAAAGGAACAGATCTAATATTTGCTGTCCAAGGCTGTAACTCTGAGTGTGACTTGCATTAGAGTTTCATGCAATTTGACAAATTTTATGCTGATTCACCTTGCATATGGGAGAGCTGAAAGCAATTCATGTCAACCTGAGTGTGCAGGATGTGAGTCATTGCCCGATGGTCATTGCCTGGTCTGGCTAAGAAGAATATTTTCTATGAAATGATTCTGTGAGTCTTTCAAAATTACCTTTTTACATATTCATGAAAATTTGCCTAAATTCATAGCAGCTTTGCACAGAAAGTGAATTGTGCTCTAGGAAGTCCCATATGGTCTGTGCTTTTCATTTGAACAATTACTGCATCAGAAATGTAAAGCCCCAAAACATGTTCTCAGACCACTGGAAGAAAAGTCCTTTAACTGCCGTGGTGGCCATACAAGAGCTGTGTGTGATCCCCTGCAGGCTTCCTGACTCCTCTGCTCAGGAGCACACCAACGTGTAGCCCCCAGCTGCTGTCTTTTTATGCTTTTGTAACCCATCTCTGATGAGCTGCCTTGAACACTGGTCTGGGTGTAAGGAGAGAGTGGGTCCGCTGCATTGCTGTGGAGAGCCAGAAGTGGGGGGGGTGTGATATTTAATGATGGGCCAATTCTTGGGATGACCCACTCTGTGGTGCTGGAGCTGGTTTTTGCCCTAGAAACAGCCTCTAAATATATCCTTTCTGCTTGCTCCACACAGTCCTGCTCTGCTGTCAGGCAAATATCAATTTTAGCATGCCCAGGCCATGGGCAAGAGCTTCTCAAAGCTCTTCTGGCTGTTTGGGGTAGTCTGTGTACAGAGCTTTTTGGAGACACAGCTGTATCAGCCCTCAGAGAATATTCTGCCTCAGGGATGGAGCTGGTCTCCTCCTGATAGGCAAGCACCAATATTTGATGGCAGTGTGACTGTAAAATATATCAGTGCTTGGCTGGAAAATCACCGTGATAGATGCTGCTGTATGTTCAAATGTGCTTGAATTTCATCCAGGCCTTGTGGGGAAATAAGCATCATCATCCCCAATGAGACACTAGGCTGGGAAACCAGCTTCTCTGAATGGCTTTGAGGGAGCTAAGTTCTTGTGGAATGTCTGTCCCTTTGGGTGGCTGGCAGTGGCTAGCCATGGTGCCCTGGTTTTCAGGGACTGCTGTCTTCAGAGGAAGTGTGGAGCTGGAGCAGACCTGCAGCATCAGGTTCTAAAGTAGCATTCCTGTTCTCTGGTGAAGAAGTGAACGTTTTGTAATTGCAGATCAGCATGAGATGGTGCACTTTTTGGGGTTTTTTAACATTAAGGAAAAAAAAAATCACATGCCTCTGTGTAAAGAGGATTAATTAGTCACTGGATGCAAGCCATTTGTGTAAAATGCTAAATATTGTTCTTCTGGAGAGTGTATCAGCTAGAACTGGCCAAGTATTGAAGTGTATGTTTGCCTTTTCTCCCATGGACTAATTCATTAGAGTAATTACGATTAAAAATCTCCTACAGAGATGTACATGGAGGAGGAGGAGAAGAGGGCTTTGGCTAAAAATTAGATTTATGGAGACCTTTTTTCCAGCTGGCTCTATTTTCAGTTCTTTCTTCCACTCAGACTTGCTCCTTCCCTATCACTACTGATACTGGTAAGTTGTTCAGTAAAAGCACTAATGTCCTGTCACAGCACAGATAGAAGGTGAGAAAAAGCATGTTTCTACCTCTCCCTGCTTATTTCTGCAGTTGTGAGCCAAATAGTTACTGCCTTGCAGGCATGCAGGGAGCTGAGGAGAAGCAGGAAGGGGAACCACCACCTGGCATTCCCACTGTGCCCACTCAGCACAGGGTAGGTGGTTTACAGCTCCGAGCAGGGTGTCTTGGTAGTTTCTGTTTTCTCCTGCTCTGGCTGGGATGACTCACAGCCACCTCTTGCATGGCTCTCCCAGCCTCCTGGGAAGAGCCTTCCTCACCCAGGTAGCCCTTTCTCCCCTTGAATTTTGGTAGCTAGCTCCCTTTCTCTCCTATCCCTGCTCAGCTGTTGGAGATGTCTCCCCAGCAGCCCACTAGGCTGGGGTGGAATCCTTCCATCTGCTTTGAACTGCAACTTGAAAGATGGAATGACCTTACCACATTCTTTAAAAAAAGATATAGGAAAACTTTGAGTCATTTTTCGATTCTAAAAACTTGCCACAAAATGAGCCTGGATGTGGCAGCTGTAGCTCTCCAGAGGATGGATGGGAGGAAGTGTTGTTGTGACACTGTGATCTCTGCCACGAGAGAGCTGCTGCTGTTTTCTCCCAGGAGTGGCTCTCCCCGTGTGCCACTCCAAGCGGTGCAGGGGCCATACCTGTGGCACAGGCTGTGCTTATAGATATTTAATAGGATTCAGGCACCAGTTTTGGATCTGGGCTGCTTCGTAGGCTCAGCTTTTTCACCATTCTTTTTCACACTACCCCTCATAGCACCCTCCCCTTGCCTGCAGGCCAAGGCAGAGCAGCATCTCTGGTCCCTTCTTCCAGGTCCTGATTTCAAATCATGCTAAGGGCTGGCTTCTGTACTGCAGGCTTTGCTGGGTGTGTGTCTGAACAGCTTTGTACCTCTCACTTGTCTGCCTCCCCCGTCATGCAGGCACATAGGAGGCTCTCTCCAGGAAGAATGCTAAAAGACTATTGTTTCTGCTTAAAAAACCCCAACCATTTTTTCCTTCCTGCTTTCATCAGACTGCATCTTCTGTGGGATGCTTAAGCTGCTGCCCAGAGTGCAGCTGGTGTCTGGCTGTTCTCCCATCCCAGCACAGCCTGGCCTGGGAGCAGGTCAATTTGCAGCTTGTTGCTGAGGGTGCTCAGGTGTAAGTGCCTTGGGAGGTGATTAATCGGGCAGGTGACTTGTATTGGCTGCTCAAACCAGCTGCAGGGGTGCTGGAAATGCCAGCAGAGAGGGAGAGAGGGGTAGGAGCCTAACGCTGAAGAGCTAACAGGGACAGCCTCTGGTTCAGAGTGCTCTGGCATACGGAATTGTTAACAACAGGCACTTTAGGAAGAGGAGACTTGCAGTGGCATACCCAGCAGCCAAGATAATGGAGCACTAAAACGGTATTTTGAGTGGTGCATTTTGTTTTAATGTGTGTGTGCATCTTAAACATCTCTTAATGTTGAGGGCTGGGGGAGGGAGAGGTTTTGGCTGTCTAACGTGGGTTAGCAATGTTAACTGCAGTTTCTGCTCCTGCTCTAGCATTGGGTAAACACCTTATGAACAGCTCTGAAATATCTATTCTGGGGGAGTCCAGCTCTGCACTTGGCTCCTGTGTAAATCGTTTTCTGCTGCAAAACTATCTTTTGCTTGTTTGATTTTTGGTTTTTTGTGGTCTGTGTGACAATTCTTGAGACTATGCCCCCTAAACGAGTGAACTCTAAGTCCCACAGTGAATTCAGAAAGTTTAGGGCTTAATGAGTTGGACTAGTGCTAAGATTAGAAAAGCATTTTATTGGAGAGGCTTGACAGGAATAGTAGTTAAAAGTTTCAGTCCCTTCTCAGGTGAGGAACTTACATGAGCATTAATGTGGCAGCACAGCAGGGGAACAGCAAAATACACAAAAGTGAATTGGCATCTTTGCAGCAAGCCCTGGGTAAGGAGTTTTGGTGCTGTGAGGTGCTGCTCCTGTAGGCACAACAGGGAGCAGCTCCAGCAGAACCTGCTGCAGGAATGGGCATCCCCTGACCTGCCACGAGGGTTTTGTGATGGACCTTTCTTGCCTCAGACTTCTGTGCTTGTAGCTCCCACAGTGTTAAAAAACTTTAATCATGCAGCTATTTTGTACCCTAATCAACTTCTCCTTGCTGCTTGGAGAACAGCAGCTGTGGGGGTTACTCACTGAATGAATCATAGGAAAAATTAGTAGTTGTCTTTATGAATTATCCCCTCACCCGCTTACCACATTTCTGGTTGGGGTTTTTGTGTTTGGTGGTTTTTTTCATTCTTTTTTAATTGTGTTTAACATTAGATTTTAGCTTAATGTGAATGTCTGGGGAAGTCCTGGTGGTTTAGATACTTGTATAAATTGGCCCTCCTCTGTGGAGCTTCAGCATTTTGTTGAGCTGTTGCACAGTGTTTAAATGAAATGTGTTTGGGATTTTATACGTATAATAGTTTGTTCTGTGGAAGGAAACAAGAGCACTGCAAACCATTTTTCATTGTAACACCTCTAATTTTTTGCCAAACTATGGCTGCATTTCTCCCTCATCCTCACTTTTTCCAACCTGGCAGAGTTGCATTTAGACATGGAGCGGGGGGCAGACACCTCTCTCACCCTCAGAGAAGCACCTCCAGATGATGAAGGTGTCAGGAATGGATGTGCCTGACACTTGGTGTCACCATTCCTGTGTCACTGCTGTCACAGGAGGGTTCATGTGCTGAGAGGAATTCTCAAATCAACCTGTAACAACGTCCCAGCTGAAAAATTTCAGTGGCTGGATTTTTCAAAATTTTTCAGTGGCCAGCTGGATTTTCAAAGAGCCACCAGCCTGTAGCTGATGGTTTGCAGACCTGAGGTCTAGCGCTTGAAATAAGTAGATATAAAAAGAAAATCAAACACCAATCATGATGTACATGTAATCATGAGCTTACGTGTGCTGCATAAATATTTAAAGCAAAAAAAAACCCCAAACACCAAGCCCAAACTCCTTTTGTTTAATTACAAAGAACTTTGTATTGCTACTGGGTTATTTTTGTTCTTTTTCTTGCTTCACATTTTTTATAAAATGATTCTTTTTTGTCATTAATTTAATTCTGAAAGTACATTTCAATGTCTTGCCCTTGCATTTTTTCTTCCTGAGGGTTGCTGCCCTCCCTGCCCGGATCCATGAGAGCTGTGGCATTTCTGGGTTGAGTTGAGCTGCTGCCATCCCTGTCCTGTCTCGCTGCCTCCATCCCCTGGGATGGCTCAGGCCCTGGCAGAGCTGGGGGCCGGGATGCTGCTCCCTGCAAGGAGCTGACCTGAGGAGACAGCACACACCACTGGGGTTTCCTGTTCACTGCCCGCACTTTCCCTGGGTCTTGCTGGTAGTGGTTTTATCTGCTGCTGAAATGTTTTAATTTTCCAATTGGTCTGAGATTCAGCAGGAGGAAGGATGCCTCCTGGAAGAAGTTGGAGTGTGTGATGCCAAGTACTGTCCCGGCTGTTCTCAGGGATCAGTTTTGGTTGGCCACAATCTCTCTCAGAGAAAAAGGGATTAACACAAACTAATTTTTTTCCCCCCGGGATTTGAGTCACATAAATAAACAGTTAATGTAGCTTTTCTGAGAAGTGTGAAGGGATGTATTTACCTTCCCTTGCAATTTTTAAATGTCTAGGATGTGGGGCAGCTCCTTTCACTGAGCCCTGAAGCAACACAAGTGCTCCAGGAAGTGTTAAAACACAGCAGTTGTGGTGAGCTTTATGTTGCAATTATCCACTCTAGGGCTTTAAAAAAGTGACTGTCAGAAGTGCTTGTCTTTATTGCTAGCTGGAAAGATAAATGTAACCTCTTAAATGTTTCTTGGTTTCTTTTGGGTTGATAGATTTTATTTTTTTTCATTTGCTTGTTCCATCATTATTTATTTATTTTTAGCAAGAGAAAAATGATGGTGCTAAACTAACTGGTGGTAAACGAATTAGCTTTTCAGGAAGAAGCTCCACTGCTTTGAATCTCATAATCTTGCAGCAGGATATGGGAGTTTTGTAGATTCTGTTGTGCATTGTGCAGTGTGAGACAACTGGAAGGAAAAAATATCCAGCTGGGACCTAATGCAACACAATAACAAAGAGGGCTCCTGCAAACCTCAGTGACAGCAATTCAGATTTCCTTTCCATTCTTACACGTGGGCCTGCAAACTAGAGGAGCAGAACTGTAGTCTGGGAAACTTTCCACAATAATTTGCAAGCAAATGAGGGATGCAGCCTCTGGAGAGGCTCTTTGCCTGCCTTTATGCTGCTCCCGGGTCTGTGTGTGTCCCCCAGAAGATGGGCCAGGGGGTGTCTCTGGGGTTTCTCAGCTGTCAGAAAAGCACCAGGTCCCTTGGCAGACCTTCTGTCCTTTTTTAGGAAGATACTTTTCCCATTTGTCCAGCTATTGAATACATTCTTATAGACAATGCCTCTCTATTAGGGCTTATTTATTTTTAAATTCAGACAAAACAGTGCAAGGTGACTTCTTGCTTCTCTGTGTCCCAGCAGATGGGTGGAGGATAGCCACAATATGTTTTCCTGGTCTCAGAAATTGCCCTGCCACAGCTGTAGATGCCAGTGTGATGCACAAACCACTGACACCTGTGATTTGTGATAATATTTACCTCTTGTCCTGGGCTTTAGTCAAACTAAGTATATGTGAAAAAGCACTAGAAAGGGATAGCCATTGAATCTTAATTTTTCAGTTTAAATTTCCAGGCTATGAAGGTGAACAGCTAGGATTTTCTGGTTACACCATTTTTTTTGTGTGCGCCTGCAGGCAGAAAGGAAGTGTTTGCTGCCCTACAAAATCCTTCTTAAGTGTGAATCACAGTTATGATTTATTTTTAAATACACTGATATACAGGTTAAGACAGAAAGTGTCTGCAGCTTTTGCTTTTAATACAATTACTTTTACACTTTCTACAATTCACAATAAATTCTAGAGTAACTTCAAATCTTTGAATATGGAATGAAATCCCATTGAGGCTTTAACAGAAAAAATGGTTTGATCACTTAAGCTTCAATGAAATTCAGATATTCTAAAAGTTTACACATTAAGAAAAAAGCAGCAGAATTGCAGGGTTTTTAACACTGGCTTTTCTACGTTTGGTCCCACTTAACTTGCTGGATTCACAAAAAGCACAGGACACATCTGCAAAGCCTCCAGTCCCAAAGTGTCAGAGGATGTCCAGCAATCTGGGAATTAGCCCTTCCCTTGAAGGGACCAGATGCAGAGAGGTTTGGATGCCTGGGCAGCCTTCCTTTTTCTGTGAAACCTGCGTGCATGACCTTGAACAAGAAGCTGAGTCACCTGGTAGCTCATTTCCCATCTGGAGAACGGGGATGATGAAAGCTCTGGCCACTAAACCGGGACAGATTGTGGAAAGATGAAAGCTGTTGCAGGAGGCAGGAGATCAGTGTGTTCCATCAGTTTGTGTCTTTGGGAAAATGTTACTAAACATTTTTTAAAGCCCAGCTGAACAGAGCTGCTGTCGGGGGAGAAACAAGCAGAAAGGCAGAGAACAGCAAGGGGGCAGAGGGGGTGTGAGCTACCTTGGTGTGCCTGGGTGGTTCAGCTGGAGGAGCAGGCAGGAGATGCCTTGGTTCCTTCCCTTGGTTCCTTCCCCAGTCTGGGGATCCCAAATCCAGGTGATGCCCTGTTGGCTTTGCAAACTCCTGGGGAGGTCAGGGCTGTGCCCCAAGTGCCCTTGTCCATGCTGTGTTAGGGACACGGGGCTGTTGCTGCACATCCCGAGCCAGTTTTGGTTTTCTTTGACTTCTGTTGTACTTTTTACCCATCCTCTGCTTTTGTAATGTAGTACAAGTGTAACCACTCAAAATCCATACAGACAGATTTTGCAGCAATATTGGTCTTTTCTAGTGAAAAGACTGGAAATC
Source organism: Promerops cafer (assembly GCA_013398275.1). Lineage (NCBI taxonomy): Eukaryota > Metazoa > Chordata > Aves > Passeriformes > Nectariniidae > Promerops > Promerops cafer. The sequence continues at coordinate 421,127 of VZSE01013519.1, forward strand.
ATTATTCTTTTTGACAGCCAAACTTCTCCAGAGAGTGAATAGGAAGCATTATTCTTAAGTAATGAGGGGATTAAATGAAATTTCTCAAAGCAGTAATATATTCAGCTTCAGATTTGAAATGTTCAAAACATTACTTCGTGACTGCAAAAAATTACTTTGGCCAATGTAAAATGCCAGGGAAATTCTACCCTGGATGGTTTGTGATCTGGGGAAAGAACATCTCATCTTATATTGATGGTGCTCTCTCATATTTCTATATCTATATTTTTATTTATTTATTTTTTTACGAAAGTCAAATGCAACTACTTTCAGTAACTGGGAGAGAACTGCCTTGTGATCACTCTTTTTTTTCTGCAAGTAGCAGAAAAAGCAAGCACCAGAGGTTGGTGTTAAAATAGTACTTTGCACCTCTCTTTAAGGATTTCAGTCTTTTCTGCTGTTCAAAAGGGAAGCAGAACAAAAACATTGTGGGCAATATGTTATAATAGAACAATGAGCCTGAATAGCTAGATTTAAAACGCCCTGTTTCATAAATATTTCAAAGACTCTTCACAGATTTAAACTTCATTTTTTTATCATTGCTTTCCTTATTATGCATCAGCTTTTAAGTTCCACTGTGAGAGAAAACTTCAGAGTGAAGGATGTTATTATCAGTGTGCAGTGGCACTTTTATATACTGATTATAATGAAGCCTCTCCACATCACTTTCCTCCATGAGTTTCATTTCTACACCTAAAATTAAAAGGAATAAACACACCTTTTGCTCGGCAAATATTTTTATAAGGTCAGCAACTGATTGCTGAGTGTCAGAGTGCTTCAAGGTTTTTCTGGATGTGCCCAGTGATGTCTGGTGACCAGTGGAAAGCCACATCCCTCTGGTTTTAAGCATATCTGTTCTGCTAAGGGCACCTGGCAGGGGCTGGTTGTGATCAGAGGCACTTGCTGCCATGCACGGTTTTCTATGTCACAATTTTCCTCATCCTTTCCCATTTTTCTTGTTGCACCAGCATTTGTTTCAAAGCAGCTACAACCTCTGCTGAAGGTCTGAGGCTGCAGTGATCCTGGGAGTTCTTGAGTGGCAGCAACCTCTGGCGTTTGTTTACATAATGTTGAGCAATATTGAAAAACAAATGGCAAGAGAAGAATATGCTGACGTATATTATATATATAAAATTATAAATACCGTTGAATATCTTCAAAACAGCACATAATGATCTGCCACTGAATCTTTTATGCATGTCTTCTTAGAGGCAATACAGAAATCTGAGTGGTAGGGGAAGACTGCTGTGGAAAGCTTTCCCAGGTACCCCAGGGTGTGAATAATACCTTTAGGCGACGTGCTGTTAATGAATGGTCTAACTTGGTCTGCCTGCACTTGCAATCTGGTTATTTCCTATAATTTACGATGTTTTGTTAATTGAATTTTCTTATTAGTGATAAATAATAGCCATAGGCTGGCTTTCACAGCTTTATTGTACAATAAGTATTAATGCAGTGTAGGTGGTCAGTGCTTTCATACCCCATGACACGGAGTGTGAAGCTGGGAGAGTTAAAACAGAGATAGTTCAGCTCCTTGTGCTGTCTTCTATGTTACCCAAAGATCTCTTTAAAACTAAAGTGGGGTATTTCTGCAGTTTTAAAACACCAGGTATTTTCAGGCATCCGTTTTTGGTCTATTGCTAAGAAACAAACTTAATATATATAAATGAAGTTGAGCTTCATGCTTTTAGCAGATCCAAAGTGCTCCCTCTATGACTATAAAGCTGGTGTTGCCATCCCATATACCCTCATTAGATGGACCAGAAAGGCTGCAGAGTCATCTAGCTCTCAGATTATGACATACTGTGTTTCCCTTTGGCAGGCTGGAAATGATAGTAAGATTTGTTATTGATGGTTTTTTTATTGGGGGGCAGAGCTGTCCGCTTGCCATCAGAACAACCAGGAGTGGTAGGTGTGCACTGATTTATCTTATTTTTTTCCCCCTGTATTATATTTTAATACTAGGATTGTTGGGCTGGTGTGAGATATTCATTTATCTATTTTTAATTCTCCTGGCCTGTTTTCTGAGTGGAAAGGGCAGTTTATCAGGCTGGCATGCAGCATGCTCACAGCACCAGGCCCTGTACTAAACCACCCCATCTCTGGGAAGGGGGGGAGCAGGGTTATCACCTCAACCCACCTTAGGTGTGCTGCTTTCTTACAGCCACTATAAATACTGCTCTGACTGGCACGGCAAAGGATTGTATTTTTGGAGCTGCAGGTGCACACAGGGCTGCAGTTTAACATAATCACGTGCTGCTGGTTCCCAGGAGAGCGATCCTCACCTGGACATCTCAGTGCCTGCAGCGCGGCTGCAGGGGCTGGTGGGCGCTGGGCAGGGGGCACTGGCACCCTGTCCCCGCCTGCCTCGCCATGGGCTCGGGCTCGCTGAGGGTGGGCAGGCTCCAGAGGAGCTGTGGACATGAGAGGATGAAAACCTGGCTGTGTGTGAGCTGTGTGCTGCTCCTGTGGCCGGCCGCGCGCCCCGCGCCCCCCGGCAGACGAGCTCTGGGGACAGATCCAGAAATGCTGTTTGCTCAGCTCCATCTCTGTCTCACTCCGTGCCTCCGTCCCCTCTCCTGTTTGGTTTGCTAATCTGATTTATCAGCCATCTCCCCGTAAAGTGCAGGATTAACTTTGGTGTGGTACTTTGAGCACTGTACTCATACGGAGGATACGTTGTAAGGTAAATAAGGCACACTCCAGTATCAGGGATGCATTATTAGCCCCCAGAGCTTTCACCTGACATCTTCCACAAAAAATGCTTGCCACTGCAGTTTCAAAAAGACCCTTTATTTTGTACAGCTTTTTAGTGTGGTGACTTTCAAGATCATCTCCATATAGTTCTGGGTTTTATTTGTGGTCAGTAAGCAAGTAAGTCTTTGATAAGTTTCTTTTTCTTACAATGGGAATGTATTTCTCCACAGACTGAGTTGACTGAGACTGTTTCATGTTTCCAGTAGTGCAGACATGCAACAGTCTGTGGATTGCTTGATAATTCTCTGGTGGGTAAAAATAGAAAAGAAAAGAAATTGTGAAATTAAAAGATCATTTAAATTATAGCCCTTTGTTCTACCTTGTTAGTTAACATTCCAAACAACGATGTACAAACTGCATAATTTGCTGTGTGAAAACGTACCCAGTGTGGAGCCATCTGTGTACCAGTTGACACTATTTATATCAAAAGGGACATTGCAATAGCTGGAAGAGCCCCTATTCCCAGCTAACCGTTTCCAGTGTGACTCTAAATTATTGATTTACATTCATTCCCTATTAACCTATTATGAGTTCATCTGCTGCTTTCAGTTCTCATGTCATGTTGATGTACTTCTAATTTTCCAAGCTGAATGATGATTTACTTTAAAGATGTTGGGATGAATTGTTCTCCAGTGAATATCTCAAAGCCTCTTATGGCCCAGATAACCTCTTTGATTTGGATTCTGCATTGAGAGTTCTGGTGCATAACAAGCCCAGCAGAAATTCCTCGGTAATCCTGGAAATGTCCCTTTCCTTTCTGTCCTTCCCATTCCACTGAGTAAATGCTTGTATTTCCAAAAAGAACATTTATGAGATTATGTGCTCGGTGTCTTTGGATGGAATGACCATCCCTGTTCAGTAGGGATATCCCATCTGCAAAGTGCTTTGAATTTACTGGGTACTGTGCATAATGTAATTGCACTTGGTGGCTCTTTTAGGCTTACTCTGCTTGAGTGCATTTTGTTTTGTCCTAAAATACGTGTTTGCATATTGTGCAACCACTGGGGAAATCACAGAACCATACAGGAATGAAGTTATTTCTAAAAGTGTGTTTTTCCAGTTAACTTACATAGTAAAATAAATTCAGAGAATGTTTGAATTGGAAGCTGTGACTTAGAATTAATTTTTGAGAAAATTATAATGCAGTAGTAGAGAGAAAGGCAAAAAGTTATACGAATACAATAATGGAGAGAAATTCTATGTTCTTAGATTTGACTGATTTTGAAGACATCTAGTTTGATCAGCACTGAATGCGATACAGTATCTCACCTTTTCTCTGGAATTATAAAAGTATCACTCTGATGCTTTGTGTTATTGACTCAGTAAAGATGGTTTTACCAGCACCCATGAAGAATGCAATTAGTAGCTCACAATTATCTTGTTGTTTCGAGCAACTCTGTGTTTCTTTTTCCTGTGGCTGTATAAGCCAGTGTGCCAAGTAATTCCTTCCTAATGTGGGTGATACCCACAGGGCCCCTGGAGAGATCCAGCGGGTGACGTGGGAGGGTTCTGGTGACATTAATGGTGACAGCTGCCTCTCAGTTCACGCACAGAGGTGGCAGCTGTAAATGGTGGCAGGGGCAGTTGTGCAGTGTGGCACTTCAGATTGGGCAGAGCCTGCATTGGGAGCCCTGGTGAGCGTCTGGGATGGACTGATCCTGCAGAGTCCCTCCAAGTGTGACAAAAGGTTGCCAAGGCTGCTGGCTCTGTGGGAGACAGGGATTTTGGGCTCGAGCCTCCCCCTGCACGCAGAGCTCAGCAGGAGCAGGGGTCCCTGCAGTCACCAAGACAAGCTCTCCTGCTGGCATACGGAGGCTCTCGGTGTTCAGCCAAGAGCTGCTGGGCTCACCGGGGCGTCTGCTCGTGGGGCAGGGCTCCTGATGAACCTAGCCTTGTAATCCCAAGTCCCTGTTCGTTTCTAGCCTCGGGGGACACATCTTCCCTCTTGTGTGCAGTCACCAAAGTTCCTCAGCGCCGCCACCGCTGCAGTGGCGGTGCCACTCTGCATGAAATCCCTCCTGGGTGCTGCTGAGCTGGCTCCAGGCTGGTTTAACTTGCCAGTGTGAGGAGACTGATCCAGATTCTACTGTGCCACTGAAGGAGAACAGAAAGTGTTCACAATAAAATGTGCCCCTCCTTTCCTTCCCTACTCCCCAGTCCTCACAATAAAATGTGCCCCTCCTTTCCTTCCCTACTCCCCAGTCCTCACTCTGATCCCCAGGAGCACCTTGTGATGTCCAGATGGTTTTGTGAGTAGCTCAATTGTGAGGAAAGGATCTCTTGCAAGGACTGTAATACCATGTAACCTAACTTAAATATGTGTTGTAGCTCAGAGGCAACATCTCAATTTATTCTATTAAAGTATAATTAATTACCATTTCAATAGGGCTACTAGGTGTATGTATTCACCCAGTGCATTGAAAAATAATAACAAAGCTTCTTATTATCCAATGGATGATGTTAGACATTGTGGATGCAGCCTATTAATATGGAAATACTGGCACGTTCATCCAGGATAATTTGTATGGTGTGTTTCCTGACCTAATAATGAAAAAAGTAGGTTAGCTTCCAAGTTTTCTGAGATGGGAATTAAAGCTTTATAGCAAGAAAATCTTTGATAGTCTTACACAAATGGCTGAAACTTGCAAACCTTGCATATTTAAAATGGTTTATTCCACAATGATGACTTGGAGATATTTCTAATTAATTGGAGTAGTACATCACCACTGAATTTCCTTGGCTTTCCCATTATCTCACTGTTGTTTGCAATTTAATGGAATTACAAAGCATTGAAAGATGGAGCTTACCAAACATGGTGTAATCTGAGAAAATATGGGCTTATAAGGAGATTTTATAAAATGTAGTTTACAGGAGATTATGCAAAGCAGTTTTCTTCTTCAGGAAGCACTAAATCAAGCCTTGAGCATTTCAGGTGCTTTATTGCTGCTGGGGAGTGTGTAGTGTGGGGTGCCTATAAATACTGCACTGTTAGGTGTGAGCCTGGCTAGCATTTTGCCGAAGGTGTATTTGTGAAGCAGCTGTTGTATTTATGACCATCTCTAAGATGGTTTCAGTGTTTAATCAATATCTGCTCTAGCCATCAAAATGACAATCTTCCTTCCTTGCCAGCATAAATGTGAGATGCTGAGCTGTGTTTCAGGAATACAAAGATTGCCATGTTGCATTGGAGCTGACATCCATCAAATGTCAGGCTCTCAAGGTGCACCTGTGCTGCAGGAAAGGTGTGACTGCATCACCTGTGACTCCATTCCCTTCAGCCAAAGGCCCTGGCAGCCCCCTGCCCATCCCTTCTTCCTTGATGTGTTCCACCTCTTCCTCCTCCAGCCGAGGTGTCCTGGTTCCACATTGCTCTGGCTGCAGTGGGCAGGCAGGTGCACACTGGCAGTGAGGAGGCAGAATGAGAAGACCAAACTTGGCCAGTGCTGCAGAGGGTTTTTTGACTCTCGCCCCAGTGCTTGTGATGTTTGGGGAAAGCACTGAGTGTTCGAGCCTTCATCTCTGGGTGGTGCTTTGTGCTCTGAAGAAGTTCATTTCTGATGGCCTTCTCAGTGCATTGCTCACTGTCATTTTGTCTTGTTCAGTGAAAACACATCCTTGAGCTCTCCTGCTGTGCAGGAATGAATTCTTTTAAAGATTGTGCACTTCTCCAATGCTTTCAGTATCTCTTCAGCTAGATCTTGCAGCTGTGGTCTCTCCCCCAGCAGACATCCTGCCCCCAGATGCTCAGATAGTAACTTTTAAAAAATAGCACACCTTGGTAGTAGCTGGTTATCTGAACAGTTACGTTCTGAAAAGCGTTTTCTGAAAGAATGGTAATTGTGCATACGAAGCTTTTTTAGGTTTTCTGCTGTTTTGCTTTGCCCATTTAATATTTTACTGTCCTCCACCTGATGGCACATAGGTGTTCTGCTTGAAGAGCAGAGACTTTGCTTTTTCTGCTTCTGATCTGTTAAAGCTTTGTCTCCTGTGCTAAAAATGGAGTGTTGTACATGCTGGACCTTTTTGTTTGCCTCATGAACACCTGTGGTCCACAAGCTGTTCTGAAACTGTCACATTTATATTTTTTGAGAGGAGTAACGTCTGACAGAGTCACAAGACAAATTCAGAGAGGGGCTGAGCGTGTTCTGGTTCTGTCCTTGTGCATGGTTGTGAAGATGGGAGAAACGTTTTATTGTGGGCCTCTTTGTAGTCACGTTTTGCAAGAAGTTCTTGGTTTTATTTTAGAATCAGAAATGCGGTTGAAGAAAATGAAATCAGGGTGGGAAGAACATGCTGTTATTGGAAGGAATGGCAGATTGTATTTGCTTGGTGATTTTGCGAGGCTTTATAAAGGTAATAGAAATGTTGAGGGCTGAATAGGCCTGGTATTTGAGTGTTTTAAATACTTACTTTTTTTTAAAAAGTGGACTCAGATGCTTTGTAGTATGATAAATTATTTATCCAAAGGTTACTTTGGTTTTTGGTCTGATGAAATCCCAGTAAAAAGACAAAATCTATTAGGGACTTGGCTTCTGTAGGATTTCTAACAAGGCTTGATAACACAGGAGTTTAGGTGGCGGGGGGAAGTTATCTGAAATCCTGTTTACTCATAGTAGTCCATTCAAATTCCATTGCAGAAATGAGAATTGTTTTAGCATTCCCAGTCCTTGTTTTTTTAATGTTTGTTTGCAGAAATAAAATTAGATTGGTCTCAAAATAAACAGTTTTGTTTCTTTTAAATATGACATTATTTTCTGTGTGAAATGACATGCTTTCATAAAAGTAAATGTTGGACTACTCTGAGCCATCCCATCTCCTGGAGAGCAGGGAAACCTGGTAGGAGTATGGGCAGGTAAGAGTGCTGCAGAAGGTGGAAGGAGAAGAGAGTGCAGGTGTGCCCTCATCCCCACTCCCAGGTGAGGGATGGAGCACTGTGGGGTGGAAGGCCACCGTGCAGCTTCAGGACATGCTAAAACCCCTCTTTGAGGAGGACAGCTGGCTTGCACTCTGTCCCAAAGATGCCATCCAAGATGCCCTCCAAGGAAGTCTTGCACTGTTTCAAAGAGGAAAAAGATGCTCCCCTAATCCTTGGAGATGAAGTGTGTCCATTGGAGCGAGTGACAGGCTGGGCATGACCTGCTCCTCAAGGCTTTGGATTTGGGGATTTCTGTTGCCAGCATGCTTTAAAGGGTAAGGAGCACTGCTGCTCATTAATTAGTAAAATCTGAGCTGACTTCAAGTGGTGCTTGGAAACATTGACTATCAGAGTTTGGATTCATGCCCTTGAAGAAAAATGAGTTTTTTGTTAGTTTTCCAGTTTTTACTAATAATTCTCCTTCTCCTAAAATAATGCTTCAGCTCAGGAGGTCTGAACAGCTTGGGGCAGATGGAGCACTCTGGAGGCCAGTGCAATAAACCAGGAGTCTGTTGGGGACACATGACCAGCTCTGGTGGAGGTGCTGGGTCTGGCATGGCCAGCAGTAAGGCAGGCTTTGGAAAACCCTAGGGAGCCCCTGTCCCTGTCACCACTGCCCTAGGCAGAGGACCAAAGTGACCAGCTCTTGATGGATTTCTGAATGGTGTCCTCCAGCATCTGCCTCCGTGGCCATCACCAGCTGAGATGGCAGCACCCTTTATCATCTTTCTCCCCACATCTCCTCTTCCACCACAGTGGAAGCTCAGCCTTTTCCTGGCTTTCTGAACCCTCACCCTACCACCTTTTTAGGGCTGCTGGGGCTTTGACTTCCAGCTCAGTGTTGAGGTGTGGATCTGAGATAGCACTCTGGACCTGTCTGCAGCCCGAGGTCCCCTCTCCAGTTGCCCTGGGTACAATCACCCCCCACCATTTGGGGTCTGAACACAGGACCTGGAAATGTGTCCCACCTCCAGTTTTGGGCTGGGAAGCCTCTGGACACATAACAGGTATGTATGGGCGTGTGTTGAGGGCTGGAAACCTTCCAGGACTTCCCTTATTCTACTGAAAAACTCGTCAGTGTCCCTGTACCGTTGCTGAAGCTGTCCAGAGAAAGAAATTGTGTCAGTGCCAAACGCTGCTGTCAGTGTGATCATGTGGGATTGATGAACAGGTCTGAGAGTAACCAAATGGTTAATCTGCCCCGCAGATAGATGTGCTTCTTAGATATAATAAGACCTGCCTCTTTTATAAAATTAGAACATGAATGTGCACAGGCATTATATAATTGAGAAGTGAATACTGTACATGGCAACATGATGGATTAATATATATTGAAGGCTTTGATTGTTCTCCTTTTTGTCCTTCTGGTTGCTTATGGAACATATGAAAAGTTTTCAAACAACCTTTGAAATTAACTTGTAACCTATGTAGTTGATCATCATTTTCTGTTCTCTGAGCCAGCAGTATTTATGGATTCATTTCAATATTTCCAAATTGTCAGTGGCTTCACTGTATGAAATTTTAAATATTCTGAATGTAGTTCTGGCATTCAGTAGTTGTATTTGTTCATTCAAATGTAATGGATATTCAATAGCACCTATTATCAGCTTGATACAGAAAATATACTTGGGTAATTACATATGCCTACACTTGATATAAATTTAAATCTTTTTCTGCCAAGAGGTCTGGTAAAAAATAGCACCATTTTTTCACATTTTATGGAGATTCAGTTCAGAATTTTTGAATTCATGAAAGAGAGGTTTGTGGGCGAAAGAAGGATCCACCTTCCTGGTGCACAAAGCAGGGTGTCAGTTCTCTACTTCTAGCAAACCTTTCTGTGCTCTTTAAATCATCTTCTGTATTTTACTGACTTGCAGAGGTTGCAGCCTCTGCTCATCGTAAGCATCCGAGTGTTTTTCTGAAGTGGACACAGAAATGGATGATATTGATAGGAACACATTCTTTATGGTTTTTTAAATTTTAAGAGCGTATATATTTCACCTGCTTAACTGATCCAACACAAAAAAACTGGATACTATTTCCTGCAGGCTGGCGTGTCTGTGTGGGGCTTTGGCACGCTGAAGGACAGGTGCTCCCTGGTGTAAAAGCTGTGCAGTGCTGAGTGCTGTCTCTGCAGAGAGCTGGCTCTCTCACAGGGCTGACCAGGCAGGCCCCTGTAAGGGTCAGGAGCTGCTGAAGGAGGCTCTGTTTGGGTTTTCTGTTTTCTGAGCCAGGAACAAGCACGGCTCAGTGAGCTGCTGAAGGGTCTCAGGGAAGGGAGCAGTTTTGATGAACTCACAGTATGTTTGAGATTGGTTGAAACTCCAGTGAACTTTATTTTGACAATGGCCAAGCAGATCCTTTAGGTCAAGAACAGGAACTGTGTTTGGTGTGAACAGAAGAATTTTAATCAGGCTTTATTTATCATTCTATGAATTAATACCTGGAAAGAAGAACTGCATTTTGGAAACTGACTGCATTCATAGGAACTGCTCTAATATATCTTATGCTGCCATAGCAACATAGGAGTGCAATGCGTTAGAAATCTCCCAGTTATTAGAAAACCTGAATTAAGGCAAATATTGAACACATTGTGTTTGCATAACACCCAGGGTTCTGCCTTCTCTCATGAAGGTTTGACCTCATTTCAGGTAAAGGGGTATCCTTGATTCTCGAGAATCAGGCTTGACTGAGGGAAACAGTTTATTTTATGCTGAAGAGTATGAGAATAGCTGTGCTGTATGGCAAGTCACATTTGTGAACATATATTTAGGCTGCTGACTGTGCTCAAAGCTGTCTTGAAGAATATTTTAAAAGGTTGTGAAGAATGGTAAGAAAAACCAAGTTCTCTACCTTATGTTCCCTTTTTGTGAAACAAAGATGCTTTATATTTATTTATTTCTGCATAATGGAAGGTGAAACAAAATTCTATGAAAAAGGAGTTTTCTGAAAGGTGAGAAAATAGCAAGAATGTAATATTAGCAAAGACTCTAACAAATTATTTGGTTTTCACCTAATATTTGAGGAGAGTACTGAGGCCGGTTTTGAAAATATTGTGAGGTCAAGAATTCTATATTGTGTTCTGTATGAAATAATTCCCATTAGGATAAAAAAGAAGAACACTTCCTATGGTGTGCTAATGGGAAGAAATTTCTGGAAAATATTTACTGGGACCATTTCATTTGGAAAACACCCTGCCATTACACTAATGCCAGGAAGAATGATTCTGTGAGCTCTCAGGGCATGTGGAAAAACCTCATCTTTCTTGTGTTGTCAGTGACAAAGTGAGAGATGGAAGAAGGAAATGTGTTGTGGTATTGCTTTATTTTTAATCTTATTTTTGATGATCTTTCTTATTTTAAACTTTATTAATGTATCTCTTGTAGTTTGATCTTTTGTCAGAGATTGCTCACATGTCTCTGGACCATCTTTTCTGTTGTGATTTTATAAATACCTAGTTGCAATATCCATAAAAAACATCTGTGGGCTTTAATAAAGTTTTATTTGCTATGAACTTATTTGCCTGAAGCGCAGAGTTCTGAAAGTATACTTTCAGTGCTGCTTTTCTAAAGCTTTCAGGACACGTGTGGGTGAGGGGATGAGGGAATTTTTTTTCCTATTTTGCAGTGCTCCTAGCAATTGTCAATAATGTTTATTTTAGCACAAGTGCTGAAAAAAAGAAGTGCAAGTGCAGCTGTTTCTGAAACTTCTGCTAAAGCACGGATAAATCTGTTGGCTTCCAGTAACACTGCAGTGCCATTAGACTGAAATATTGGTAATTGCAATTAAACTGAGATTATTTCCCGTACGCTTTCTCCTTACAGCGCCTTTTGATGTACTCCCTTTTCTTTAGCTCACTAGCTCTGAAGTAGTCCCTTCCTTTCTACAACTGACTCTTGGGCATTCCAGTTGGCTACACCACCTCTTTTTTCCACTGGAGAACTTTTCCCAGCGCTGCTGCAGGGCTTGGGCCACCCGAGGCTGATTTTCCTCTCTGGAGCACCTCGTGACGTCTCCACTGTGGCTCTATCGTGTCCTCATTGTACATGCTGTGTGTATTTGCCACATACACAGCGCATGCAATGTGGACATAATGGAGCTCAAAGGCCGCCTGAGAATACAAAAAATACCTGCAAGGAATGGTGTGGGCCTGCTTATGTTTTGGGGTTTTTTTTTGTTGTTGTTGTTTGTCGTTGTCGTAGGATTTTAAAGCTCCCTTGGTGTGCATGTATGCTGTTCTTGTGTATGAGACGGGGTCCAAAAATTGTGTTGCAGATACAGGAAAATAAGGTGTTAGACCTCACAGGGTCATTGCCGTTTTCTAGACTTCCACAAAAGAAATATTTTTGCAGGACTTAATAGCAGGAATCTAATTTTGGCTCCTAATAGCAAGGTGATTCACTTTTGGTACATGTATTCTATTAGTGTTATTTTGTTGTGTTTAATTTTTTTGCACATTCTGTGCTTTGTGGTATCACTGAGAGTTTGGGGAAAAAACCTGCATTTCTCATGTAACAAGGAAACGTTGTGCAAATCTTGTATCAACATTTAAGTTTGGGGTTTGTTGTTGTTGCTTCTTGGTTTGTTTTTATTTTTGTTTGGTCGGTTTATTTTAAAAACCAAAAGACCAAAGCAAAACAAAATCTTCTGGTTTGTTTTAAATAAAAAACCCCAAACCCTGTCATTTGTGTCCTAGCTTTTTACAATGTTATTCCATGAGAAGTTTTTTAATGTTGTTCTTTCTTTCAGGCAGTTCTACTCACTCATCTACATTAGCAAACACAGAGCCACGTTCCATGTTTTCTCTGCCAGGAATTAACACTTTAAAATGATGGCTTTTTTGTGCTAGGTGATTTTGACAAACTGAATGTTTGTGTGAATAGCAGTTACCCTTGGTAAGTGCTAAAATACGAGGAATTAGATATTTAAAAGTGAAAATTATTGCAGGGGCAAAATATTTCACCTGAGGTGACTTGTGGAGGCTGCAAAAATGAAAGTGCATTCTCAACTGGATATAGCCTGAATCTGTAGTGGCCCAAAGTCTGCTTTCAGGAGCTGAAGCCCTGCTCAAGAACAGGAACTGCTGTGCTCTTTTCACTATGCTGAGATAAAATTTAGAAAGGAGGAGTGTGTGGTGGCATGGGACACATTTTCAGGGACAGTGAGGGTGTGCCAGCAAACAACTCTCTTGGGGGAACTGCACTGTGGGAGTATCATCGCAGCATCCTCATCTCTTTGCCTGTCCTGAGCCTACATGAATACAAATAAAGACCTGACATGAGATGATGAAAATTAGTTTCTGATGTTTTAAAAAAAAGTGTACCCAGTGCAGAGAGTACCACGAAAGCAGTGCTTTGCTTCCAGGAATTTTTCCGAGAGGAGCTGGCATGTAACCCCTCAAAGCTCAGTCCTGAAGGTGTTGGCTGTGGCTGGTGGGAGCTGATGGTGCCTCTGACCTCTCTCTGTGTCCCACTCTAGTGAAGGACTCCTTGAGTGCTGGGACTCTCCTCTGCCAGGGTAGTTTTGCTCTCACTGGATTATTTTTTATTCCTCCCTATAAATCACTATTTTCATTAATCCAATTGCTGGAAAAGGATTATAGCCTCAGAATAGAATCCGGTCGTAATTAAAAATGTAAAAGCCGCTTATGTTTTTAGGCCAAAGTTATTAGAGGAAGGTATCAACCTACCAATATTAATACCCAATCTCAGCTGGGAGGCTGTTATCATGATGAAAGTGCCTGATAATGGCCTGGTTACTGAATATTTTATTGCAGATAACTTCTGCTTGTGTTTGCCTCTCATCTATGGGCACCGTGAGCTCTCCACAGCAGCCTGCCTCTCACATGCTTTGTGGGCATGCTGCTTTTTTCACATTTCAGGAGAACTCTTTTTTTTTTTTAAAGAGCTAATCTAGCAATATTGTAAAAGCAAGAAGAGTTTGTGACAGACTGTTCAGGGCACAAGATCTGTGGGAATCACCTCTGTAAGAGGATTGAGGCATATTCCAGTCTTCAACATCTGCATCTTAAGCCATCTTTTCATAATGAACACTCCCTTATCAAATATCCTCTCGTTTGTAGTTTCCATCAAACCCCTGTCTGGAAAAGGAAAAATGGAAAACTGGAACAGCTCTCAGCCATCCCATTATTCATGCCATGTGCCCAGCTTTCAGGCTTGCAATTGCCTGGGTATTCACTTTGCAAGCCTGCTTTGTCACTCTTTGAGTAGAGCACTTTTTAATTACCTCTTTATAATTAAATCAATTGAGGAGCTAGAGTTACCTATTACTATTTTAAATCCAAAGATTGAAACTTTCTTTGACCTTTGGTTTCTTCATATGGGAGGTGTTTCATTTTGTCTCTGGTGTTTTGAATTAAATGAGTTTTCTGTGAAGGAAAGGATGCTGAAAGACTTATTCCCCGATGGAGGGTTTAGATGAAAAGTTATGGACCCGCGTGACTCTCAAAGTGCATTTTTCAGAATCTCCTCCACCTAGACTGTGCTCAGCTTTGCAGACTCACACATCCTTCACCTGACAGTCCGTGGTGTTTGGTCCTCTGATGGAAATGAGCTTTGCATCTGAAGCAGTGAATGGAATGGTTGGGAACATCAGTGCTAAACTGCAAAGGGATGGAAACAAATTACCTCCCAAATGTCCATTTACTACAGCGAGTTTTCAATGACGAAAGCTCTTTCTGATGTTCATTTCTGGCTTAGGTATGTTTTTTGATGGTTTTTCTTTTTTCTCCTTCCTTGATTTGCTTTCCCAGTTCCTTTTCATGGAGATATTTTGATCTTTCCTTTCCGTAATGGCATATTTGTGTTCTTTGTTCTCCTCCAAGTGGCCCCATGTAGCTTACACTTCATTTTTTTGTGGTGTCAGAAGGAATGCTGACTTTCTGCTCTGATTTAGGGAAGCTTTCTGTTCTCTGTCCAGTGTTGCTGGTGTCCCAGGCAGGTGCTGAGGTGCTGACTCCTGTTTCCCTTGGCTCCTTTTTCTCTTGCTCCGTGCTGGGGTTTGACTGCTCGTGTTCAGCCTGGCAGTGGTGGTTATAATCTGGGGTGCCTGATGGCAGCACCAGCTGCTAGTCCAAGTTATTTCAAAATGTTTATTTACATAAAATAAATTTAGTCTCTAGGTTGCGCTGAGGAATTCTCTGTATCTCTAGTCTGTTCTAGCAAGAAAGATGCTGTGCCAGAAAAAGAGATTTCATAAGAGGCAGCATTAAAGGACTACATGTTTTTACTGCTGTGCACAGCTGAGGAATTCCAAATTTAGTATTGTCTGCATGTGGTGGAAAAATACAAACTTGGGGAAAAAAAGGCTAAAAAAAGAGAAATGCAAAGATTCAGCAGCGTGTTCCTTCATGTGTTTCCACTGTAGAAGTCTTGAACCTCAGTGAAGTGCTGATTTTCTGCTGCTCACACACTTGCAGCTCTACTGGTTACAGTATGAAATTTGTTTCTTGCTGTCAACAGCCTTGCTCGACTCTTGTTTTTGGGAGCAGGAGCCTTTCACATGTGCAGGGCTGGTGGATGGCAATGAGTGATGGGGACTGAAGCCTGTAATACAGAAACAACTTGAAACTTTGCCCTAAATAACCAGTAAAGAACAGCACTGCAGTTCTCTGCCTTCCACATGTTCTGGTCCCCGTCCCTAAAACTGGATATGGAGCAGGACTACCAAGCACCTTTATCTGCATAAATCACTTCTGCCAGGGAGTGAGAGGTGCTGCCCTGTGCCCTGGCTCCCAGGCAGCTGCTGGGGCAGGCACAGCTGCAGCAGCAGGGTCTCACTTTGTGCCTGTGCCCTGGCTGCTCTGCTGCTGCCAGCAAACCCTCCACAGAGAGGCTGCTTCAACCTGCCCAGGGGTTTGTGAGTGTGCCCTGGTGTTGGGAGTCTTCATTCTGCACCCTTCCAGCTGTGCGCTCTCGCTGGGGATCAGCTGGATCAGGAGTGCTGGGCAGAGGAAGGTGGGTGTGTGCAAGGAGAGTTTGATGCTTGTGTGCTGCTGGTTCCTGGGCTGGTGGTGTTTGAGAAAACAACAGCAGAGTGGTGTGGTGGTGTGCTGGGAGGAGGGGAGGCGTTTCACCTTTATCATGCTGGGCCTCTTTTCTGACAAAGCCAAGCTCTGGAGTAGATATAGAACCATAGAAGCATTTAGGGTGGAAAACTGCCTTAAGATCGAGTCCAGCTGTGTGCTGTAAACCTTCATCCTGCACCACCTCCTGAGCAATAACTCCTACCTCAGGTACTGCAAAGCCATGCTCTGCTGCTGAGTCCTGTCTGCAGCAAATGAAACATCTGCAGGTCCAGGCTGTGGCCCAGGATGTGCCCAGGCAATGGCCCTGGCTCTAGTTCTGCCTTCAGGCTGGAAGGGTTGAAGCTGCCTTTCAGTATGAAGGCTGGAAAGAAATGAGCTGTCTCTGGGCAGCTGCAGAGGCTGACCTTGTGTAGAAATCCTCACCTCCCCAGGAGTGTGTCTGGGCACTGTGGTCTCTCCTCAGAGCAGTCCTCGCTGGCCCCTTTCCTGCCCTTGTGGGTTAGGAGGGACTGGGGCTGCTTGTGGAGGCTGAGGGAGAAGGTCCCTTCCAGGGCACATTCCTGCAGCTCTGTGGAGGGCACAGCTCTGCATTTATTTCATTCTTGTTAATTTTTTCAGATAGTTTGTCACTATTTTCTGTATTATTCTTACAGTCCATTTTCTTTCCTCTTTTCCCCTTTCTCCATCATTTCCTTCTCACTCTTACGGGATTATGCTTTGCATGAGAAATGCTGTGGTAGAACTACAAGATATTTTTGTTTTGAGCTTTTTTCCTGTCCATCAATTAGAAAAGCTATAGGGCTTTTTAATTACTCTGACAATGAGGAACAAAGTTTCTTTTGTATTTTTTTGTCATGCTTCCTTGAACAACTTTAAAACTGTAATATTCTTACTTTCACTGTGGGCTTTTTTGCATTATGCTGATACTGTGGATTTCAAGTTGCACAGGTGTATCCCCAAAGACTGTGCACAAATGAATTCACTGCTATTGATGAGCATTCAAACTGACAAAAACACTGACACTGAGAGTTATGTGTTGAAAAAGGACAGAACACAAATAATTTAAATATTTTTCTCATGTTTGAGTATATTTGTGGTGTCTGATTGAGCTGGTTAGCAAAATAAAGACAGATGGCAATGAATTCATTCCAACGTGTTTTCATTATGGTACAGCTACTCCGACTTCTCACAGCCCCTGTGAAAATTATTTTCTTGTTTAAATTTCCCTTGCTGCTGCTGTCCACACCCTGTCCAGGGAACTCAGAGATAGTGTGATAGAATGTGCATGGAGAATGATTTTTATTTGCAAAATCAAAATTAAGATAACTGAATGAGGAGCTGCCTTTAACCAGATATCCAGTGGTGCAGTGAGTAAGAATTTAACTCCTTCTCCTTTAAAATTCATAACTTTAACAGGATTAGAGCAGAGTTTATCATAATTGAATTTTAGTCAGGCACTTTTTGAATTTTGAAGATGACACAGTAATTTTCAGTCCTGCCTTCATTAGGAGGAGTGAGAACACTGCTGTTAACACAAGAAATGAGCAGCAAGACCTGGGCAGCCCCCAGCAGCCCCCTGCACACTGCCAGGGTGATGGGACCATAGCTTTTGTGTGTGGGGATGGTCAGCAAATATGTTCTGATGGAAACTTTAAACAGTATATAGGCCCCAGCAGAAAAAGGGGAGGAGAGAAAATGCCCTGCAAGGACTGTAACCCCTTGTAACTGATGCTTTGTCCCACAACTCTGGTGTTCTGGAGGCTTTTGCCCTAAATAAATATAATCTTTAATGTTTTTATCTTAATGCAATAATTGTTTAACCTAGTAATTTCATCTATGGCTTTAAAGGAGTACTTGAGTCTTCAAGGACTGCACTAACCAGTCAGCATTTGCCTCATTCCCTTGACATCTTTCAAAAGTGCCCATTATCTTGGTACTTTCCATATGCAGAAGATACTAAATTGTATATTGCTGGAACCACAGCACTCAATGTCTGTGTGAAAAAGTGTGCAGAAAACACAAGAGTAAAGCAGTATTCACTGTCATATAAATTGCTGGGAGGTTTTTGAGACATCTGCACAGTATTTGCAGAACTGCTCAATGGCTTTGGTTCTTCTGTGTCAGACTTGCTACAGAATTTATAGATATGAGGAAACATGTGTCTTGAATATAGATTATCCTTGTTTTCCTTTGCTGTTGAGCATCCCAACAGTGACTGGAGTGTGGATGTGCTCTGGCATTATCCCTCCCAGGCCACTTCTCTGTTGGCCGCCCTCTTGTCATGGGTGTGTGCATGGGCAGAGTGAGGAGGGGACAGGTCGAGCTCAGCACTCCTCACCTTTGCCTCCCTCCTGTGCTCCTGGGGAATGCTGTCCTGTCTCCTGCTGACAGGAACTGCCAGCCCCTGCCAGGGAAGAATGCCCACAGGGTATAGGAATACTGTCTGAGCAGGGCTGCTCACGACCAGGAGTAGAGCCCTGTGCCCATCATCAAGCTGAGAGTGAGGAGCTGTTCAAGGAGAAGGGTATTTCTCTGTCTGTGCTAGCAGCCTCCTGCAGCTCAGGGAGGCTGAAATCCTGGCAGCCACGGTCGGTTTTGCCTCTCTCCTGTTCCTGCTCGTTCCTCCCCTGGCAGAGCTCTGGGAGTGCCTGGGCTTTCTGCAGCAGCTGCCCTGAGGCCAGGTCTGGCCTGGCCTGCCACACTCACAGCCTGTCCTAAGCCAAAGCAGGGCTCGGGCTGCTCTTGAGCAAAGCTGGCTGTGGGACTGTGGTCAGAAGGCTCCAACTGAGGCAGCTGCAAAATCTAACATTTTCTGCCTCTGAATTGACACCATGTCCATTAATGGAAATGTTTTCCCCCTAGATGTAATAGACCAAACAAAAAGAAAGGCATAAATAGTGACGTTAAATACTGCCTGCTAAAAATGTAGTGCTGTTCTGTGCTGGAGGTGGTGAGAGGACCAGAAGTACTTTGATAGGAGGAAAGAGGTGGAAATTTGAGGGAGGAAAAAAAGTGAGGGCTTGTGCATATGCATCATTCTGTGGAGAAGAGGGTAGGAGGGAATATATTGACATCTGTAGATGCAAGCTAGGATTACAAAGAGCCAAGAGAATCATGCTTAGGCTCCAGCAGGTATTTTGGGAGAGAGGAAAAAAGTAATAGCAGTTCAGGGTGAGGCCACTCCATCCAGCAGCCCCATGCATGTGGATTTCCCCAGGGATAGTGGAGGAAAAGCTCCTAGAAACCTTCTTGGGGACAGGGACTGCCAGAAGTTCCAGCCCCACTTGTATCCTTTTGCTAATCTGGAAACCAACCTGGTTCTCCAAATGAAACCATCAAGGTGGCCAGGAATTAGAAAACACCAATAAACCCTAATCTAAGGGAATGCCAGCCCTTGCAGAGGTGGTGAGTTTGCCACCTCTAAACGTATTTTAGAGGGAAGAGCTGTTTTTTGTGGGAATATGAGGGTCTTCTCAGGGGCTGTTGCTGCCCTGAAGGCTCTGTTGCAGGGCTGGTTTTTGGCTGTGCATAGGGTCTGTCCTGAGGGCAGTTTGTCCAGCTGTGTGGCTGCAAGCAGCTCCTGACCAGGCATCCCTCCTCACCATTCACAGCAAGCAGTGCCAGTTCAGTGTGCAGCTCTCCCCAGTGCTGTGTGCTGGAAAAGGCAGCCCTGGGAGAACCAGCTGGTTGTGTGCTCCCTGCTTCTCTGGAGAGCACTGCCGTGGCTCAGGGATGCCAACACTTTTAACTCTGACAAACCTAAGGACCTGCCTTTTATTACAAGTCTAGTCTATGGAAGAAGTGAGTTTTTCATTTTTATTCTTTTTTTAAGTTGCCACCAAAATACCATGTGATTGAGGGGAACATGCTGTATCCTTTGTGTCTGTCACATATTTTGGTACTTGCTGTAGAGCTGTAGCACGTTCAGCATGTGGTGTAGGCTCATTCAGTCCCATCTCTACTGCATTTCCTGCAGTGAAATGCTATCATTCCCTATTTCTCTCTCTTTTCTCTCTCTACCTGTGTTCCTGACTTGCTTTCCATTCCAGATACCCATCCTTAGGAACTTTTGAGAAAAGGCTTTCACAGAGGCATGTGTCCTGCGTTTTGGTTGGAATTTATTTAGCTCATCACAGCCTGACTTGTTCATGAAAAGAGATTGTGTTGCCAGGTCCTAGCACTGACTGCATGAGAGAACATTTTCACAGGATAGAGACAGAAGTATGTCTATGGCAAATAAAACCTACATTAGGATTGTTCATGTCTTGAACAGGGCAGCAGAGCCACATTTCACCATGTGAAGATAAGCAAACCACTGTGCTCAGGCAGTAACCCCAACCCTGGGGATCACGCAGCTCCTGTTGCACTCTGTCACTACGATGCTGCTGTTTCCTGACATTTGCCCTCCTAAAGCTCATCTGGGGCTGCTAGAATGTGTCACCCTCATGATTCTCTTCCTGCAGGTGGTTCTGATTCCTGTGTCTCTTTGCTAATTGTCATTTTTGTAAATGGAGTGAAGGCTCTCGAGTCGTTTAAGCGTGACCTTTGAAATGTCATTGCTAATTTATGCTCCCACCATCACTGATCGTGGAAAGACTTGGCCATGTGTTCTTTTAACCCACTTATTATGTGAGTTCACAGATCATGACATTTCTAGCTTTTATTGAATACCATCTGCTTTTAGGGCAGTTTGGTGTTAATGTAAAGCTCCAGAGCTGGTATTGCCCTGGTTCGTGTGACTCTATTGAGTTAGTCCAAGAATTCTTCTTACTGTTTCCATCTGGGAAGAAACATCAGGTATTTCAAAGTGTCTTAGCTGTGCTGCATTATCTCCCTCCCGAAGGTTATGTGTGCTGGCTCAGTAGAGTGTCTGAGTGTTTGCTTGGAACGTGTGAAAGATTTCAGAGGCGCGACCTTGCTGTGCGGCAGATTTCTCAGTGGAAGCGCTTTCACACTGAACAGCCAGGAAAGACAAGAACTTTGTCTGAGGGCCAAATGTGTGATTCACACCACTAACGTGAAGCTGGGTGCTCCATATTATCATCTCATGTCTGAGAATGAGCTTATGCTTCTGCTCTAGACACATGATTGACTTTTTTTCCTGGCCTCTTCTCTGACCTGCTGGCCCAAGACTGCTGATGCTGCTGAGGGTTGATGGGTGTGCACAGAGAAGAAGCCCCAGAGCTGTTGTGGCACCCTTGGGTGGCTCTGGCCTTTGAGGATGGAAAGAACTAGAGCCAGAATTTGTGCCTGAGAAGGTTTGCTTTTGGCTTCATTTCTTCCTCTCCCAATCTTTCTATTTTGGATTGTTTGAGGGGGTGAGCTGGAGCACGAGGGGAATTGGGAAATGTCTGATTAGAAGTGTGATTTCAGAATATTATACATGATAAAAGTAAAGCCTGGGGGATACAAATGTAAAGGGTGCAAAAGTATATCCTACTGAGCTGCTTGTATAGCAGAGAGCCTGTAGAGGGTTGTGCTCAAGATCTTGGGACTTCAGTCACTTTTGAAGACATGAAATTTTCTTGTTACCTTAAGAAAGCAAAGCAAATATTCTTTTTAGTATCCAATTATTGGAGCTGAGTGAAGCTGTACAAAATTTGCCATCACAGGCATGTTTTCAAAGAAATTTCACATTTTCATAGGTGAATGTCTCTGAGAAATCTTATTTTTCTTCATATTAATGCAATTCTCAACTGGAACAGACAAAAGAGTATTTTTGTAGAAATGCTTACAAAAATACTGCTCAGTGTCTGGACCAGATCTATCTAACAGTTGCTAGGAGCAAAAAATGAGTGTGGCACTTCAGAATCTGACTTGATGTGTGGGGACTAATTTTTATTTAGCAAAAATAAGATCACAAGGATGCATAGATATTTTCTTTGCTTTTTTCCCCCCAGTTCACCTTGCCATCTTGGGCTGAAATTAGAACCATGTAAGTCGCTAAATAGCTTCAAGAAACCTTGGTTTTTAATAGCTCTGACTTAGCAACCTGGAATTAAGGTTCATATGTTTCAGATGGCATCTAAATTATTGAGGATACTTTTTTTTTTTCCCTTCAGCAAAAACTTAAACTTCTAATTTTCAGGGCAGCCTGTTGCTCCCACTTGTGTGTGTTATTTTTGCTGGCTGGTGCTTGCCTGGGTTAGCAGACTTTGCTTTCCTGCTTTCCCTGTGAAGGTAACCAGTTACCTTTGCCCCAAAGTGTGCTCATCGACTGCTCTGAATTCCAAGACTAAAATCACAGAACGTGCAAACTGTTTATTCTTTATGACCAGATGTGGTATTGAGCACTCACACTTTCCTAATGCATGTCAAAACGTGTAATTTTTTTTATTATGGATTGTTTAATTAACCATGGTAATTGTTTCTCTGGGTTGTAAGAGACGTTTTTCAAATTCTTCTGGAGAAGAGATGTTGCTTGCTTGGAGAATCATATTTTTTATGGGGGTTTGTAATGAGTGTGACTGCGTGGGGGAGGCCCTGCTTTCCCCTTGATTCAGTGAGGTTTTTTGCTTCCTGCCATAATGTTCCAGGCTTGCCAGAGGGTGGGTGGAGGTGGTGCTGGGCACAGCAGCCCCAAGGAATAATGTGTTAGCAAGGTCTTTGGGTCTGCTCTCTCTGGAGGCAGGGGCTGCAGATCCATGTGGCAGCAAAGGTGCAAAGGTTATTGTTGTCTTAAAACCCACAGATGCACCTGAGAATGGTCACAAAGGACTTGTGTCATCTTCCCCCAACAAGGGGGATCTGCAGCCCAACCAAAGTGCACCTGAACCAGTGCACACAGCATGGGCAACCAACAGGAGGGTGTGAGAGCCACCGTGGAGCAGCAGAACTCTGGGATAAAAGGAGAGTTTCTGACTTTTGGAGAAGAGGTGTGCAAATCAGTGGACTGCAAGGATATCATGAGCTCATGCAGGGAGAAACTTAGAAGGGCCAAAACCCAGCTAGAGCCTAACCTGGTGTTATTGCTGTAAAAACAATAAAAATGTTTCTGCAATTACATCAGTAACAAAAGGAGGGCTATGGACAATCTTCACCTTTACTGGATGCAAGAGGAAAAGTGACAAAGGATGAGGAAAAGGCTGAGGTACTTCATGCCCTCTTTGCCTCAGTCTTTGACAGTTGTTCTGTGGGTGCCCAGCCCCTGAGTGGGAAGGGAGAGCTGGGGAGCAGAATGAACCCCCACAGTCTGGGGTCAGTGACCCACTGCACCACTGAGACATGCACAGGTGTCTGGGGCTGCACGGGACCTGCTCCTGGAGGAGCTCTCTGAGCCCCTGTCCATCCCCCACCAGCAGTGCTGGCCAGCTGGGAAGGTGCCCCTTGACTGGGAGTGAGCAGCTCTGATGCCCACCTGCAGGAAGGAGCACCTGGAGAGCTACAAGCCCTGTGTAAGAGGCATTTTCTGTGAGATGGTGAAGATTTTTCTGTGTGACCCCAGTTTTGTTTTCCCTCAGTAGTCATTTCTAGCTGCTGATCTTTGTTGTTTAGCTCCACTACTCTCTGCCCCAAGGGTTTGCATTAATGGGCTTCTCACATCTGTGCACGAAACCTCAGAGCACCAGAGCTGGTTTCCAGAGCTGCAGCAGTGCAGTGGGATCCCAGAGAGGAAATCCTGGCCCGTTAGGATTACACTGGGCCTGTTTATCCCAGTCCACTATGGGAGTGAGTGCTGAGGGCTGCATGTGTTGAACCGTGCCCAAATTACAACTTTTTGGCAGTGGATCCCCTCTAGCTGGCAGTGTTGCAAGTGCAGTAAGTTCATATCCCGCCAGGATTCATTCTTCCCTCTGGACCAAGCAACCCAAGGCCCCACAGCCTCCTGTTACACGCAGAGTAGCACCCTTCACTACTTAGTTCAGACTCTCCAGGAGCTCCAGAATCTCTATCATTAAAAAGGCACTTTGCAAACTAAAGAGTATTAGAAATAGAAATATTCCTTCTATCTAACATATCCACAGGGCTGAAGGATTAGATTTTACTTTTTAAAATCAAAGATGAAAATTCAATTTTCAGAATTTTGAGCTGGATCCAGTGAGCCCTTTTGCAGAAGTAAAGTGTTTGGATTCTCATGAGTAAGATGAAAAGCCTGGCTAGGGCACCAGTGGTAATTGATAAAGTGATTCAGCACTGCTTTAGCATTTATTTCTTAATGCTTTTGTGTACAAGAGCTGAGTAGGTTCTGTTTGGCCCAAGTGGGGTATGGAAAAACCCTGTTTTGTGCATTTTATTTCGCTGTATAACTGAACCTACCAAGAGCAAGAGTAAGGGCACAAAATGAGGTTACAGAGTGTGCTGCCGATGCAATGACAGCCTTTAAAGCCCTTGTTCCCACAAGCCTTTGTTTTTCCTCATGTTGGACTGTCTGGTGGTGTCTCCTGCTATGATGCCTCAATAAAATAAAATAACTTTCTTCTGCGTATTTCAGGCATGCTCAAATGTTGTGGGTTTGTATTGAAATCCTTTATAAAGCTTTCAGTTCCACAGGGACTTACACTGGTGAGACCTGTATAAGCTCACAGCTTTTGTAGCTCTAATCTTGTTAGTTAAAAGGTGGCATGCTGATAGTTTCATTTCACAGCTGAATTTTTTTAATTATCTCTGAAGATGGATTTTGGCTCCTCAATTTTGGCCACGAGGTAGCATAACCTACAACGCAGTGTGGAGAAAGAAACCTCAAATTGAATGTGCTTCAGGTAGTTTTTTAGCTCTGAATCTATATTTATCTGCACAAGAAAGTTTTAACTTGACCTAAGGAAAAAAGAACAGATCAATAAATCCAATGAGGGTTTGCAATGTAGCACTGATATAAAATATGATTTATTAAGTCTGTAATCGCAAAAATCTGTTATATACTGCTGCCACTGGGGGAATATAAGAGCTGAATAGTTAAACACTGCTTGGTTTAAATGTTTTGTGTTTTGGCTCCACTATAGGTAAAGGATGATATTGAAATTGATATTGAACTAAAATATCCAAGCAAAAACTTTTCTGGGTTTTTAAAAATATACATCCATCCATCAATACGTGTATATATTCTTATTTAAATATGTGAGATATATTTTGCCACCCATGTATAAGTATGTATTTATTATTCCAGTATGTATTGGGTGTTCCCTTTATATCTGTTCCTGGAGAATTCCTCGAGGACAGACTTGATCTCCTGGATATTCAAGACTGCACTCATTTCATTTGAGGTACTCTTACCTTTAGCCACATGCTTCCGTTCACAGGTTAGCCCTTAGCAGGACTAAAAGGCTTTTAATTTGACTAATTCGTTTTGACCTCTAAGAACCAGATCATCTTGCAACATTGGAAAATTTCTGTTCTCATTTTGTCTTCCTTAGATAGAGAGAAAATTATGTTATTCTTCAATCCCGTCTCCTTAGCCAGGTTGATCATTCTCCAGAAATTCCTTTGTGACCCTGAAGTGGCCCTGGAATGACTGTGGAATTAAATGTTCTTCGTGACTGAGAATGCCTTCTTGTGTTTCTGGGCACAATAAATATGGTGTGTGACTGTTCTGCCTGGGAGTGATCTGTTGCCAGGCACATTAGGTTATCAGAAATCACAGAAGGGAGCATGCTTTTGGATGGCAAGCTGTGTAGGAATTTTCCACCATGTCTGTATGCTCAGAACCAAGTTTTCAAATGGTTCAATAATTGGCTTTCCATGGCATATGTTAATTGAGAAGACCACAGATTTTCCAGAGTGTGCAATGTGTTCTCTTTAGCCTGTGCACTGTATGCAATGTTTAGGGTTGAGTGCAGAGTTCATGTTGTTGAGTAAATGAGGTGTTGCGAGCTCAGAAGAAGCTTCTATTGGCTTTTCTGGCTGATCTGAAATGCAGAATATGCAGTCCTGTGACTTTACATGCACTTTGTGTGAAACCCTTGCAGCTCTCCAAGCCCAGTTTGCCAGCACTGGGAGGTACCCGATGCCTTTTGAGCCAGAGGCTGTGCCTGGGGGCTTCTGTGCACATTCACCCCTGCCTCTCTGCACTCCACTTTCAGAAAGGGCACATTCAGTTAAAGCCCCAGCCAAGGGTTTCAAACTCTTGGCTAAAACTGAATGAGGAAACATTGTCGTTGTTTTTCCTTCAGGATGTAAGGAAGTCTTATTGTAGGTGCTGTATATATGTAAAAAAGCTGTTCACAGAGGTGGTGTATGCCATTCCAGAAAAGATGGATCAGGCTGTGATTTCTGGAGATGGCTGGTACCCACCATTTATTATAGAACCATCTAATTCTGAATTTTGTGAAATTTTTGAGGACATAGATTATATGGGTTAGGTTGAATGTGTGGGTAAGAGAACAATGAACACACAATGAGAGCAAGGCCATATTTCCAAGCTGTTGGTGAGGATTGCATTGTTTTTGCCAAATTCTGGAACACTGCTGGGTTTTAGGAATATCTTCACAGAACAGCAGTGTGACTTTACAGAGATAAATGTTACTTTTAGACTTCCTTGGAAGAAAAGCTGAATAAAAAAATCTGCAGTGAAATAGCAACTTGCTCTCTTTGCTGTTCTTCTGCCTGCTCTTTGTCATGTCTCTCCCTTTTTCCCCCGACTTAATGTCCCACTTAGGCAGTGTGCTGCAGGGGAAGTGCTTGAGCAGCAAATGAGCTGGATAGGCAGAAGCCTGATTTTTCTAGATGTTTATTGCCTTACACCCTACTGGCACTTGACAGCTTGGACCCTCCAAACTCATGAAGGCCATGGCAGTTGCATTTTCATATCTATTTTTACTGAAATGCTCTTTTGCTCCTTATTGTTGGTGTCAAGCACTCTTAGGAAAAGTGGGCTGAGAACTGTGCCTGCTCTGGTTTACAGACTGCCAAGCTTGGTACAAGGAGTCAGTAAATAACATTTTCACCTATTAGTTAAACAAGCTTTTGAAGAATTGTGACTCTGCTCTGATTGGTGGGAAAATAATGGGCTGTGTAAATGATACTGAGGAAAGGGTAATGATTATAAGATGGCCAGTAATGAGGAGAAATGAAGTAAACATCAGCACTGTGTAGTGCCTGTCATTTGGGATGATGATTAAAAGAATAGTTTACTATTCAGTAGAACTGAAATCCAAAATATTTCCTAGAAAATCTGGGGAAAATGGCTTTTTGGCAGCTGTCCTTGTAAGAGATGGAAGGTGAACCATGCACTCTGCTATTCCTCATACCTTGTCTGCTGTCAGAGGTGTTTAGCTCTTGCCTGCCTTGTCACCAGTTGTGAGATTTTGTTTTTAGTCTCTTCAGTTTTGAGGAGAGAACATAAAACTTCTTTCACATTTAGTTTGCTCAAATATGGTGGTTTCTGGAGTAGTTTGGGGGACCTGAACTTGCAGCTTGGAAACATTTGGATGCAGTTTCATAATCTATTAATCACCATTCTGACCAGGTGAACAATGAACTTTATTAAAGTATTTTTGAGTCACTGTCAATTATCTAAGAATATTTTAAGATTATTGTGTGTGTTTGCTCCTGCCTTGGTCTATCGCTGAAAATAATTTATTATCATGTCATTCTAAAATTCAGAAAGAGGTGTTCTGTTCTGTCAGTTGTCTTGGACAGTTTCTTGGCTTTGGTTTTAGTTTGTATATTGTTTACAGTTGAAAGATATTTTCATCTTGGAATTTTTTCAGTTATCTCTGAAAATTCAAGGTTTTTCCCATCTCCTGGAGAGTCATTTCAAAATGCACAGCACGTAAGGGGTCCTGCACCTTGAACACCATCTTGTAGGGTGTGTTTCCCACTGCAGTTACTCATAACTGGTTAAATGGCAAGCCCTGGAGAATTCCTCAATTATTGTTAAGGAGTTCTAAACACCATTGATATGTACAGAGTTAATGACTTAGTTCTGCTTCTGAATATTTAAGAAAATACCCTCTTGTGACTTACAGGACCTTGCTTTGATAACTGAAATTGAAATGTATTCAGTACAGAGTTGTTGTTTTCAATCCCGGGCTTACACTTTTTAAACATCTGTTTTTGTGTTACTCATCTTCTGGGTCAGGGCAATTAAATGCAAAATCATATGTCTGAATTCTCTGGGAGGATTTCTGGACAACTGCTGTGGAGTCTGTGAGCATACCTGTAGCTAGCACTGGCTGTGGCCTCCTCTGGATTAATATCCATAAAATGCTTCAGCAACTTGAGCTGTGTGAAAAAGAGGATGTTCTGTTCACTTGTAAGGTGATTTGAAGGGAGTTCCAATAACATAATCTCTCTTTTTTTTTTTTTTTTTTTTTTTTACCCTGATGCTATGTCCCTTGATCTAAAAGAGTGAACAAACAGTGCTGTATCAAAAGTGACAGATTATAGTAAATTAGATGACTCTCTAAATGCCAAGGAAAAAAAATTCAAAGGTATCTAGAGACACTCCAAGTGCAGCCAAAAAACTCCTTTGAGATTCAATCCATGAAAGGACAAGCTAATGAATTTAGGGCTTGTAATCCAAGATAAATAAATCAGAGCTGAGAGGGGGAAGGCCAGTAAAGCTCTGGGAGATGTAAGGGTAATAAAGGACTGACAAATAGGCATGACTGTGTGACATGATGAAGCAGCAGAAATGACAACTATAATAATGTGTCAGTGCTGAGTCCTGGAAGAAAGAAGCAGAAACCACTGCTGTCTGTGATAGCAAGGATCTGGAATAGCAATTTCATTCAACATTAGAAAAGCACTAGGGGAGATATGGGGGTTAAGAGCAGGTGTGATTGCTCTGGGACAGAGGCATTTCTGGTGTTGCTACGTGTGGGTGTGTGCACAGATAAAGGCAGAGCCAAGGGAAGTGCCTTCAACAGAGAGGAAAAGTCAGGTTAGAGGAGGTAAAAACTGTATGTCAGAAAGAGTCAATAAAAAATGAGTTACTTACCAGAAGGCATTCCAACATTTGGAAATCCTTTTGGAAGGTGTAAGGGCAGGTGTTCCCTGCCTCAGTACTGAGCTCTGGAAAACATGCTGCATGATAGGATACTCCATTTTGATTGTCATTTGGGAGAGGTATTAACTGGATGCTCTCCTGGGACTCTTCAGTCCCAGCCAGTGTTTCACATAAAAGGCAAGGAAGGAACAAGTGTGAGTACTGTGGCAATGTGATAGAATTTGCTGTTGCCATAGATACCTGTGACTGTACATAAGCACTAAACTGCTGTGGCTTTGCTCTGTGTGAAAAGCTGCTGTGGCTTGATTTTCCCCTCATGCAAACAAGCTTGGAATATTTGGAAATTACTATGATAACTTCTTATCCATGTATGCTTCTACAATCATCTCATGAAATTAAGGATTGCAGCTGAAAGCAAAATCCCAGAAGCGACAGAGGGCATTTGTGCACTAAAACTAAAAATCAGATTTGCCAGGCACACTCAAATAAAAAATTACTAAAGTAGGCAGCCCTGTATTCTTGAAATTCCCCATGTTTTACATCCTCGTGACAGACAAGTCCCTTCTTTCCCTGAGCCATCAGTATCTTCTTCATGTGGACCTTTTTTTGGTAAATCTCTTTGAAATTAGCTAATGAAGACTGGTAGACAAGAGATTATGAGGTCTGTCAAAAAAATGCATGTTGTACCTCTCCTGTTACTCCTCTTCAGAGGAGGCCAAAATTGCTGATTTTACTGGAGCAGGGTGAGCTGGAGAAAGGTGTCTGATTTAGACACTGAAAACCATTTTTAAAATCTAAACCTTTGTATTTCTGTATTGCTTGTAATCATGGTAGCTTGTCCTCTTAGAGTATGCTTTTGAGGAAAGCGAGCTCTTTCCTTTTCATAGCCATAGCAACGAGTCATTTTTATGGGTGTTCACACTCAGCTGTAATCTCTTTTGGTCCTAAAGATGGACCTGAACTTGCACTGGAAGTCACCTTCCTGTCAGTCAGACCGTCTGGTGGCACCTCTGGTTATATCTCTCTTTCCTCTCCATGGGCCATTGCTTTTTATCCCTTTTATGTCCTCAGAGATGGCTGCTAATGAGTGGTAATCCTGTATTATTATCCCCTTTTCAAGGTACGTACTTTGAAAACTCTGCTGTGAGGAGAGAATAGAGTAGAACTGAATATCATGTCCTGAGTTGGAAGGAATCCACGGGCACCATCAAAGTCCAGCTGCTGGCCCTGCACAGCTGGGACAGCCTCAGGAATCCCACCACGAGTCTCAGAGCATTGTCCAAATTCCTCACCTCTGTCAGGCTGCTGCTGTGCCCACTGCCCTGGGAGCCTGTTCCAGTGCCCAGCCACCCTCTGGATGAAGAACCTGTCCCTAATATGCAGCCTGAACCTCCCCTGGCACAGGTTCAGCCATTCCCTCGGGTCCTCTTCTAGCAGCAGGATGTGGGTGCTTCTGAGCATAAGCTGGAGCTTCAGTCTGAGCTGGCTAAGCACAGGGCAGGTGCAAAATTTCACCTGTCCTTTATTTCACTTACCTGATTCCTGGAGAAGCTGTAATCTGATATAGTACACTAACTTTGTTCCAATGAAGAGAATTTTTGAACAAAATATTAGATTTACTATAAGACAAGACTTTGTTTCTCAGAACATTACTTTTATACTCCTACTCTTCACAGGTTACACAAACAGTGTGTATTCCCTGACTTTTCCATTATTTTCTACTTTCTTCTCAGTCCCCTGGGGCTCTCCTTCAGGAGTTCAGATAGATTCTGGGCTTCTGTCTGTGGTGGTCTGGTGTGAGATGGAGCTCAGACCCCCAATTTTTCCTTTGGAAAGGCAAGCCTGGTTTGCTTTTTTCCTAAACAGCTCCTTGAAGTTTTACTCAGCAGTTAATGAACACCGATGCATTTAACTCAGAGCATGTGGAAGAGAACGAGGTCTGTGACCTTGTGGTTCCAAGCCCAGACATCTATTGGAATGATGAATCTAATTTATGTTTGTATGTAATACATATTGAAATATTCACTCATACTCTACTTAGAAGTTTTGCGATGCCCACTAATTTTAGGCTTTTCAAAAGTTTTTGTTAATATTTATAATGTCTTGTAAAAATAAGTCTTAAGAGGAGAAGGATGGTTATGATGCCTAATCTAGTACCTACTCCAAAGAACAAAACAAGACCCAGTAGTACTCAAACTGCAAAGTACAATCTGCTTAAAATTATCACCATTTTGACAAGGTGAAGGGAAACTCATTTGAAAGAAATACCATCTTCATGGCTGCATTTTGGTTAGCTTCCACCTCATGTGAAATGTTGAAAGTTTCTTTCTCCTTCTTCTCTTGATTCAATATTAGCCCTTCTTTAGCAAAAGAATGTGTGACTCTATTCTCCATGACATTTTTGATGACACTTTTGTAATTAATTTCCCCAGTTTTGTGTCAGTTCTTCAACCATTTCATTTTTGCATCTCAACACCATTTGATGTCCTCTTTTCTGCCTTTCAGTCCCATTGGGAAATAGCTGACACATCAAGGAATTTGCAGAAATTCAGCTGCAAATGGTAATTCAAAGCACGACTCAGTGAAACAGGAAATGGGTGTTTTCCTTGCCAGGAAACACATGATGACCACGTTCCTCAGCCACCATGAATCCATGAGCCCCACTGGGCTGTTTTTTCTTGCATGCTGTTGAGGCCCAGGTACAATAATTATCCTTTGCTTACTTGCTCAGTTTGGAAGGTAAAGCTCCTTCTGGGCTCCCTGGGACAGTTTTCTTTGCAGCTCTGGATGAAAGGTGGCTTATCCCTGCCCACAACCCGTGGATGAGGCTGATGAGCTGCCCTTGGTCAGTGTGTGACTGAGTTTACTCTGATGTCTGGCTGCTGACTCAGTGCTGCAGTGAAGGAAGAGCATTTCCATTCAGTCACCTCCCAAAATTATTAATCACATGTTTCAGCTGAAGGAAAAACAGGTCCAAAAGAGATGCAGAACTTGTGTCAGAATGCTCTCCTTGCTGGGCTCCCTGTACTTTATGTTGTTACAATTTTCAAGAAGACCCTCTAGTCCCTTTTGTATCTTTAAGAAGGGTAGAAAAGAATGAGGTGAGATTTAAGAACTATCTAGCTAGCAGAGCAGCTACCTTTCATTTACTTCCTGCTCCACAGGCCTCAGAACTGCCAGCTAAGCTTAAGAGCTTATAATTTATTTCAGCTGGAAGGTAAGTAATTATATTTTTCGACATGCCACCTTTTACTTCGCCTTGTTCTAAGAGACAGAGTTGGCAGATTAAGGGCCTTTCCTTTAATTTATGTTCATCAACAAGTCTCTCATCAGTTTCTCTATAATTTTCTCTCTTGCACTGATAACTCCGAGCATGCACTGCACCCTTGGTGAGAGTGAGGGGACCTAAATCTCTGCAGCAAGAGCAGTGCTGGGTCCCTGAGAAGCTCTAAAGCTGCTCTGCAGAAATTTGGTCTTTCTAAACCTAGGAGGTGTGCTTGGAGGAGAGCTGGCTGAAAACTGAGCTGACTTGGAGGACAGTTCAATTTCCATTGAAATTTCAGTGTTTTTTCTGAAGGTGTCAAAACATGCACCATATTTTAATATAGGTTTAAGAGGGAGAAGATGATTAGAAATAGAAATGACCTTAGTGTAGACTAAGGACATCCTGAACACCAATATGTTCAGCTTGCTTATTTTTCTAGTC
Organism: Promerops cafer; assembly: GCA_013398275.1. Taxonomy (NCBI): domain Eukaryota; kingdom Metazoa; phylum Chordata; class Aves; order Passeriformes; family Nectariniidae; genus Promerops; species Promerops cafer. The sequence goes on from VZSE01013519.1 coordinate 453,477, forward strand.
CTTGTTGGCTGCCTTCTTCCTTTGCCTTGTCCTTTGCTTCTGCTTTGTCCCTGGCATGTTTTCAGGTGTGATTTTGCTGTACATGTATGGGTGGTGTGATTTGTGTATATTTTTTTAACTACCAAATATAATCTGAGAAATGCTGAAGTGTGTTGTTCATTCCAAATTGTGGAATTCCTGGTGTGAAAGCCAGGTGACCCTGCCTAATTTTCTTGTTTAAAAAATATTATCTTTCCATAAATAAGAGCTTCACAAAACTCACTTGTTGAAACCTCAGGTAAAAAGAGATCTTCCCATGCGTGCAAACTGCTGCCATTAATTTGCTTAGCGTGTCAATTTTGAATTTTTTCCCCTGAAGTTGCCCGGTTTTGTAGCTGAATAGTAACTCCAACTGGTTTTAAAGTGACACAGGATCATCTTTCTCCATCCTAGGAATGTCTGCTTTTCACCCGTGCTTCCCATTCCTTTGGGTACTATGGCAACTGTGTGTGTGAATTTTATGTATAAACCAGCAAATGAATCTTAATATTATGTGAAATATTATGAAGCTTTATATTATGTGAAAAGGGAACAGTTGTTTCACCTGGATTTCTGTGTGTTTGGGCTAGGATTTTATACCATGAAAACACCTTTTGCTGGGAAGCAAATAAAGCTGTTTGTCTTCTTCATCTACTGCAGTTGTGTTTAAGAAATGTGAAATTTGCAACAGCTTTTTTATTTTTGCCTAAAATTCCTTGACTTCATTCAGTCGAGGAATGTATGTGTGTCTTTGGAAACAGCTGTGGCAAGTGGGCACTTGGGGCTAGTGTGTGCAGGTTGAAGAGGAAGACTACTTTGAACAGAGCTCTGGAATATATATATGTGTATATATATATATATATAAATTTCTTTTGTGGTACTGTATATCATCTAACAAACCTGTATCTTAAAATTTATTGAGGAAGAAGGTGCAGTGATGTAATTGGATTCACTGCTCCTTAGGGGAACATCTATAAAGATCTCTATTGTAGCACACAAGGCTTGGAGTGCCATGAAAATTTTGTGTGCATTAAAAGGAGCTGTAAATGCAGCAGGAACTCACAGCAGGGATTCTGCCACTGGCAAAAGTATCGACTGCCCAGCATGGGGCTCCCCTGAGCAGAGGCTTTACTGATCAGAGTGAAACCCCTTCGTTTTCAGGTCCATTGACATTGTAAATGGTATGCAGATTTAAATAAACTGCCTCATGCTGCTGCTAAAAAGCCTGGAGTGCTGATGGCAAAGGTTTGGGTGTTATCCTAAAGAGGTACACCACACGCTTCATCTTTTGGGAATCTGCAGACAAATGGAAGGGTTCAAAGGGTGGGGAGAAAGAGGGAGACAGAATATGGAGCTGCTGAGGACAGGCTGAGAGAACTGTGGGTTTTTTAGACTAAAAAGGGCTCCTGTGACTTTGCAATATATAAAGGTTTGTTTTGAAGAAAATTTTCATGAATTATTATCTGGCTGTTGCAGAAAATAAGAGAAGTGAATAATGAATTTTGACTTAGGAAATATTCTCAAGCTACAGAGACTGTGAAACATTAGAGCTGCTTGCTTGTGGAAGTCATGAAATGTGCTTCACTGATTAATTCACTGTGGGTTAAAGCCCAGTTGGATGATTTATAGTAAAGGCAGATAATATATGCTTTTTATCCTGCCTCAGAGCAGGGGAAAGGGAAACAGCCACTTGAAGTCACTGTCTGCTCTTTCAACTCATCTCCATCTGCATGTTAAGACGAGGAACAGATATTTACAGAGCTGCTGTAGGTTTCATTAACACTACAGAGGGTATCATTTTCTTGCCCATCTGTGTGAGAGCACCCAAATATGACACCACTGCTGCTCCAGAAAAGCAGGTCAGTGTTAAACTTGGTAGTGAACACAGGACAAAATGCCATTCTGCAAACACGACAGCTGTAGTCTTGTCAGTGATGTCCTACAAAAATAAATCTACTTTTTGTCAATGAATGTTCAAAATAGGTTTCAAGAATGAAGACCCTGACAAGCATATATAATATTTCTTATTTGAATCAAGGAAGAGGTAAATTGGGCAGGAACATCCTGGCTGGTGTTTTTCAGCATTTGGAGACCAATGCACAGGGTCTCACTGGAAATGTAAATGAGCAGATCAAGTTGGGAGTGGAAGAAAGATTCCAGCTGTAGCCTAGAAGTAGACTCCAGATATCTTAAAACTCGATGTGTTTCCATACTTACTGAAGGAACAAGATCCTAAAGAGATGAACATTTCACTGTGTGGAATTGTATGGAAATTTTGGAATCCCAGAGGAGATTGCTCATTTTATCCAGCCCAGGCACTGTGCTAAGCCAGGAAAGGGACTGTGGTGTTGGTCCACCTTTGTCTGAAACTAAGCTGTGCCCCAATGGGAAATGTTTTCTGAGCTGATTAAAAGTCCTGAAAAATAAAAGTTATGTATTGAACTTGTTTACAGTTTTAAAACTTCCAAACAGAAAAAGCAATTTAAATCACTGAGCACTTTAAAGATAATTATATCAACATGAAGAGAGGCTTTACTTTAGGACTTCTTGTTAGGAAAACAAACCAAAACCAATCCCCAAAAAGATTTTTGTTCTACAAATGTAAAATTGGTTGTGTATTGCAGCACCAGATAAAATGTAACAGCCACATTTAAAGATACTCAATTATTTGTGCATTATGCAAGATTAATACAACCCTAGTGACAGGCCTCCACCTATACCAGCAGCAAAACACTACTGGGAGAGTAAAGTACTTCTGGGCAAACTGCATAGGGATAGGAATTTATGGAAATGTAACTCTCCAGCTTAAAGATCTGATATTGACACTCCCATTTTCATAAAATAGTTATTCATTGCATTAACATTTTCTTTGTACTTTTACTTTTCCTGATGGTCTGTTTGGAGAGAAAAGCTAATATCAGAGATGGTGAGGCTGTGTTTCTTTCCCATCTCTTTTAAAACACACAGGTTAATTCTTCTTCAGTGTTTAGGCATGCAGCATGTACTGCCCCAAACTGGGGGTAATTTCAACAGAGCTGTGACAGGCATGAACCTGGTCTTCCAAATGTTGTCCCTGGGAAATCTTTTCAAAACCTTAAAAAAAAAAATGAATTAAATAATAGGCAAGGTCTCTTTTTAAAAAAGGACAGGTAAGGTTTTATTTCATCTGGAATACCCCTTTCAATCTCACTTCCTCCTGCTAGGTTTGTTTTATATTTGATTAGTTCTAGGAGATGGATTTTGACATTTAAAGTATGTGTAATAGAAAGAGAATAATGACATAGCTGGGATTACAGAAAAATATTTGCCCTTGAAAATGGTAATGCATTGTTAAATACCGGTTGCATCATATCTGAGTATAATAAAATCAAAGTGGAAATTGAATGATTGTGTGGGGAATGAATAGTCTCAGTATGAGACAGAAGAAGGGACCTTGGCAATTCTGGCAGTGTAGCACAGCTAGAAAATGGATTTTGTAGCATGGGCTCATTGGGTTTCTGAACCTATATTTTAAGTCTAACATTAACAAACAAATAAAATAATATTTGTATTAAAATGGAAAAAAACCCCAAAAGTACTTGAACTAAAAGTAACCAATGATCTTCGAGTCAGTTCAGACCTCACACAAATCCTTGGATGAGCTCCCCCGAGGAGCCATGGTGTGTTGGTTCCTCAGATGAAGGCTGCATTTATCCTGTTAGTGCTGCTGAGGGGTTAAAGTTTCAGTTTTGCTGGGGTTAGGAAATCAAAGTTATTTGCAGGGTGGGCCATAGCTGGTTTGAGGTGGCTCTTGTGAGAGCTGGGTTGGCACAGCTGGGTTGAGCCAAGGGCTGGAACAGGAGTCCAGTGCATGGGAGAAAGAGGGGAGAGTGTTTCACCTCTGTTTTGTGTGACAGCCATCTGCAGGGCCTGCACTTTGGGATGCTTGGGAGCATCCAGATTTTGCCTCAGCTCCTCTCCTTCCTGCATAGTGGTGTGCAGGTGTTTACTCCCAGTTTGTGGTCGGGGATAAACTGTGCTGAGACGAGAGAAATGGCTGAGGAGTCCTTGGGGCTCAGTAGGATTGGTCACAGCATTTGGGTTTTGTAGGTGGCTGGGCTGTTCTGTTGTTTTAATCCAAGCCACTGAAGTCAGCTCTCTGGAGAATTTCTGGCAGGGTGTTAGTTTTCACATCAAACCCAAGTGATGGCAACCACCTGCTGCAGCTGGTGCCTGTGCTGGGGCAGCAGTTGAGAGGCTGGAAATACCACACTGGAAAGGCTGGTTTTGCCTGTGTTTTTGCTCCCATTAATGGGTCTCGCCCTTCCACATAAGCCATGCACTGGGGCCCCAGCTGTTCTGAGTGTTTATGAATGGCTGGCTGGGTCCTCTTTTGGGCTGAGCTCTCCCAAATTGTCACATACCTACCTGGGAAGAAAAATTTACAGTGTGAGTGCATGAAGAAAATGACAGAGATGGGGAGCAGTGTTTGCTGATGAGCCATGTATTTTTGCTCAGTTTATCATAGCAGACACCAGGATTATATTTTTCTTGCAAATGCACCATTTTGTTTCCCCCTGTCCCTATCCTTTATGTCTTTCAGATGCCCTAAACTCTTGTTGACAGTAACAGAACTGAATTTTGCTCTAGTTGTGTTTAACAAGGAGGAAACCAAGGCCTGGGAGCAGGGAATTACAGGAGATGAAGCCTCCTCCAGGTCTCCATTCCCCACAGCTCAGCTCTCTGTCGAGGGTGGCTCTCAGAATACTGTTATTAATAAAGTGTATTGGCTGGAAGGGAAATTCAGGAGTCCTTTTTTAATAATCTTTCATCAAACTGGAGGAAATTTGGGCTTTATTCTTGTATCTAAGCACTTGATTAACTTATCTACCTCATTTCTCTGCTCTTGCCTTTTCTCTGTCCTCTGCCACTCTGGTACCTGCATACTGCTGGAATTTGCCCAGCACCTCTACACTGCTGGATTTCTGCTCCTGACAGAGACATCCCTGGGGCTCCTCTGGCTCCAGCTGGGGAGAGGTTTGTTGTGCCTCTGGTTGTTTAGGCTGTAACAAATGCAATGCATTTAAAGAAATTATTCCCTGTTTGTTGTGCTGGAGGCTTCTGCTCCTAGTTTTAAAGATGTTCTTCCTTACTGCTGTGGGCTTCATCCTTAGAAGTCAGAGCAAGAGCTGGTTATCAGGGTATGGAACACAGCTGGTGGGTGTGATGTGCTCCCCATCTCTAACTGGCAAAATATCTTAAGAATCTCCATCATCCTTTTCCTGTGTGGCAGGACTGGGGGATGTCTCATGGCAGAAAACATAGCCCAGTTGTGCCCCTTCCCTGTGTGGACACACCAAGCAGCTAAGTCTGCATCTGTGCTCCCATCCTGTGCACTTCCTGAGCATGGGAACTGTTTTTCCTCAAATCCAAACGAAGGTGAGACTTGATGCAGACCTTTGGTTACCCCTTCAGAAGGGACTTTGGGATCTCAGCCTCTGTGGGTTGCAAGTCTCAGAGGACTCTTGGTGCTATGGTATCTGCCTTTCCCTTGTGCTCTGACTGTGCTGTGACATCTCTTAGGGAGACACCTCTTTTCCTAGAGCAGGTATCCCTCGCTGGGGAGTTCCCCAAATGCACACAGGCAGCTGTTCACCTTTCCCCTGACTCCCAGGCATGTCTGCTCTGCAGTGCTCTTTGTGATTTCCAGGGCTGCCTGTCAGAGTTCCAAACACACTGATCTTGTGCTGCGTGCCAGCTGACTTCACTTTAAAATACAGAAGTGCCCCTTTGTATTAATCTTTCTCTCCTGTAGCACTTGTGGCTGGTGTCATTCATCTGTGGAGAATTCTTCAACAGCTTTCAGTGTTCTCCCAGTTCCTGTTTGCACAGGTCTGATATTGAAAAGTTTGTTATTAAAACATGCAGGTCTCTGCAGGGGAACTGACTTTCCTAATTGACATGACTACTCATTGTTCTGCAGTGGCTTTTTTTTCTTGATGAAGAGGCAAAGTCCATAATTTCAGACAAAATGAATCATTTGCTCCCTAAGTGATCTGTCAAGTTGTGTGCTGTCACATGTTTCTGAGAGTGATGTCTCAGAGACCTGCCCCAAGGTTGGTACTTCAGAATTTCTGGGGGTAATTGTTGGAGAACTGTAGGCACATTTGTGGAAATAGGTTAATATATACATATATGTGTTATATGTTTATATCAGTAAATATGTACATATATTTTTATATAAATATATGTTTATTATATGTGTATGTATATCATGAATACTCAAGGTTAGCATATGGGCTTTGGTCCTAGAATAGTCAAATTAATAATCTTTAGAGAATAGGGAACTGGTTGGAAGGTGCTTGAGATTGTTAGGAAATAAAGACAGTAGGGTGGACTGAGTGAGACAAGAAATTAAATCACACATCAGCTGAGTGGATGGTGAGGCCAGAGGAAAGCCTGAACACTGGAATCAAGTGACTCTGGTCTGTGAGATGGTTCTCTCGACAGACACAATGGAAAACAAGAGTTAAAGGACACACAGCATCAGGGATGGTGAGAACACAAAGTGATAGTAACAGCTGTACTGGCTAAATGTGGGCAAAAAATATTGTGCAGTAAAATATGGATTGTTAGACTAAAAAATGAATACAGGGGCACCTCGAATGGGTTGATTGTGTTAATTATGAATAAGCAAAACAGTGTTGGCTCTGGTTTTGTAGATGTTCCAGCTCCTCTGGACTGCTTATTTTTGTGTGAGGACTCACACTGGGATGTTAATCAGCATATCCAGCCATTAATCTATTTTATAGGTACAACATCAAAAAGTACATCTCTAGAAGTGGTAGTGAGTCATAGCTGGGACTTTACAGTTACCAGGATACTTTTCCATGAGTTCAAAGGCCTCCTGCAAAAAATTACATGTATTGCAAAAGTTGCTGATGATGCTGATACTGGTTTAGAATATGGTGTGGTCAAAGTAATAAAATTGACAAACTGCAGGGAAAATGCAGACAGCTTATTCCTTTGTTTCCCTCCAGCATGCATTCTGTGCTGTTCCAAAAATTTATGCAAATGTCAGTAATACAGACAATAATCTGTCCAAAGTAGTTCTAGATTGTTTTTTTAGTGAGGTTGGTTACTTTTTGCCCCTTATGGATTCATTTATGCTTGAAAATTCAGGGAAATGAACCACATGCAAGACAACCATAATGTATTTTCTAGATTTGTGCTTTCTCAATGGGTCACAAAGGAGCTGTTCTGCAGAAATCTTGATTCTAGGAAGTGACTGTTTTTATAAGGCTCTTCAAACAGAAGCTGTGCTTCACAGAAAATATTTCCATTTCATAATTCTCCCACTCCTGTCCCTTTTCATCAGTTAATTAAACTTTTATTAAATGTTTATAAAACCAAAACCATTTGACTATTTGGAAACTATTTGTTCAAACTATAAAGAGGAACTTGAGGAGGAGAGTTTGGCACTAGCATTAAACTGTAGCTCCTGCAACTTTTCCCACTTGTCTTTAGCCAGCTTATGAGTTCAAGTGGGACGGTGTAAGAAGGAGAGAGAGAAAGCAGAATGCAAAATGACAAAAAGGAATCAACTGGCAGTGAACCAGGCTGGGTGCTCCAAGAGGGAATAGCTAATTGGGTATCATTAGTAGCTTCATATACTGGTATTCAGAGAAGAACACTGGCTGCCCTTTACAGCAGTCCTGGCTTGTTCTGCCTCATGTCCTGGGGAAGTGGTTCCTTCTGTCTGAAGCCCAGGTTTGCTTTCAGACCCATTTCCCACCCTTGCTCAGTTCTTTGCCATCAGGCACGGAGAGCCCTTGCCCTGGACAGTTCAGGTTTGTAAGCAGGCTCTCTGGTTCACTTAGTGATCGTTTGGTCCAGGTCCTTGTAGTAAAAAATGTCCCTGATATAGAAAATTAATAAATTAATCCTTTGCCATACCAGAGGAACGGTGGGAAAGAGACTGGAACTAAGAGGAAGGCCTTTGAAACCAACACTTAATTATGTTTTTGGCTTTTGAGTGCAATGCACTAAAGTGGGAAAGGGAAGACTGTTTCCCTATCGTTTTTCGATGATAAAGGAATGAAATGTCTCCTGTGTGCAGTGAGTGTGCTCATGTGGGAATCCTAGAGGCATTGCTGGAGTCCTGCCTGGGTAGGAACAGCCGGATGAGAGCCCTGTGGAGCAGCACTGATGTGCACTGAAAGAGATAATGGAAGAGTGGAGAGTACCATCATTTAAAGGACACGTCATGAAGCAGTGTCAGGAGGTGTTTCTACAGATGAAGATAAATTGCCATATGCAGTCATCCCATCAGCCAAGAGGAAAAATAAATTTTACTTATGAAAAATAATAGACCTGCCTTTGTAGGAATGGTGCAATGCAGAGTGCAAAGTGGTCCTGATGGACTTCCCCCAAACCAGAACGTCACTGAGAGTTTTGAGTTTATAAAGACAGCCAGGAAGATGCTTTGTAATCTCAGTTTCTGTTTTGCAGTTGTTTCTCTTTACTGTACAAAGCAGTCAGAATTCAGACTTGCCATAAGTTTTCAAAAAGGGTTTGCCTTCACTGCCCTTGTTTTTCAGCAACTAATTAATGGGCATTTTGGACTTGCACCAGTAAGGTTATTTTAACTGTTGAATATGGCATGATTTCAGCCCTGCCCTCAGCTGAACATCTTTGGGCTCCTGTGCCAGCGCACCTCAGTGGGGCTGGAAAATGATTTTGGTAAATGATTTGGTAGATTTTGGTAGTCCTGTTTGCAGGTCTCACCTCCTTGTTTTCCCCTGGTTTTGCTCTGTCATCTCTCCACCTTGGCAGGCACTGCACTTTCTGCTACACCCCTCTTGTGTTACTGGCACTGCACCCTTGTTCTGTAGTCAGGCCTATGGAGAAGGATTTTCAGAAATGTGAAGAAAGCCCAGCTTGAATTTTTTACTGGGTCTTAACTCAAATGTTTTTATTATATCAATGAATGGAAATCTGGGAGCCATTAGAAAAACAGTGGCACTGAAATGGCCTCAAATTCACCCTTGATCCTGTAATTATGCTTTCCAAGATACCATCTCATTATCTAAAACTCAACTGTGTCATTAGTTATATCTCATTTTTGTAATTACAAGCTGTATATTTGTCATATCTGTGGAAGCAGAAAACATTGCCATTATAAATCTGTGGTTTATGCAGCTTCAGCAGGAATTGCTAATGAGCAAATCTTCCTTTCTGTCTTTCTAATTTTTTTTTCCCAAAAGCTTTTCCAAAAAAACTCCTGCAAATGGAAACTGAGCCTGAAAATTCAAATGGTGAAGTGCCTCCCTTAGGCCTTCTTCTTGCTTTGCTCTTGAGATATCTATGTTAACAGACCATGATAATAAATTCCCTGAATTTGTTTTGTTTTTCTATTCTTAAAGATGTCATTCTTCTTCCTTCCACAAATAATAATGTGAAAGCAAATCTGAGAGAAGATTAGTGCAGCTACAAAAACAATAATCTTAGCAAGCATCTGTCGTCATAGGAAAACTTTGCATTCTGGAGGAAAGCAAAGCTCAAATTCAGAATCTCTCTTCTTGTGTTACAATGTCTGTGCATTTGTGGTCATCAAACTGAGCTCTCCTGGCTGAGTGGTGAGAGCAGACCATTTAGGATATGCTTTTTCCAGATCAACACCTTGAGTTTGGTGATTTGGTTGTTTTTTTCAACTGTGTTCTTCTTTCCCATCGGAATTATACATCGTAAAATCGCTGTAGGTATCTCCATGAAACCATAACCAAACTTCTGTGCCAGGGGAGTCTTATGCATGGCCTTCCTTACCCTAAGAAGGGTTTCTCTGTACTTCTGGTGCCCTTCTAAATTATGTTTTCCCAGTCTTTCTTCTTATCCTGTGTGCTGTCTGTGGATTGTTTTCGTGTTTGGTGTTTTTTCCCCCATTGATTTTGATTTCTCTGCTGCTGTTTTCAGTTCAATTCAATTCTCACTGCTTGCCTGGATCTCCATGCCCACGATATGGTCCCAGCTCCCCACTGGAAATCCATGTATGAATAATCTTTGCCTTCCAACAGGTCACAATTCTTGTTTAAGATCACTTTTCCCCTTCTTCCCTCTGAAATGCACAGTAGGACGTTTCTCATTTATTTACACTTTTTTCCTTGCTCCTGCTGTTGCTAAAAAGCCAGCCAAAGAAATTAATATCTGGAGCTGGGCAACTGTGTGGAAGGTACAGTTTGAGCTCAGGATACAGTAATGAGCTGTAATACAACACTCCTTTTGCAATGGTGTAAAAACATCCAGCAAATTTACAGAATACTTTTAAACTACTGCTAAGTATCAGTAGCATAAAAATTGAAATTCATAATCCTTTTTTTCAAGTTCACGCTGTCTGTGAAGATTAATACTTAGATCACTTTTTATATAAATACAGCACTGACTTTCAAGACCTAGTAGGTTTGTTTTTTATGGAGGTGATGATGTGCTTCATTTTTGCATGGCAAAACGGTGACAGCGATTTACTGGATTTGTTGCTTTTATGACCTGTAGATGCAGAGTGTGTGTGTGCCAGCATGCATAATCCCAATTTTATTCCTTTATGCAGTTAGAGTAAGAAAAAAGATTTAGTACTGTGATGTCATTCACACTATGAAGCCTTGCAATGAATGGTAGGAAAACAGCTGTAGTCACCTTATGGAAAAAAGAAACTTCAATGCAGCAGCAATTGCACATGACTGTAGCACTGTGCTGCTGCAGAGGAGCCCTTTGGGAACGTGCCAATGGATATCACAGGTCCTGAAGCACAACTTCAGCACATATCTGTTGATTTTCTATGGTGCCATGATAATACATTGCATTTTTTGGTGTGTTTCCATTTTGAGTATTGCCACAGTTAGTTGGTTATTTCCCTTCCAATCAATCTTTTCTTCTGGCTGACTGAATGGTGTCTTTCCACATCAGCATAATCAACAGTGCTGAAGTCATTCGTTTCATTTTGAGGTAATATTCTGTCGTTTTCACAGCCTACCTTCCAATCTTATTCTGCAGTGTGCTTTGTGTATGGAGGGAAAACCAATATTATTCCGAGGGAGTTCTAATGAAATGACAAAATATTTCAGCTTTTCTATCTGCCTGAGGCAGACTAATTTTCTATATCCGTAGCACTGGCCTTAAGTTTCTATCTGTAGAATTGAACTTAAGTTTGTATTTATCTAAAACTAAAATCCTACTCAAATAATATATTAAATTGTTCCAGATGCACAGTGCTGCTTTGTCGACAACAGATGTCTGTTCTGGAAACACCAATATTGGTGTCTAATTAGAGCTTACATGGTGAAAATTGTGTCTAGACTTCATAGAAGATCTTGTGATTTCTTCAGAAATAGAAAAAAGACCTAGAGGATATTGGCACTTCTCCACAGGGCTGAAAAATCCCAGACACTGCTTCAATTTATAGTTATTAAGTAACGAACTACAAAAATAATATATTTTTGTAGTCTGCAGGCCCCTACTGGGCTGTGGGTTGTTTCTAGAGTCCTGCCATGCTCACAGTCTGTCCATGGCCCTGGGAAAAGCAAAGCAGAAGAGAAAGGTTTACTTTTCCAGGCTCATTCACTTTCCTATCACCCATCTCATGTCTTTTTAGAAAGAAATCTGCTAAAATAACTGTGTAGATCTGTAGAGAAGAAGGTTGGTTTATGAAAATCTTTTTCTATCTTTTAATTCAAATTAAATTCATATTTAAACTGTTCTGTTTAACTAAAATGTAAATTCAGATGCTAAACTGAACCAATCTGTCTGCTGCATATGCTTTATCATTGAACTGTCTTGACAACCCTTGTTAACATTTGCATAAACTGTACAGGCTAATAATAATGATGATGATGGAATTAGCCTGTTAGTATTTTATTTTTGTTGTATAATTTTAATCTCTGTAGGAAGGAAAACCACTATATCTTTTGAATTAGTCAGTGACTCTGCTTTACTATTATTAGCTATTTGTATGTATTTGTCTCCCTAGATAGCACAGCAAAGCCTGCTGGTTTCCTTGTGGGGAGTCCTGAAAGCTTGTCTGTTGTGCTCGTCATCTCAATTATTATATAATTTCATAGTAATATTTTAGCATGTTTAACTGACCTTCCCCTGAAATGTGTTTAGAGCTGATTCTGGTTGGCACTAATTTGCAAAGTAATAGTGGACAACACGATCGTGCATCTCACCTGCTGTATAAATCCTTTAGAAGTCATGCAATGGACTTGTGCAGAGAAGTTGGTGTTGAGCTGCTGAGCAGCCAGCACGGCAAGGGAACAGGGACAAGACTCATCCTACAGCCTTTGAGGTCCTGAGTTCTTTCAGTTCCACTGCTCTCCATCCTTTTATAAGATATCTAAGTTTGGTGTTGCACGTATTTCTGTATTTTTCTATACGGGTACATAAGTCCCCCCCAACCCCATTTCTTATCTCAGCAATGCATCAGGGCAAATACAGGTAATTTTAATATTTTGTAGTTTGTGTATGGACTGTTTAAGATCTCTAGAATGCAATTGATGAAAATTTACAAAAAGAGATGTAATTGTGCTTGTTAATCAGTGTACAAGAAAGGAAAAATAAATTTTCAGGGGTTATATGAAATATATACATATACTCAAGAACATAGTTTCATAATGTAAAACGATTTGTTAAGCTAGTTTTAGCTTCTTATTAGGATTTTCACATGAGCAAATAGCAGCATATAGTTTTGCCAAAACCCCTCATTTGACTGGTTTGACTTCAGTTTCTATTTCTCTTCTAAACTGATCCTTTTTTAGATAACGTGAAGGAGCAAGACATGTGACTGACTGAAGTTTGAAATATCTGCTTTATAATTATAGCTTTTAAATTATAGGAAAAAGGAGAGGTTTCCTTTAACTTTCAACTTTATTTTTATTTGTAGGGAGCAAAAGTCAGTGGTTCCTAAGCATAGAAGTATAGCAATATATTACTAATACCACGGTATGGCATGGTCACAGAGGGATTTAAAAAGAGGAGAAAAAAAAAGATTGAAAAATTCCACTGGCCATTTTGCATGAAGTGAGAGAGACTTTCATGCTGTAAATCCTTGCCTCCAGACTGGCTGGTTCCGACCTGTGCTCTCAAGGTAGTGTTGGCCATGCTCATTCTTTTCCTCCTTGCTTCTGCTGAGGACCTCCAAAGCCATGGGCAGCCCCCCAGCTGGGAGCCTCCCAACCTGCTCCTCCTGCCCCGTGTCCCAGGCTCCAGCTGGCTCCTTTCTGCAAGCCTGCTCCCCTTTCCACATGCTCTGGCAGCAGCCTGGGCACCCAGTCCAAAACCATTACATAAGGAGTGTGACTTGTACAGTGCACAAGTGGTGTGTGGGTGCAGGCACATCTTGGGGAGAGTGGAGCGATGGGCTGAGTAAAAATAGGCATTGCTGTACGTGCCAGGATGAGTAAGTTACGTTGTCGGCTGAACAACGAAACCTAATCCCCCTTCTCCTGCCCACTTTCCTCCCCCAGCTCCTAATAACTGTAATCCAATAAAACAAACGACACGAGCTGAAAGGAAGTGGAAGCTGGCTTATTTTCTGTCACTTGTCAAATATTCAAGCGTTTCACCTGATGTGGAGTTTTCAAGTCTGTAAAACATTTTAATGGGCAGACAGAAAGCATTGGTCAGTTCTCTGTGTGTGTATGTATATATATATATATATATATACACACACACACACACAAAACCAAATAAGAATCTACATAAACAACCACAATTCACTGGCTTATTTAAGGATCATGGAACTGCTTTTAAAAATATGTTAAATAGCCAACAGAGTGGAAGTTGTGTATAGATTTGTTATCTGTAATGAACTAGTGTCTGAATGTGAATTTCATAAGTCGTTTTGTATTAGTTGTAATTATGGAACATCAGTGCAAATAAATCATGTACACTGGGATATACCAAAAGGTAATGTTATTGATTGCACCTGACATTTTGATAATAAGCTCCTGTTGAAATCATACAAAAGGTAATTTTAAACCTTATATCTTTGTCAGAGTTATGGCTTTATGGTCAAAACATTAATTAGTTTTATCCTACAGCTGTGATGCAGTTTAATTTTGCAGCGCTGGAAAGACAGCTCTATGCATGAGAGGCTAAGTTAAAAAAATTTCTTATGGGGCACTGATGTGGACAGTTGCCAAGCCAGACCTTCAGATCCTTCCAGGTCTTTCAGGTGCAAATATCTACCTCTTAATACTTCATTGATTGGCAAAATGCCTTTAAAAATTCAGTCTGTAGGGACTTCCATCTTGCACCAATCTCTAAACCACTGGTCTGTGCTTTAGCTTTGGGATTTGTGACACATTTTCTGTATGCATTTGACTTGGAGCCACAGGAGAGCTGGAACTTTGCAAACCAGCTCTCATGTTACCAGCCAGCTCTGGCTCAGCCTGAGTTTGTACCCAGGAAGAGGCTCCCGTGTGTCAGAAGTTGCCAGAATGAGTCTGGGTTGACTGGGAGAAGTTCACCATGTTAAGATGGGGGCAAGGAGCTCGATTTTCTCCTTGAAAAGGGTTATTTGCCATGGTGGGTAACACCATCCCATTAAAGAGCCTGATGGTGCTTGAGTCCTGGGCAGCCCAGTGGAAATCCCTGCCTGGGTCTGCAGAGAGACCAGGTTTATTCTGTCTGAGCAGGCACTGATGGGCACTGGAGGCACCACCCTTGTTTCACAGCTCTGCTTTGCTTTGCTTTGCTCGTGTACTGCAGGGAAAGACCAGGAAGCACAGAGAAAACAAGGGAGCTGGCAGGTCTGGGCTTTCAGCAGCTTGTGAGATGTCCCCACCTAAGGAACAGCTTTGAGGCAGGTGATAAAGGGATGTGTGATGTGTCCACTTTGTGGAAACAGCTCTTGCAGGTCTGTGCAGTGCTGCTGTGCTGCCTGTTTTCCCTTGTGCTGCCAACCTGTAGGGCTCTTGCTGTGACGGGTGAGCTTTGTTTCTCTAGCAATTAGAGAAATCTGCTATTTACTAATTAGAAGTGCGATAGTGAAAGGTTTGGTGTGTTTTTTTGTTTTGGTTTTTTTTTTTTCCTGAGAGATTTAGCAGTGGAGGTTAATTGTGCTCAATAGACCTGTACGTGATTATATAAATTATAAATTATTGAAAATGATGCTTGTGATTCCATGAGCTTGACTACAGAACATCTTGTGGGAGGGAGGAAAACTTTTAATGGTTTGTTTGGCACAAAAAAGCTTAACTTAAATGCTTTGCTGTTCATGTTTTTTATGCATTTGCCTTGGTCTCTGTTTGCAAAATCAGTCAGTGGGCCAACACTTCAAATCTTTGAGATCCAGGCAATCTGTTTTGACCTTATGAAATCTTAGCCTGGGAGGGATAAAAGGCTGCATGTAAACAAATTCAGGAGTTATTTACTGGAGTTTACAGATGGATGGGCAGCCTGGCCAGAGCCCAGAAGGTACCTTAAAGGCATTAGAGAAAACATCTCATACCAACCTTGCCAGCAGAGGAGAAAACTCACATGTGGTACTAACTCACATGTGACTTCTTATTGTAAATATTGTGGTCATACTGGGATATTTTTTCTTAACTCCTCTCAGTGCTGTCTCGGTTAGAAGCACACGACTGACTCATTCCTGCATCTGGGTATTGACGTCATTGTGATGCACTTTTCATTTCTAGCATGAGTGTTCCAGTCTCTCCAGTATGGAATTTAAATGAAAACATGATGCCCTTTATTATTACTGAGAAGTAAATGAACTAGAAAAATTACATTCATGGGCTTTCCAGCTCATTCTCTATTGCACTGAACATATTGGACATCAGAGCCTGTCAACACAGTCATCTGAAACTGTCTCCTTCAGTGTTTCACTCCTAAGAGCCTGAATTATTCATCAGAGATTTTACTATGTTAACATATTCTTATGATCACGTTGACTTTAATTCCAGTGCATGAAAAAGGAAGTTTGCTGTTTCTCCTTGCATAAAAACAGATAAATGTTTTAATGCTTTATCAGATACCCTTCTAAATCCTTTGTAGCAAGTGAGAGCAGAACAAAGCACAAAGTAATGTCAGATCACATCAAATTAAAGTGTTTACAACAGCCAAGGTGTGATGGTGAAGCTAGCTAGAATTGGTGAAGAAGTTTCTAGAGGTCTGGATGGAGAAAGTGGAAGTGTTTTATTCCTCAGGATTGGCAGTCTGCAGCAGGATGCCTTCCATGATCAGGTCCATATGTGCCCCCCGTGTCACAGCACTGGGGCATGGGGAGTCAGAAATGCCCTGGGCAAATTAGAATAATTTGAAGGTCTGAAGTTCTGATTCAGTTACTCCTTGAGAAAAGGGTGAGAGATTTATTTTCTTTTTTTCTTTTTTTTCTTTTTTCTTAATCTCCTTTGGTGACAAAATAAATGTATTCTAGAGAGTTTCTCTGAGCTAATGCTCAGGGGTTTCTTTATGACCAGCACTATGACAAGGGACAAAGCAAAAGCAAACTGATGTTTTAGGAGGAGAAATTGCATTCCGTGGTGTCAGAGGACAAAAAGGCCCCGATGACTTTTTCTGAAACCTTATCAAAAGTATGATAGTTACAGGGCTATTGAGAAGCTTGGAAATAAATGAACATTTACACATGTACATAACATACATAATGATGTCATGGTTTTAGTTTTGTCAATGTAAGTGAAGGTCAGCATCCTGGAGCAGAGCTCTGAGCCAGAATCCATGCAGTTCTTCTGCTTTGAGTGCTCACTTGGAGAGAAGGACAATTGTGGGTTTATGTGCTCAGAATGTTTGTTTTCAGGTAGCCACAAAACATCATGAGGGTCATTTCCAGGTCAGAATGACAGATCTTGTCAAGGGGATGTGTGCTCCTGCTGTGGGAGCTCACAGGGTGGTGTCAGAGAACAGGACTAGTGTTCCTGGCTGTTCTCATGCTCTTACGTTTGGGGAGAGGCCTAGTGCTGTGCACCAGGCTGAATAAACTTAGTATGAACAGAACCCAGGAAATGGATTTTGAGCTCCAAGCCTTTCAAACAACATTTTTTGAACATTACTGCTTATGCAAAGAAGATCCCTTAAAAATACTGGCATCGTTTAAATGTGGGTCTAGTATGAATTTCTTAGATACTAAATTTAAGCATAAGCATGAAGTAGGCCAAATAGCAGGATTGTGGGTTGTGTTTTTTTGGTTTGGGTTTTGGTTTTGGGGAGTTTCACTTGTTCCCATCTGATTTCTTTCTTTTCCTTGGCTTTTGGTCCGAATTGGATTTTTTTAAAACTTCCATGTTTTGGAGTTGGTTAGAAAGCTTGTTTAAGGAACCCCAACTCACAGACCTTGAATGAGTTGTGTCCACTGACTTTGTCACTTTGGAGGGTGTCAGCAGGGACAGATGGGATGTGTTGGGCACGAGTTGCCTGATGCCATGAGGAGCTCTTGTCCACCCATCTCCTCCCTGGTCAGTGCTAAGGGCAGTGACTGAATCCCACCCACAGACACCATGACCTGGTAAAGTCTGGGCTTTCCAGCTCACCCACAGCAGGATGGCCTTGGCACATGGAGTGTCTGTGTTTCCCCATGGCAGGCAGTGGGGGAGCCCTGCCAGAGCCTCCAGAAGCTGAACAAAGCTGGACTGCCCATGTTCTCCAGGGGGAAACCCTGGAAGCAGAACAGTGTCTTTTCCCACTGACTATTGCTAGATGAACAAATCAGTAGTCTGGTAATTATAATCTCTCTGTTTTGAAAACTATTACTCCCAAGCACTCAGCAAGCACAGGCCTTTGATATGTATATTGACAATGCATGTCTAAAGTACTGCCATTTCTTTTGGAATTTTAAAGGAAAAAAGATTTTAAAATTCGCGGCCTAGAGAATTTTTGTAGCAGGCACATTTATGTAAAATCAGCTTGATTTCCAGTATTCATATTTTGTGACTGTGAATTCAACATATATATTTAATTATAGTTAGGAAGGAGGCCTGTATTGTGCTGATTGGTACTGCATTTCATTGGTAACAAAATCATGACAGGAATGCATGCCTAAAAGTTTGTATGCTGCATATTTTCACCTGAGGTTTGAAAGTACCATCCTATCAAATATTTTGTGTAGAAATTAGTAAGTAATGTCAAATATGACACCTTTTTACTCTACTCCTACGTATTTTGCAAGATGAAAAAATAAGCTAAATTCAGTAACAAAATATTCTTTGCTAATTGCTACTTAAACCTCTGTGACCTTAGATTTTCTCTGGTGTTTAGCTTTCAATAAATTATTTTTAAAAGCCCTCAATGCATGCCTTCAGATACTCTTTTTAGCATATTTCCATGAAGTTTTGAGCAGCGTGCACAGACCATGAATGTATGTGGTGTAAAAGAGGTGGAGGAAAGGTGGCAGCAGGTTTCACAGGGCTGTTCTGTGAGGAAGGAAGGCAGTAGGCAGTGCTGAAGCCTTTATGGCAAATAGAAGCATCAAAGCTCTGAGCCCTGTGTGGTGTGACTGATGCCAGAAGAAATATGACAATTCTCAAAACAAAGCCACCCCCCCGCCACCCCCATATGCTCTGGATGTGAATATCACCTCCCTGGTGCATGCTGGTTTGTGAAGCTCACTGAGAAACGCTCTCTTTCCCGTTTCATTGGATCTTTTTCGGCTTTGTATTTTCTGTTTTTGCATTTGAAAAGTGTTCAGCTCTGTCCTGTTCACGCCTGGCTCGTGGTTTGCTCACAGACTTTCATAGCTTGAACTGCCCTGCTACTCTAACCTTTCAGACAGTTTTCAAAGTGTGGTTTAAAGGCAGTTGTTCAGATTTGATGTCGTGCATGAGGATTTGCTCCTTGTATCTAGAATTTCTTGTGATATGTTCTTGGAAAAGACGGAGAACCAGCAATACCACCCCTTGAAATCTGCCCACGTTTTCACGGTGAAGAACTGGAGAAACCAGCACCCATCCCCTTCCCAAGGGCCAAAGTTTTGCCTCAGGATGGGAAGAGCACCTACAACAGTCTACATGTGAGGGGACTCAAGGGATGTAAAAGATCAAACCCAGATTCAAAATAAATTAGCAAAATGTCCCCTATTCTTGGCTTTCTTATCAGCATTTTGCTTTCTAGGAACTTCATCTTCTGCATTTTGCTTTGTACAAGAATAACTAAGTCCTGCAATAATTTTCCTTTATATATTGATTTAAACTGCAAGTTTAATATATAACTAGGAGATAGAATATTCTAGGAATATGGTGTTATGCTAAAATAAGATTGAGAACTTTAGTTTGATGCATAACATCTATTTAAAGTAGTCACGTAATTTATTGGAGCCAAGCTTCTACTGAAATAGTTCTGCAGTTTCATTATCACTTTTGTAGGCAGACCTCTGATCTAGATAACCAGGGGAATGCTATTTTGGAGGAAAATATTCTAAATGCCTTCCTCTTTCTGAATTACAAGGGGATAAAAGGAGAATACTTCCCTTGTGAATCAAAGGATGATATTTATGAAGAATTCCAGAGCTTGCTTTTCTTGAAACTTAAAATAGAACATTGAGAGTTCTTCACCTTAACAAAATGCTAGGTTTCTAAAAACTGAAAGATTTCTGATCCATATATTCTGGCAGTTTTAAAAATAGGATTATTTTTGTCCAAACTGTGAGCCAGGTTTAGCAGTTCTGAACAAAGTACGTGTCTGTCGGCTCTGCATTTTGGTAGTCCTTCAAATGATCCTGGTATCTTAAAAGCTGAGATCCATCTCTGAAATACGAAATTGTTGGGGTTTTTTATGGAGAGACTTTTAGAACTGATTCAAAGTAGCTATAAATCAAAGCTGCAGCCTCTGTGTTTTCCTTTCAAAGGTGGCTTTGGAAAGCACTTGCTTGTGACCCTGACCTTTCAGGCTCCTGAAACTGCAGCAAATTACTGGGAGTGGAGAATGGCTGTGAACACCTTATCTCTGCGTGGTAGCAGCAGGCCAGCGATGCATGCAATGCAGGTGGGTTCTGCATTAGTCTCTGGACACCTCTTGGCTCTCTCTGTTCTGTGGCTGCAGGGCTCTGGAAGGGCAGCAGAGAGGTGGCAGGGAGAGCTGCAGGAGATCTGCTCTCTGAAACCCACCCCTGCGCTGAATGACTGAGATCAGATCAGGTCTTGAAGCGCACACAGCCAAGTTCCTGGTTTCAGAGAGCTGCTAAAACTTCTGCAAATAGTTTTGTTCACATGTTTGGGTTGTTTGCTTTATTTTGTTTTGTTTGTTTTGGTTTTTTTTCTCAGCACTTCATATCTGCCAATAGCAGGAGCCAGGAAGCTGCTGTGATCTGCTGCATGATTTTGGCAGTTTTTCTTGATAGGAGTTGAAAAAGCTTGAACCCTGCTAGGCCTCTCCTTCCCTTGGTAGCAGAAGGGCAGTTAACCTCTTTTATCTGTAAATGTTGCAGTAAGAAATCTTTGGGAATTTGCCTGAAGCTCCAAGCTGTGAGAAAGCTTCATTGGGCAAAGTCATCCAGCGTGTGCAGGGATGGAAAAAGCCCAGCCTGTGACCAAGGACAGCTGCAAGTCCACTCCTGGTTCTGACTAAAGACAAAGCTTTCATTGCATGATTATTTTGTCCTCCAGAAAGAAAAGCCTGATTGCTGATCTCTCTGGCATGTTTCATAAATATCCATTGCATTTATCTGATCTGCTGATTCTGGGGAGACAAATTCTTAAACACTTTTTCTTTTTGCTTACAAACTTTCTGATGAAAACTATTCTACAGAGACATGCTTCCCGGTAGGTTTTGTATTGGGGAAGAAGGGAAAAATCACTGTATGTGGTATTTAAATAAACTGAGAGGGAGCAACAAGATCATTGAAAATCTTCACTGAGAGTTTAAGACTCTCACCATGTTATTGTGAGGACCACGGGGCACTGACCATGAAGGTTTCATGAATCATCAGGTCAAACAATTATGTCTGTGAATTCAACTAAATATATGTAGGTAATGCCAGAATTTCCTACCTTTTTTTTTTTTTTTTTTTTTTTTTTTTTTTTTTTTTTTTTTTTTTTTTTTAGTCTAATTCTTCTTAGTACTGTAGGAACATTTAGTCCCTCATTTTCTTTTGAGACTCTCCAAACAATAGATGACAATTTATCTATGGTACTCTGTTCAGTAAACAAAATGTTCATTTTGGCTAACTGCTCCAGTGCTGCTAGCTTTCTAGCCTGAGAGAAATTGGAAACCTAGAGAAGGCTATCCATAACAACTGAGTAGAGCTCTAAATATTTTTATTTCAATAGTAAGATGGGACCTTTTGAACAGTTCTTAGGAAATAAATCCTGTAATTCATAGCTGGTTAAGAAGAATCTGGAAAGGAGAGGGCAGGGAGCTGCAAGGCCATTTGATTGTGCTATAGGGCTTTAATATCTCCTTGGTCTTATTTCAGATGCTCAGCATCACTCTTTGCTTGCTCAGCTAATAGTACACAAAGTGATCATTAATCAAAGTAAATAATGTGGCTGTAGCAGGAAACATAAGGCACTGAATGCAGAGAGAGTTTGCATTGATTCCAGGGGATTTTGGACAGATGGGTATCATCACTGCAATGTAAATAAATAAGGTTTCAGGTTCATGATTAGTTTACAGATCACCTGAGCTGTGGTAATGGCATATGAGCCCTTAGCCTCTGGTAATGTTGCTGTTTTTTAATTGTAACTTTAACTATCTTTTCACTTCCCTGCAGGCCAAACTCAGACATTCACACAGCTGCCAATGCTCAGCCTCGGTGGGCTGCAGCATGCTGGGCTGCTGTGGCTTCAGTGCATTTGGGAAGGGTTCCCAGGAGGAATCTGTAGAGCCAAGGCTGGGAAAGGGAGGTGCTGCCACACAGAGTCTTCACTTGTCAGCTTCACCAGATCATCATCTGGTTGTGTGTCACACCTCTGGCAAATTATTAATGAAGGATCTAATGAGATGATCATACATTTAATATTTCGTACATGATACATAAATTTTACCTTTGGGAGGCTGCAGCAGAGACAGGTGATTTGAAGGAGAGATTGTGGTGATCAGGCAGCAATATGCAAATATATGTGCAGGAGGGCAAGCAGGCTTGTTGTGTGCTGGACCAGGGCAGGTTCTGAGTGCCAGCCACGGGGGAGGAGGGAGCCCTGCTAAGGCAGCCTGTTCCCTGCTTGAGCTGAGAGCACTGGCACCTTCACAAAGAAATCCTGTTTTACCTCAGCAGCAGCAGTTTTCACCCACAGAGAGAGAGGGCTATGAGCTAGTTGCTTTAGCACTGGAGGAGGAATTTTTTGTTGTTATTCTGTGTCAATGATGTTTTGTCATTTCCTCTCTTTATAACTTCAGAAAGAATAAAGTTTGAAGTGATGTAATTGTTTTTTTTGTCTGGTGATAGAGTTGGTGGGAAATTGCAGCTGCCAGGCATTTCTCACTCAAGGCTCTGGTGATTCATAAACTTGGGATAGGTGGTCACCTTAGCTCAGCAGCTTCTGAGCCCTAGGGTAGGAAGGCAGTGCAGCCAGACTGGCACAGGGGCTGGCTCTGCAGGGAGGAGAGGAAGGCTCTCTGCATGGATTACAGCTAGGAAAGCTCTGCTTTGCTACCTGGAGTGGGAAACTCTGTCCCAAGCATGTTTAGAGTATGCTTGGATTGAAACCCAGAATCAATAAAGTCCGAGCTCTTGGAGCCATAAACACTCAAGAAGTATCTCCCACCAGAGAGGACCTCTGGAGATCTCTGGTGCAGCCCCCTGCTGCGTCAGGGCGTGACTAGCTGAGTTCTCTCAAGGCCTAATCAGTTGAATTTTGGATTATGGCCAAGGCTAGAGGATTTTACCCTTCATGTTTTCATTTTTATATTGTCTAATTAAAGAACCTTCCCTTCCCCAGTTGTGGAAGTCACAGAATGTGATTTTACACAAACACCAAAATAACATGGGTGGGATTTGATTATTAAGTAGCATATTAATATGGGAAGCTGTCCAAGTAAGAGTCATTTTACTGCCTCAGGGTTGTACACCTGCTGAACTGAGCTGCTAAGGCCTGTGTAGGGCACAAATTGTTCCCTGAGTTGCATGACTGAAGATGATGCACTGAGCTGAGCTGATACACTGAGGGCTCCCACTGCCATGGGGACAAAACCAAGACTAGTAAGGTTATAGCCCAGAGAGAAAGACTTCTATTTCCCCCTTTCTAGTCCTGGCACTGGCCTTTTTTATTTTCCTCTGGGCAGAAGATAATTCTTTAATCAAGATTTTTCACCTGAAGAGTGGAACTGGCACTCAAGGACTCGGTAGATGTGAAGGAGAACAACAGATTTTAGATGATACACTTGGACACCAAAAAGGCCATTCACAAGCTCAAGTAAGAGGCAAACCTGGGGCTTCTTTTGTCCTCTTTTTCTAATCATCAAAACAAATTTTATTTTGAATACCTTCCTTAGAGTAGGCATGTATTTTTCTAAGCATACATTTTTAAACAAGAATTTGGGATATGTTCCTAACAGAAAAGCATCTTTACTATTACCCTTATAAGGTGCATCATTACATAGTTTGTAAAGGTTTTGAAGGGCTTGGAGAATGTTCCCTTTGTAACTTGCACTGCATTTTGCCCAAAGAGTTATAACTTTCTGGAACTGCGTCCTAGCAGGTATTATTAAAGAACATTTCTGTGAGCTTTTTGCTTTATGGAAGCATTGCAGATCTGACCTTATAATCCTTCTTGTAGTACCCTACAACATAAATTCTTGTAGACCTGATAATCAAAAGTCTGGTAATGTGGCACCCAGCTTGATGGGGGCTGGTGAACCTCTAACAGTTGAACTCGTGGAAGATTTTCAATTAGGTGGATCACGGTGGTAATTTCATTATCTACATTATCTTTGTTATGTTGTATGGCACCTTGGTTTAGCTGAAGATGCATCTCCTTTGCAGTTTGTCCCTGTGGTCTTGTCTCCCTGTCTCTGAGGCTGGCACCATGCAATACTGAGCTGGATATTTAATTTTTTTCTGTGCTGTTGTTTCCTTCCGTGTGACTCTGAAGTAAATTTCCATTGCTTGCAGAGGATGTTGAGAATTCAGATACGTTAATGTTGGCTGGTTCAGATCCCTTTGCAGGAGAACCCTTGGGAGGATTATGCAGAAGTTTTACAAGACTGAAGCTTGTAGGACTCTGTATTGGGTCCCAAAGGTCTTTTGGCCCAGGCCAAGATCTGGATGAGGAGGAAGGGCCTGTACAGTAGGAAATGGAAGCTGATCTTCTCCCTGGGCAGTGCTGATGAGTGGATGAAACACTTTTTCCCTTTTCTCATGTAAATCCACAGCTGACGCCCTCCTTCCCGAGCCCCAGATGCATTGAAAATCGATTTGATGGTATGGCTGGTCAGCTGAAAAATCACTGGGTTTGGGTCTAGGATTTGCTGTGATGGGTGTGTTTGATGCTCTGTAGAGCAGCACTGTTGACTGTTAAGAACACTTCAGGGCTCAGTGCATCAGCTGTAGGAGGCCTGTGTTCCCAGGGCAGTGCAGAAGAGCCAGCAGGATGCTCTGGAGCACAGCACCGTTCACGTGCAGTGCTCTTGCTCTTACCACACTGGTGCACTGCAACCCGGCCCTGAAGGAGGCATAGCAAAAAATTGTGGTGTGCCACCAGCAAAAATTAAAAATCTTCCTGTTTATGTAGAAGTTAGGGTGCTATCAACCAGTGTGAATTCAGAATAAAATAAATGCACTGAGGGGGAATAGCTAATGACTGATTTCTACAGACCAGGCCTGAGAAAAATGTAAATATTAAGTCACTCATAACACAGACTTCCTAGTGGCGATGTACCTGTGTTAAAACACAGCCCTTAATTTTGAAGAGTATGAATAAATAGATAACAGAAACAGACTGCTGTCATCTCTCCAAGAACAGTAAGAAGATCTCAGCATCTGATGTGGCTCTTTGCTTTGGTGCCATAGAAATCAACTGAATAACTCACAGAGACTTCAGAGAGAGAGACTCTGATTGCAAAAGGACATTTCCCTCCTCACCTGTAACTCAAAATTCCTTTGTTTTGGGAGCTGTTGAGTGCGGGTGTGTAGTTGGCAGCGTGCTGGTGAAAGAAACTGTAGCAGGAGGACAAATAGCAATAAGGAGGTAGGAATACAACAAAATCTGAGATCAAGGGGGACGTTCATGTGCCAGCCTACCAAATTCATAGCGGAGACAAAAGGTAATGCAGAGCACTAAAGAGCAGACTTTAAGGCATGGGAACTGCCCTGGTTTACATATAGTACCATGCAAAGCGACTTTGGAAATTATTTAATTTTTTGCTGTGCACACATGGGGTCCTGAAAATAGCACAAATAATGGAGTAGATTGCTTAAAACCATGAATATTTTCCCTTCTGTGAGAGCTCTTTTGGTTGTTGTGGTCTAAAATAAATCACGTTTCCATGCATTTTGGCTCCCTTGAGCATTCTGGGAGATAATAAACTGCTTCATTAGCAGGGTGATATTTTGTATGTGGGTGTATGTGACCCTCACATCCATTTTGCAGCTATTTGCTTTATCAGTTACTTCATCTGTGCCTGACCCATCTCCATCAGTGGAGCTTGACATGTTCTGCAGGATTCCTCCTCGCTCTGGTTTGCAGGGAAGATGTATTTCTTCCTTAAACTATAAAATGTGGGTGCTATCACTCAGCTTCTCTGCAGTGGCTGTTTATGCTGTAAGCAGTTTTTGGGGCTCTTTGATCCCACACCGCTTGGCGATTCTCGAATGTGTGCAGTTGGATCCAGCCCTCAAACCAAAGAGGCTGGATGGGATTCCCTCAGAGGTCACAGGGCATTAAGCACGAGCCCTGTAGTGGCACCCAAGAGGTTTTTAGGGTCAGAGCTGTTTTAGTGGCTCTGGGACAGCTGAGGTTTTCCTGAGATAGCCAAACAGTGAGCTCAAACACTTTGGGGTGCCTTTGTGGCATTGTCAGATGCATCTAGTAGGGTGTCTGATTCATCTTCTGGGTGGGGCTGGGAAAAGAGGAGAATGACCAAAGGAGTAAAGCAGAAAGGCTGAAAGGGAAAACCAGGAGAATCTTCCCCCATGAGACCAGGCACCCGAACTGTGCAGCTGGGATGGCCCTTGCTTGTGAAGTAACACCAAGAACCTGCCAGCTGTGGCTCTGGCAGTGCCTGGCAGCAGGGAGACACATCATTATTAGAAGTTGTGTGTGTAAAGAAATGCTGAGCCCCTGCAGATGATGCTGGCTCCAAAATGCCCCCATGTGCAGCTGGTTTTTTGCAAATAAACCTGCTGATCCTCTAGGTCAGTCGGTTGTGGAGAAAAGCTGGAAACAGGTTAAATGTCACAGACACTGTGACCCACAGCCAGGATACCTCAATCCATCTCAAATCTGTGCCACGCTGGCGTTGTCCTTCCCTGAGGTGGGGGTAATCAGACCAAGAACACACCTAACTCCTGTGGGAAGTGATCACAGCTATTACCCAGTCACAGAGACTTGTCCCCAAAGGCAATATTCAATATTCTATGGAATAGAATTGGTAGAATTTTTATCAGTTGATAGAATTGATATTGATAGAATTCCAGCTTCAATGAACAGACAAGGTGACATTCCTGTGTCTTTTCTCAAGGAGTTTTATTCACCTACGATTTCTTACCAATAGCAATGCTGTGTAATTTTAAGCAAATAATTTACTTACTGCTATCTGGGGCTCCTTACTTAGAAGTTTTTTCCTCAGGGTACTGCAAGAGAGATTTCTTTGATATTGTTAACCTCAATGAAACTCTGCAAACTAGCAACTGAAAAGCTTTCTGGTGCATCTAGTGAAAGATATAATTTTAAAATAAAAATTGAAATATTTTACAGTAAATATTACTGTAAAAATACAGCAAAATACAGTTGAAAGCAATGAGTGGCAGATGTGCACATAGAGCATGGGTCCTATTTTCTTGTTTGAAGAAGTTATTTATTTAGTCATGCACTCAAAACCAGCTCAATTATAATAACAAGCCCTAGCATAACTTTTTTTTCTCCAAGTGCTTTAAACTGGGGAACTGCCTGAGTAATTTTCTTCTGAGTACAAGTAATTACTCAGGTTTGCACTCAGTGACTTTCCTTTTATTAGGGTTTAGAAACAATACTGTATTTTGAATCCCATTATTCTTTATATCCCTAGCATTAAGCAGAACATTAGTGAGCCAGCTAAGGGGCATAGGGTGAACACAAAAATATTTTCTTTGTTTGGGGAGGAAAGCTGTGATTGACGTTTATCAGTGGTTAATAAATTCTGTGGCTAAAGTCAGTTTGTAGCAGGAGCTAAGATTGTTTTATAATGCTATTTCCTCAGTAAATGACATTTTAAAATTTCCTTGATTAGTCATCTTTTCTGGCTTTGAAAATTTCTAATTTATTTTGGAAGCTGGGTTATAATGAGCTTGCAGGCAGCTTATCACATAATTTCCAAGAGGCATCAACACTGGTCTGTGGTTGTATTTTGCTTCTGATAGTGTGTGTTTGCTTTATGCTTTGCTAAGCATTATGATAAAAAAGACACTTGATGGTAATTGGGAGCCCTGCCCGTGCTCCTCTGGAGGGAAGATGATGTCAGGGGTATCTTATCTATCTCTGTGCCCCTGAAAACAGGTGTGGGTGTCTTTGTGAAAACCTTGTAGTGGGAGCTGGCAGTGGGGAAGGGAGTGTGCAGCTGCTGTGCATGACTCCATGATGATGAATTCCCATCAGTGGCAAAGGAATTGTCTTCATCCTGCACAATATTCCTTGTCCCGTATCAAATGAGCTTAAAAAGTGAGCACCACATTCTCCGATGCTCCAGAACCTGAAGAAGTGGATTTGGGCCATGAAAATTTGTCTTGTGGGGTGCAGGGACTTTGCCTCGTGGGGCCACAGGCTGATAAATCCAGCAAGGAAATTGTGGTGACCCCGAGCCTGCAGGCAGGAAATGTGGCCAAGGCTCCCTGAGCTCCAGCAGGTTTCCTGCCTGCCTCGGGGGGTTTGCAGCCTCCTCTGCTGAAAGGAGCCCGTGGCCATTCCCCTGTTGCAGTCAGACACGTGTCTCCACAGATGAGCACTTGCAGGGGCATCTCCAGCAGGGCTCCCAAATGGCATGGGCTGCATGAAATGCATTGTCTTGTTGAGTTAGCTTTTATCCTACAAGTAGGGCTTTCAAATCAGCGTCCACCAAAACCCATCATATTTTGGGAAGTGCTACACTCAATAAAATGGGCAACTGAAACATCATCTTCCAGTAGTACTTCCACAGCAAGTACACTTAAAATTCAGGTTGTATTGGGGGACGGCACAGCCATGAATACAGGGGAACAGGATTGAGAACAGGTTTTTCCAAGTCAGAAGGATTAATCCCAACTCTCACAGAAGATTTAGCTCTTTCCGTGTGGGATTCAAGCCTTGTGGCTCTGAAATAATTAGCATGCAGTCTTAGTGTGTGTTACACAAGATAAAAATGAACTTTCTTTAAAAATCATGATGTGTACAAAAAATATTGTTTTGAAAACTTAAGAGAAGTAGTTTAAAGGCTTATACCCATTTGTTTATGAGCTCACAGAGGAGATACAAAGATGACTACACAGCTCTGCAGTTTCAGAGTTGGGGTCAGTTGTTAACTTGGCTTCCTTCTAACAAAAAATTCTTTAATATCAACAGCAGATAGCCAATAAATGGACTTCCTCATACACCTACCTGGGGATGAGAGGTGCCTGTACAGAGTTGTATCATGCTGAACACCAGAGCAGGTGCTTTTTTCCCCAAATTAAAGCCTCAAGCCTGAAGATGTTGCACCATATTGTGGGTGTCCTTGAGCCTTAGGTTATAGATGAAGAAAAGTTTGATTTATTTGTTCTGGATCTTTGTAGAGAATTATTTACACAAATTACATTGAATTACCCACAGGAAATGGACTATTTTGCCCCCATCTCTGGCCCAGGGATTGCACCAGGACTGTGGCACCTTCCAGCAGCTGTACAGGAATGGATGCAATATTTTCTTCTCTATTTCCCAATGTGACAAATAACTTTGAAATAACAGCAGAGAGATCTTCCATTTATAAAGAGATTAAGAAAGGGGGGAATGGGTCTTTACAGAAATATGAATCTCTATGTAATAAAATATTGAATGTGATGAAGTGAATTCAGCCTCATAAAATGAATTCAGCCTCATTTTTAGTGCTCTAAAATGATAATGTAGAGGAAAACCTATTCCAGACATTTCTTCAGGCATTGCAGTTACTTCATTAGCCTTTATTTCTTCTCACTTCTGCTCTCTTGACAGCTTTTCAAGTCTCAGGTTCTTCCTTTTTGAAATGCTTTGATGTGCTCATCTGTTTGACAAACTGTTTAAGGTCTTGATCTTAATTTAACATTTGTAGATACCCACAGAGGGTTTTGTTAATGAAGTCTTTAAAATACTAAGTGAAGTTCTAGTTTTCTTCAGGAACAAAGTTCTATCCTTGACATTATTTTTCCTTTGGAATGATATTCCTGTTTAACATCTAGGAAATTTTTAGTCTTACAAAGCAGCAGTGGGCTCGTAAGGGTAGGGATGTAATTAAATGAGGTTTTTAAATTTCTTTGGGCTGACTTTTTTTAAAAGAATAGGAATGCATCATAATTGAAAATGTCTTTCCAATGACAGAAGCCCTTGATACCACAAAGGCATGAGAGTAAGTGGTTGCCCAACCTCAGATTAGGAGTGCTCTTATACTTTGATGGATAATACTCTGTTTTCTGGATTTAAGCCATGTGTTTTGCTAGTTCGTTTGGTGTAAGGTAATTAAATTGAAATAAGAGTTACTCATAAACTATATTCATGAATTTTAGCACTATGACAGTGGCAGCAATCTGAGTTCCTGAGTCTGTGATATGGACTGACAGGAATAATTCATTGCCCTGTTGTAGCTGGATCTGGCATTTCAGATCTCCAGTACCAGAGGCGGTGGCTATAAAAGCCTCCTGGAGGCAAAAGGAAGAGCTGTGTGTAAGAGGAAAAGGTTGACATGAAGAGAAAGAAAATGTTTCCAAGAGGTCTGTGAGACTAGGAAGTCATGTGTGTTTTATTGGTAAAAATTTGGTCCATTTTGGGGACTCCTGTGTGGAGACCTGCTGCAGCCCAGAGAGATCCAGAGGAGCACAGCCACACTGTCCTCTGTGGCTTCACTTCCTCTGGAACTGATTTCTGCTTGAATCACACAAAATGTTCCTTTGCTATAGTAATGTTTGCCTTAAAACAAAATTTGCAAAATTGGGTGACAGTTTCCTGGCAGTGTGAACAGCATAAATGTACTGTTGGTTCTAAGGCATTTGCCATGACCTTGGTCACAGCAAAGTGGTCGAAAGATGATCTCTTTTTGAAAAGAAATTTTCATGTTTTCAAGGGGAAACTTTAGGGAAAACTTACTTTTGAAATGTAGAATTTGCTATTGCTTTTAATCTGCCAAAAACTAGCAGAGGTTTGGCTTGTTGTTTTTTTTTTTATTTCTTCTTTTTCCTTAGTGCTTTCCCTCATAAATGAAATCATGTAAATAAATTACATACATTATCTAAAATAATGTAAAATAATTCCATTAGCTAATTCCATTTGGTTAATTCTTAAAAGAAAACTATTTTGCCTCAGGTTAAGGCTAAGGCTCAACATGCACAGCCCTGCTGCCTTTAAATGTTAATGCAGGCTCGTTCTTTAGATAAGGACCAAGTGATCCTCAGAAGTGAAAAAGCTGCATCAAGAGATTTGACAAGGCTCATTAAAGTTCAATTAGAAAATTCGTTTTAACACTAGGCATTCTGCCCCGTTTATTTCCCAAACACAAACAATAAAATTTTCATCACATACAAGTCCATACTTAAAATGTGCTATGGAAATAAATGATCTTCATGTTTAATTCATCTTATATAATAATTGATGTCTATTAGGGATTTGGATCAGGCATTAGGTGTACAGCTCCACAGTGTGGCATTGGATGTGTGATTCCCAACTGTCCCTACAGGGGAGTTTGTCAAGTGAATTGAAATAAAAATTAGTTTCAGAAGAGTTATGATAGATCTTTTCTAAAGAGTTCATCTGTCTTCTGAGCAGTGCAATCCTGGCATACACTCAAAAAAACTTGACTCAGCAGTTTACATTGAGGGATTTAATGATTCTTCTAACTACTTCTGTAAGTTTTATTCATTTAGCATCACACTATTTTCAGTTATTGGTTTTCAGCCATGGGGAATAATCCCCTCCTCCTGCCCCCAATATTACAAAAATTTAAATTTTCATGTGGCTGTTTGGTTACAGGATATGAGTTTTGTGAGACCCATGACATGGCCATTTACAACATCAGTAAATCCAGATGTGGAATTCGAGCACTAGGCAGCTCCCATGTGCTGTGGCTCTTCAGGCTGCTCTTAATTCCTTTTTTGCAGTGATAAACCTGCCAAGAATGCAGTGCTTGTTATGCCGTGATGGATGTCTTGTGGAGTCAGTCCTTGTCCCCAGTGCCTGCCCTTTCCCTGCCTTTATTTCCTCTGTGGTGCTGCTTATCTGTGAGACATTGTGCAGCCTTCTGAAATGGTGCAAACCTTTAAATAAATGTGGAGGCTTTGGCTGAACGCAGGCGTGGGGACTGCTGGGATCCCTTTCTGAAGTGCTGGGTTGTGGCTGTTCAAACCCTGCCTTTGAGGGGCCCGTTCTACAGAGTGGACACTGCCTGCATGTAAAATCACTCATCAGAAAGTGATTGGGAAATGCAAATGAGTCCTGTGGTATTTTTTTTAATTGCATTTATCGCTTACTTGCATTAATGCAATTAGGGCAAAAGTGTTTGGGTGATCTTAAAACATAGAAAGCAAATCATATAGAAGGTAATGACTCATGTCAGGGAAAGAGGTGCCCTTTGTGCTGTCCCTGCAAATCTTGGCCATAATCAGTTTAGGAGGGATTTTATTTCTCAAATTGGTGATCAAAACTTTGCTGGCAGTTGCAGCTGCTTGGTCCTTAGTCCTGTGGCACAAGTCATTAGGGACTGCAGCATTCTGGCTGCCCCACAAGACATGGATTTCCATGAGTTTTAAATACTGTTCAATGGTACTGACCTTGCAGGAGCAGTATGTTCCAGACAAAACTCAAATATTAAGTCTTCATAATTTTCACTGTAAATCACTTTGAAACCCTGCATTAAAAGGGAAAAACCCTCTTACGATATTTATTTCCCAACTGTAGTTATAAAAATAATGTTCTAATCTAAAAAATTTAAAATACTAATAAATGGTAAAATCCACAGAGAACCTCTTGATGTCTAAAACGAAGTCAGCCCAGTGACTCAGATATTATTAATTGTTATTGCTCAGTGTTCTTAAAGAACCTTCCCTGAGCCTTTTTTGAAAGACAAATAACTAACTTAAATAAGCTGCACTTTTCCCATCCTAGGTAGGCTAGGTCTTAAAGCTGACAGAGCAAAGTGTAACCTCCCAGCCATTAAATATTAAGCAGGCATTTTATGAAGGCAGTGGCTGTAACAGAGACCCTGGTGTGTGTTTCTTCACCTCCTTGTGGGCACTAAGCAGATTATTTTGGTGACCCCCCCCTGAAGGGGCAGAAAAAAGCACACCCCTTTTGGTGGGAATGGCTCATTAAATTTTAGGTGACAAAATTCACTTGCTATGACCCCTTGGGTAAGCACGCTTGGTCATTCCGAAACAATTGTCCTAACTTCGACCCACGTTTCCTTCTGATAGAAATGCCACTTCCTTCATTTGGCACATGTTCAGAATCAGCAGCTTATGTGATGTCTGCAGCTTGGCCAGTGCATGTCACTCCGTGGAGACAGCGAGCTGACCCAGAACTCATTCTTCCCAGTGATGCTTTCTGGAGGATCAGCTCTCTTTTTGCTGCCCATGCTGCTGTCAGGATGAAGAGCTGTAGATACCCCAGGGCTGCAGCGTGGGCTTTCAGTGACTTGCATGAGGACTGCACAGATGCATCAGAACAGCACGGACAGCGACTTCTGGGAAGATGATGAAAAATGAAAGTCTGGCTAATGGACCCCAGTTCCTCTCCCTTCCCTTTTGGCAGCCGTTCACGGTAACACAAAGTAAGTGCAAAGCCTGGCGCCAAGAAAAACGCAGTGATTTGTGCTGTAAGTGCTCCTGAAGGCAAGAGGGATCTTTGAGGGCTTCCCTGAATTGATTCCTGTTTGAACTAAAGCCAGAGCTTAAGCCAGACTTTGCAGAGCCGCAGCTGCCTGCCCCGTGGCCGTGGCCCTGGGGAGCTGAGGTCTCAGACCAGATTGGTTGCAGGGTCTGGGCTGAGTTGGGCACAGGGGGAGCCTGCCAGAGGGTGTGGGGGTGTTTGGCCAGCTCAGCCCTGAGCAGGGGCTGAGCTTTCCTGGGGGGAAAGACACCCTGGTGTGGGGATGGATCTCGCTGAGCATCTGGACTCTCTTGGGACCAGCACGGCTTCTGTTTGTGATGCTGAGTAAAACTGACATGACAAATTCTCCCTCGCAACCAGCACACAGAGAGTTTTCCCACTTTGGCAAGGGGTCAGCGGGATCCAGTGAAAAACAGAGACTGAAGGAGTGGGTTGGAGCCTTGTGATGAGCTGAGATGTACCTGACATCCTGCTCAGCCCAGGCACTGTCTCCTATTTTGGATAAGGCCCCTTTGCTCCTGTGAACTGGTAATGTGGGGGTGCTGGACTACATTTCCTGTCCCATCTGCTTTGCTTCTGGTGAGAATTAAGTTTTGAAGCTGACCTTTCTTGTTGATGACATCCTTCAAATCAGTTCCATCTCCAGGGAATGGGAAGTCTTGGGGGAGGGGAGGAGGCTTGGTGCTGGTTTTGTCTTTTTAACTTAAACCTTGTATGTCTATTTGAAATAAAAATGTTTGAAATATACCCCTTCAGAGTTAAAATGACATTGCATAATTTCTATATTAAGATTTAAACCCATCATAATATCTCAAGTTCACATAAACAAAATATTTAAGCCTAAGACGTTTCCTATTTACATGTAAAGAAAGCTACAACCCAGGGAATTCTTGGGCTAAACACACAAATTGTGTCCTTAATTGCAAACCACTGTAGTTCATAAAAACAGCAGCTAGCATCAATCCTTTCTTAGGTAAAGATGAGGTGAGGTCTTTTCTAATCTTTTGATCATAATATGATTAGCCACAATTGCCTCAAGTCACTAATTATGGAGATAATTTTCTTCATGTGCTGACTCTTTTTAAAATGCAAACTCAGTGGTTTCTTTTGTAGCCACTGCACCTATTAAAATACTTTTTTCTTTATTGTGAATTGAATTCTAACTTTGATTCAAAAGCAGTTTGACATAAGCTGGAGGTAAAATTAATTATCTAAAAAACAAGAAATGTAAAAAAAAAAAGGAAAAGTTATAGTTGCTAACATGGTGCGCTATTAGCATAAAAATATTTGAAGTTACTCTAATGCCACAACCAGTGGTAACTGTTACCAGGCAATCAGAATTCGTTTTTTTTTCTTTGGGGAAAGATTAACAGGTAACGGGAATTATACAATAGGATTAACAACAGTTACTTAAATGGAAATATTTTGGCTGCAGTCAGTGGCTCCCAGGTCAAACTCCTATTTAGACCATCCCTCTTGTTTGCATTGTGTTCCCTCTAATGTTTTCTGCTCTCTGACTGCATAAGCTGTGTTTCACAGGCATTGTTTGGGAGGTGAAGCAGGGACCTGACACTGCTGTCCCCCCTCCTGGCTCCAGAGCAGCAGGACCCCTTCCTGTGCCCACCCCAGTCCCAGGTGGTTCCTGAGCTGAGCATCTGCTCTGGCAGGGAGAAGGCCCTCCCAGCAGTGCACCCATGCAAACACTTGGCCACTGCTGCGTTTGGCTCCATTTTCAAGGCACAGTTTTTGCTCTGTTCCAGACAGGGATCTGGGCTTCGGATTCTTGGGCCCCGTCTCTGCTGGCTTCAGGGTACAGAAGTGTCAGGGCAGAAAGCACCTCCTGGCTTTGTAAAACGTGGGCAGTCCAGCTGAAGGTCACTGAAGAAGGGACATCTGCTCTGAGGCGTTACAGGAGAGGTTATTTAAAACAACCTGTTATTTAAAATCCACTCCCTTTCTTATGCAAAGCATATAGTGGCAGTAACAGGAAGTGTCATTAACCTTCCTCTCATTTGGGGAGGAACTGTTTGACTGCACTAAAATTGTTATGAGTGATATACTGGATATAAAACAGGAATGCTAATTGGAAATTAAGCCAGAAGAGAGGTGTCTGAGGGACAGAGGGAAAGGTGACGCTGGCATATGTCTCATTCTCTGTGCAAGGACTGCAGGAAAGAGGAGAATGACAGAGGGCAAAGCTGAAGCCATAAAGAATTACCGTGGGTTTGATGTGTTTGCTGTGTCCTATCGTGCTGGCAGAGACCCTCCTCCTGTGCACCCAGTTCCAAACTTCCATGAAATGAGAATTCTGCTGTGGTGGAAAATATTATTGCTGGCTTTTTCTGGCTTTGCTCTAATTTTCTTTCCTAAGAGTGCTCTAAAGCACTTAAATATCCTATATTGTCTGTGCTGACTCTTTAGCAGGGAAAGAGCAATGTGCTCATGCCTTGGGGCTTTGGATGTCACCAGCTGAACTGGTAGAACAGATTAAAGTTAGATGGATGGCAGTTTTGAAAATCCTCTCTGGGACTGTGCTACTCTGAGTTGTTTGGTGTCCACTGGAGAAAATGCAGTTTTGTGTCAAAACTGTGCTCTTTCTCCTCAAAAGATCAAAGTGAGAGTTAATCTTCTGCCCTCTCGTGATTGTGTCTGTATGTGTTGCTCTTCTGTGAGGTGCTCAGCTGGGGTTTTGTGGTGGGCTGTTTATTTCTAGATCAGAAAGGGGCTGTTGGTTCTGAATTAGAGATTTTTTAAATCAGGCCTCCAGAGGTATAGAGCTATCTTCTTATTATCTTTTTACATGCCACAAAGCCATTCAAAGGAAAACTGAAAAATGTTCTCTGCAAAATACCAATTTTCTTTTGCTTTAGTTAGTAATATTCAGAATTACTGAGACTGGGTTTAAATATTTCTTTTCTTCTGATGTTGATTTTTTTTTTTTTTTCTGGGGGGAGTGTTTTTTTTGGGGGGGGGTATTTCCATTTGTTGGTTCCCAGTTCTGGGGTAAGGGGCAGACACAGCCTGTCCCCCCACTGCTGACTGTCCCTTAAACCAAAGAAAAATTCATCCAATAGTGTCCATGTTGTGATAAAAATGCAACTTCAGTCTATGCAGGCATACTTTCAGAGATTGGAACAAATAGAAGAAATATTTTTTACTTGTTTGTGGACTACAAGAGAAAAAACTTGCAGTTGACTGTGAGATTTGTAATTTGTGCAGGTTCCTGTGCTGGGCACCTGCTCTGGGGTCAGTGGGACACCCTTTGGTCTTGGATTTATTTAGTGTGAGGGGAGCCCAAGGATGGGATTGAGATTTTGTAACCCTCACGCAAGGAATAAATCTTTGGCTTAAATAGGATTGTAACACTGTTGTTTGAAAAGAATTGTGTGAAGCCAGCACAGGTGACTTTTCTTCCTAAAGCCATATAAATCTCTGTGACACTCCTTTGTCACACCCAGTGGGCCCAGGGAAGGAATCCTGAAGGAACTGAGCTCAAAATAGAAATAAAAATGGGGGGAAAAAACTGAGTAAAACACTCTTCTGCGCCTCAGTCACAGAAGTTCAAAATTTAGTTGAGTTTTCAATTTTTTTGTATTTTTTTTTAAGATAAATCTGTGTAGTTGTATAGCAGCATAACTACAGTGCTAAACTCAGCCTGCAATATACTAAAAAATATATTAATAATGGTGCAGAGTCTTAAGTGCTCTAACATTATTCTCCTATTCCACTGGCTTTAAACACACTTTTCAAGGGAACAGCAACTTAAGTCTTAATTAAAATCAGTAAGCAAGTGCAGATTATATTTAATTTAAATATTTATTGACTTTGTTTAAGCATTCAAAATAGATTAGACTTTGAACAGCAAAACTGCTAATATCTGAATGATAATTCTACTTCTGAGCCCAATCACGAAACTAGTCAGGAATACAGCTAAGAAGTTGCTGTGATTAAGGAAATACTTTAATAAAGTATGTACAGAGGGCCTTTAAAAATGAGTGCTCTCCAGTAAAGAAAAATTTTGTTGCATCTGATGGTGTTTTAAAATCTTGCATGTTCTCTTAGCTTTCTGGGAGTTGCAGTTCTTCCTGTTGCCCCAAGTACAACTGCAAAAAATATACAGTGAACCAAAGACAGATAAAAACATACCAACCTGCCAGTCCCCTTGCTTTTTGTAATGCTAAACATGTTAAATTGAAGCCCATGATTACCCCTGTTGATTTAATTAGTTAACACATATAAAGTTAAGCATGTATGTAAATGTTTTCAGAGTAGAAATATAAACCTTGCTCAAAGAACATTTTCACAGTTTTCAGGGTATGCCCATCTGTAAATAAGTTATTTGCATTAGAATGTTCCCCCAGCAGTATTTGGTAACCCAGAACATCCTTTGGCACAGCATTTTCTCCAGAATGGCTCAGCCCCACTGCCAGACCACCAAGGCTTTTTCAAGGACCACTTCAAGCCCTGGGCTTCTCATTCCTGTTCTCCTCTAGGCCAGTTTTCTTCCCTGCTACACCCTTTCATTTTGAGAAACAGCTTCTCCATTGCATTTATCTGTCACATCCCTAAAGGCCATGAGATCCTGCAGGCTTTAGGACAATTTAATGTCACTTGCAGGTTTAACTTTGCAAAAATGCTCATGTTGCCTAAATAACACAGTATCTGCAAAATGTTTCAGGACTGAGTTTGAGCCTTCTGGAAGCCTGTTTGGCAGTGTCTCACATTTTTCAGTGTGGCAAAAAGTGCTCCTGAGATTGACAGGCTCTTTGAGCATTTCACACGGGTGTTTCAACAGTCTTCCCTTGGTTTGTTCTCTGTCTTGTGAAGTCTAAGAGCTGCAAGATCTTTTCTGCTTTTTCTTTATACTGCTATGAAATATTATGTGAATTGTTTTCGATTGTGTTTCCTGTCTAATTGTACACTGCTGTTTAGGTTGGAGTTGAGCATGTGTTTAATTTTTTCTTGGCCTCATTACATTTCATTCCCTGCTTCACGCATCGCCTGTCCTGTTAGTCCATAAATCTGATCTATTCTAATCACTGTAAATTCTCTCTTTCACCTAGCTGTGTGTCACCAGCAACACCAGTCACTTAGGAAATTGCTTTCCTGAGAGGTTATTTTACAAAAGATGAAGGAGGAGGCATTGTGCAGTGCATAAGGCTGGGGGTTTCTCACTCCTTCAAGCCTCAGAGCAGCTGCTGCAGTCTGTCCTCTGCTCATAGGCTCATCTCAGCAGCTGTCACATGCTGAGAGGGTCACCCAGACGAGTGCCTTGGGCCTCAGACTGTAAAGTCTTCACTGGGCTTTGTCATCTGTGTGCAGTATAAATTACATCATAATGAGTGGCCTGGTAAAGGAGGGTTACCAGTTCAGAGTCACTTTTTTTTTGCAAAAAGGACTTTTTAAAGACAGAGGTTTTGTGGTTCTTGAAAACAGACAGTGAAGCAGAGCCAAGGACCTGCATTGGATGGTCTATCACAGGATCCCCTTGTACACAAACACATTGTGCAAATCTTCTGTGCCTCCTGCTTGGCTTCCTCTCCCTTGGGAGAGTGCTGATGGGCTGATATTGGGAGTATTGATATGGCAGTAGGTCTGTGGGTTAGCTGAGATGGGTTACATCAGTAATTTTCCCATTTTCCATGCTTACAGATGTCAGTGCCTCCTGTAAGCTCTTGCTCCTCTGCTGACCCTGCTTTGGGGCTGGTTTGGTGGGGCAGACACTGCTGCAGCCAACGCACATCTGCTCATGGCTTTCCTTGTGCTGCTGCTGCTTTTGCTGCTCCTTCCCCCTCTCATTTAGCACTTCTGTGCTCTGCTACATATCACAGGAGACTCCTGGGAAGAGATTTTGGCTTTCTTGGATTCCTGCACAGCCTCTGCACGGAGACTTCCCTGGTGCTGCTCCAGGCTCCGGGGTCTGTGTGAGGCTGTAGGGTGCCCTGGGGAGTTTTGCCATTTTGTTTTCTTGGGCTGTGCAGCAGAGATGTTTTGGAGCAAGAGCTGTTCAGTTCTTCAGAGTTGCCACTGTGGAACTCTGTGCCAGTTCAGGCTTTTCCCTGACCCAGGCTCCCGTGCTGGATGGCTCCCCTCACCTGTGAGGCTGTGTTCCATGAGACGTGTGGTGGTTCATGGCCACAATTCACTCTTGCAGAAGGATGCCATCCACTGTCTTGGATAAATGAGTTTAAGATTCATGAATGAGAAGAACACAATGAAATTTAAATACTAGTATTTATTTTTCCTGAATCCCTACACCTTGTTTTTTATTTCCTTCTGATATTTCACTAATCAGGGAGAATAAGTGGGGATGGGAACATGCCAATTTTTGGTTGGATTACTGAAGGACAGTTTCCACAGCCATGTGACACTACTACAGCAAAATTCAATTAGGATGCTTCATAGAGGTTTTAATTGATTAATGTATTTATTTGATTTTGTGAGTTTTAGTAGCTTTTTAATGACCTTTTGAATGTTTCTGGTTTTTAAATGACTCATATTACTTGTCATTCTAGCCCAGGGGTACTGCAACATCTTGTGTCATGCTATACTGGCTCTTTTCAGTCCACTGGTGACAGCTGAAGATATAAATTCTCCCTGTTGCACAGAAATATGCCAATGTATTCCCTTCTGCTAATTTTTCAGATGTGCTACTTTGATTAACAAAGCTAATGCTTAGGGATCTAATTGCTAAAAAGCTCTGGTGACAGATTAAACCTTCCTGTATGGACCTGGTTTGTTGTGTTTGCAGAGGAACCGTTCAAACCAGTGCAAGTTTGCATCTGTGGAACCCAGAGAAGAAATTTGGCGATAAACCAGACTAAATAAACAATTGAAGTAGAGTGGAGGAGAGTGGTATGAGCTCTTGCTGGTGTTTGTGTGATGAAAGCTGCTTGCACTTGAAGATGTTAATTATGGGCAATTTTTCCTTGGTGTTGTGAGGTTTGAATTACTCAGAACTATGTTTAAAGATAAAATACTAAAACCAGAACAAATTCTGAGTAAGCCACAGCTGACCAAGCTGTCCGATTAATAGGATTTTGTCTAATGGACTAATTTAATTGGGACGTTTCAAACATACTCTAGAAAAGCCGCAGACATTTAGATTTCAAGGATAAACATTGTTTTTCATTCATCTCTCTCTGTCCATCTCTCTTCCCCAGAGGTCTCCCTGGCATGTGTGAGTCTCCTGCCCAGTGAGCAGTCCAGCCCAGTGCCATCCACACGTTCAGAGTGCTTTGAGCAGAGCCCGCTGAATTCCTGCTGGGAGGGCCCTGAGCCACAGGCACAGCAAACCTGCCCGGCTCATCACGGTGCACAGGCCCCAGAGCTCCTCTGGAGCAGCTGCCAGAGGGGCTGAACTTCCCTGTTTCCTGCTGTGCTGCCCAGGTCCTGTTCCCTGTGGGCAAAGGCTGGTGCAAACCCGCGTCTCCGTGCTTCTGCGTGAGCGTCAGCTCCCCGCCCCGCGCGCCCACGGCCTCTCCTGCTCCAGTCCCTGCCAGCAGCTCTGCATCACCACCCACCCGATGTGCAAGTGGCTGCAAAGAGCTCCCCTCCCTGAGCACAGGTGCTCTCTTTCAAGGAAAAAGTAAGTGCTGCTCAGCAAGTGCTGGCCAGATGTCTAACTGCATGTTCAAATGAAGAAAGCGCTGCTCCTTGGGGGCAGGCAAGGGGAACAGGGCACTCCAGAATTCTGGCACTGGGGAAGTGCCACTTCCAGCACACTGCTCTGAATTTGCCTGGCAAGGCAGCTCTCCCAGATGAAGTGAGATGTGGTGAAGCCAAAATTCTCTTCGGGAAGCTTTATTTGGTTTAAAATGCTTTGTTATCAAATACTGCTTCTGGCTTCTTCTAACTTTTAGTGAGCCTCAGTTCACCTCTGTCCTTATTTTAAATTCAGTGTTTACATAAAGTGCTCTCATCAGCCAAGCCACTGCTGGATTTATACACAGGGTAGTTTAGTGTTCATCTGTCTCATTTCTTTACTGTCCAAGATGAATCTCAGGGGACTGGAGCTCTGAACCAAGTGGCTTCAGGCTATTCATCTGGAAAACAGAGCCACTTAGACCTTTGTAAAGAAAATAATTTAGTAATCAGTGCAAGAGGCCAGTCTCTAAGCCAACCCATTTGGAAAAATTACCAGTGTAGTAACTACAGACATTTTATGACAATAATACTGATTATGTCCATTATTGCCAGAATTTCTTCTTCTCTGCAACTTCAGGACCGAGTTGGTTTTGCACCAACTTCTGTGATCCTGTGCGTTAGAAATGCTTTGTAATTTGAGATTGATGCTGCAGAGCTGGACGTTGAGCTGCTGGCCAGTGCAGGTGAAGCCATTGGGAAGTGAGGAAGACACTGCTGCCTTCCCAGCTCTGTCCATCCTCCCCCAGGAGCAGGGAAGGACCCTGGTCTCTGCTCCCTTGTACAAAGGGGAAGAAGGGGTCAGTTAAGGGTGTGCTTGCCTGCACCCCCTGCCTGCCAGCCCACACAGCCCACAGCACATCCCAGGCTTCAGGTGCCTCTGGGAACACACCAGTGCTGGTGGGAGGGCACTGGTCTCCTACCCTGCCCTCCAGGTGTGCCAGTTCAGGGCATTCTCACCCAGGCACAGAGGGTTATCACTCTCTTGTACATTATGTTCTGCTAATTAGATATGTGTGGTAAGTCTTAGAACTTTTATTTAATCTCAGACTTCAGGCCTTTATCTTAGAGTTTTTCCTTATTCTCTTTGCAAATGAGAATGTACTTGTGGTCCTGAACACGTTTAGCAGGGTTGTTTCTGGACCTTCCACCCAGGAAGGATGTCCCACAGTGCTGGATATCAGCCAAACACAAAAGATACTCCTTTCCATTTTGAAAAATCTTTCTGGCAAACATAAAGTTTGGGGTGAAACACAGCATAAAATAAAGTGAAGGGGAGATTGGTCAGTAGATATAGTGTTAATGCAAGGTTTTGTCTGTATGGTTTTTAGTTTTGCTTTTGTTTTGATTGCCAATGGTTTATAATATTTTGAAGTGTAAGGATTAGGGTAAAGGATCGGGTTCCTCTGCCTGTGCTGGTGAGATACTCACTGCTCCCTATCAACAGTTACAGGTCATTTAGGGAAAATTCCTGCAGAGGTTTGCTATCCTGACTGTTTTGCTGTGGGCTACTACATGGAAAAGATGTGGGGCAAAACTTCCCACGGAGTGGGAGCAGGGGGACAGGTAACACGGGCTCTCCCATTTCCAACCCAGGGCATCTCCAGGCACCACTTCCCCCAGAGGTCCACAGCAAAGCATCCAGACTCAGCACACAGATCCAATCTACTGTTTTGCCACCTTGGTTTCATGTGGTAAAGGTTACTGCCAAGTTCAATTAAATACATGGA
The DNA here is from genome assembly GCA_013398275.1 of Promerops cafer. Classification (NCBI taxonomy): domain Eukaryota; kingdom Metazoa; phylum Chordata; class Aves; order Passeriformes; family Nectariniidae; genus Promerops; species Promerops cafer. The sequence goes on from VZSE01013519.1 coordinate 496,003, forward strand.
AAAATAAAAGGAGGAACAGAAGTGATGTGCCTTGAGGCACAGAAGCCTTTATGGTGCCTTTCACAGGCTCAATTACATTGCTGGCAACTATTTTCAGCATTGTTTTTGAGCAATGTTAGTGAGGAGAGAGCAGAAAGAAAATAATTCTAAATTGATGTGCCCGAAAGACTCATCTAGATTTTCACTAGCTTCAAAAAAGCTCTGTACACTTAATCTAAAAAAATACAGCAAAATGGTTTATCTCCTTTGCATGGTCTTGTCTTTCATCCTCTTGATTTTTGTTATACTATCCTTGTCCCTTAAAATTCAGAGAAGTGTTTTGAAGCTTACTTACTATAAAATCAGTAGTTATGGATCTTGAAGGATGTTTTGAGCAGCACTTCAGCAGAAAGACAAGGTCTGCACACAAGGTCAAGGCTCCAGGGATGTCTCACTGGTAATTGGAGACTTGTTAAGTCTCAGAGTGCTGCAGCACATCCTCCTCTGGTGGGTGGGAATGATTTGTTGGGATTTGATAAAAAATTAATGATAAAATAACTTTCTGTTGGGGAGACAGAAAAGCTGTAACATCACCAACCCATTATTGCTTGTGGATTTTAACAGTGAAGAATTGTACTTTTGGAGAGGGTAACTATTTCCACGAAAAATCCATGGTTGCTGTCCAGCAGTAAAAACACTGAAGAACCACACGAGCTGTTTCTGGGGGAAGCATTCCTCAGTGACAGCTGCAGAAGATTTGCTTTGTGCTTTTCTCAGGAGAGAAAACACCCGTGTGCTCCACGTGATCACGTCCAGGATTCACTGCCTGCCCTGCTGATCACCTGGTGGGTGGAGGTGGGGATGTCCTTCTGTCAGTGTTCAGAGACCAGGAGGAGAAGCCAGCTCCAGCTGGATTTTATACAGAGCTATTTGTTTCCAAAAGTGCCAGCAGATTTAAATTACTGCTGCAGTTGTCAACAAGTTCCCCCTGCATATTCTGTAATGATTAAGGTCCTTAGAGGTTTTGGATTGCTTATGTTTCTCAGTGTAGCTGCAGATTGTGAACATAAGGGTTGCATCAAGTAATTTAAATAATTAATTGAAAGGCAGAGGTTCCTTTCCTTCTGTGCACTTTGGGTAGGAACATTCCTGCTGACTCCACATTTGAATCACAGAATATTCCGAGTTGGAAGGGACCCACAAGGATGATCCAGTCCAGCCCTTCAGTGACTGGGATCAAACCCTGACCTGGGTGGGATTAGCACCAGGCTCTGACCCAGTGTGCCTCTGTGCTCTTGCTGCTGAAAAGGACAGGGCCAGCTAGCTAGATGTGAACTCAAGACTTGCCAGCTTTCACACTTGACACACAGTTGCTCTCAGAAACAGCTGGTGCCTCGCTGCTACCAGCACCAGAGTGTTTTGTTTGATGACTTAATCAACATGTTATTCTATTAGGAACCATTTGTGGATTCGAATACAGACGTAGGATGATAATTTCAGTAATTTAAAATAAAAAGTAATTTCCTCAAATTCCAAACATGCCCATGGTGAGACAGCCCATGTCCTGTTTCTGATTTGCTCTGAAGCCAAGTCCAAGTGGGTTGTGTACCTTGTCTGAGCAGTGCAGGGCAGTGGCTTTGCTATTATTTGACCTAGACATTGAGAGCATTGAGAAGGTTCAGATTGATAGTATGCCCAGTGTTTAGAGAGCTTTATTTCTGAAAAAGAGAGAAAAGTGTGAGTCCTTCTTCTCCATTACAAAGCCTGTTGCTTTTTATGCTGAGCAGAGATGTGCTTGTTTTTGTTCCCCCTCTGGAATTAATTGAAACTATTTAATGCTGATTGAATTAAAAGTTTCTCCATATATTTTTATGATATTGCAAGAAACCTTATCTTGTACATTCCAGAAGAGACTTTTCATCCAAATTTATCTTCTGCTGTTCTTGATTCCAGCTGGTATTAGACACTTCAACAGATCCAGTATGTTCAGGTTTTTTTGGCAATATAAAAAGATACATTTAACGTTTTTGACCTTTGATTTGGGAGTGGATGTGGGTTAGGTTACATCTTACATTTTCTTTCAAAAGGGATTGCAATTTCTTCTTTTTGCAAAAATTCAGTTGCAACCAAGCGAAGGTCAACTTTTCATGTGACATGACCTTTTATTACTTGGGCTTCCTTCTAACCTTGTTCTCAGTGGTTTTATATGGCTGCAGTTTCATTGTGCTTGGAGTGCATGGGACCAAACCCAGGACTATTATGCTTATTCTGGAGACCTTGAGAGCAAGCTTGCTTTGTCTCGAGAGTCAACAGTTGGTTTTGTATCCTGCATGTACAGTTTAAGTGTTAATTTAGCTGCTAGACTGCCCTAAAGCTTCAGTGTTAATCAGTAGTCCTGTCTTCCACAAACTTTTGTAAGTTTACAGAATTATAGAGCTTTCTCTGGCAAAGAAATTTCTCAATTTTTTTAACAAGGAAAACAAGAAGCTTAAAGCTGACAAAAATGTGGTGATGTTGTTTGGATTTTGATTTTATTTTTAATTTCTAGGGTCTGATCATAGCATGCTTCCTCAGTTTGCAGGCAATGACAAATGTATCTCATCCACAACACCAGATTTACCCCAGCCTCTGCTGGGGAGACTGGGTGTTCTCGGATAGCTATGTCCTTTCTTTTCTCCCTAGTATCTTCCTGACTAGGAGTGCCCAGCTGCCTCTTAATTGGCTTCTTTCTTTAAATTAACCATCTCTCCTTCCCAGTGGCAGTCAGTGCTGACCTGCTTTCTCTGCTGGAAATGCATATTTTTGTAGCTCGTTTGAGACAAGCTGTTAAAAAAAAAAAAAAAAAAAGAAAGAAAGTCTAATTTATCTGGCTTGTGGGTAAGCAGGATCTTAAATGTTGCAATTTGCTTCACAACTCCCCTTAATTAGCAGGAGGGGGCACCTACCTATTTTCTTAAGTTTAGCAACTCTAATCTATCCCATATGGACAGGGATGTAAGCATTTTTCCTAAGGTCTACTCTTCTGTGCTGGCTTTAACACTCCATGGGCAGGTAAATCAGTAATTTTAAGTGCAGTGTGTGATTATCACCTGTATCACACAGTAGAGGTCACCTAAGGCTGTGCTTTAAGCTGTAGCCAGGGGATGCTCGCTGTACCTTGAGAGAGGTTTCTTTCAGCTCACTGCTTAGCAGACCTTTCCAGAGGCTTTTCCTGGTTTATTCTTAGCTCCTCCTGAGGCCCACAGGTGGCTGCAGGAAGATGGGTTATCTGCACTGCACAGCAGCTGTCAGCAGGCAGGGCTCCCTCCCTCCTTGGGCCGACCCTCGCCTGGATCCATTCGAGGGATGAGGCTGACTCACAGTGCTCTGGGAACTTGTGGGGGATTCTTCCCTAAAGCAGCAATGGATTGATGTCATCCAAAAAAGCAAAAGCTTCTGCTCCTGTGAGTTATTTCTGTCCATTTGGCAATCTGCTCTCTTCCTCAGTTAAACACCACGGCGCCCTGGTGTTCCAGCAGACTCGTTGCTGCTCAAACCAGGTATGGAATAGAAGCTACTGTATTAAAGATGTGTGACCACACAGAAGGGCTTAGGTGCTTATGGAGGTGACTGCTGCAATCTGTTCTTAAATACACTGATTTTATAATGGGTACTTTGGACAGCCTAGAGAGGCTGGGAGCATATTCTGCCCGTCTAACCTCTTGCTGGGTTTAAGAGACTCTCTGACTGAGTGTCCTCAGGGTTCATGCCTTGCCATTCTACATGGTAGGAGGAGACATTAGGAGATCCTACTTGATGCCAAAGCAGCTGATAGCTTCAAAAGAAATGACATTAGAAAGAAGCTTGCTATTACAATGGGAAAGTAGTAAAGGCCCCATCTTCAGACCTTGCAAAATGTCCTTGGGTTGGTGTTGTATGGGAAAGTATGAGGTGATATCTGCAGTGATTTTCACACAGTGATTCTGGCTCTGTACTGCCACTCAGCAGAGAAGGGCTGATGGCCCCAAACCAGGTCAAGCATATTGTCACTGTGGCCTGGTCAGTGGTTCAGGGACCATCACAGACCAGAGATCTGGCTGAAATTGTGCAGATAAAATAGCAGTATTTATGTAACTATCCATCACCCAGCACAATTCTTTACCTTGCTATGAGGCCAGTGAGGTTTTCTTATCAACATCCTTGTTGCCATTGTTGTGTTGTAGTCGGAACTAAGATAGGACTCCTGAGCTAGGGACAGACAACTTCCTACAGCATTTGCCATGGCAACACCTGTACTGGAAGTAGAGTGCTCAGTACTTAAGGCTGTGTTAAATATCCTGCTCAGTGACCTTTTTAAGACAGCTGAAAGTGCTAATGGACAGGGTAGTCTATGAAAGAATATGTGCTTTTAATCAGCTTCCCAATAGTAAGATAATAAAAGCAATAATCCTTTCAGGATTCTGCTTCCATGATCTCCATCTCTATTTTCCAAGGTCACTAAAGGAGTAAGTAGAAGGGAAGATAAGGAAAGACAAGCTTCCAAGGAGTGGAACTGTAGAGAAGTGGAAAACATCACACCCACCAGATTGTTCTGCTTCCAGCTCGCAGTGAGGCAGTCAAACCATGCAGAGAACAGACTCAGTGGTTTCACAGGGCACTGGTCACAGCAAATTTCCAGGGCAGCATGAACTTCAGCTTGTGGCCCCAAGCACTATTTGATACATTTAGACTGAGAATTTGGACTTTTTCTTCTTAGCAAACTATTTGGCTTGAAGGAGGGGAGGAAATTATTTTTATAGTTGATGGCTCTGATTTGGTTTGGCTTCAGTGAGTTTTTTTTAGTTTCTTTAAAACCTCTACAGAAAACACTCCACTTACCCCAAAAAACGATCATCTGCTGCAGGTAAAAAGAAAGCCTATCAACCATTCTTGGTGAATTTTTTTAAACATAATAGGTTGGCTACAGTAGCAAAAAGGTGTCATTTAAATATCCAGAGTTGATTCTGTTCTCATCTGTGGTGAACTCTACCCCTCAGTAGCAGCCATCCCTTTTCCCTTGACTTCATTAGGCTCTGTACACAAGAACCAAACCAGGCTCCTTTCAGTGGTGCCCAGTGGCAGGACGAGGGCAATGGGTGTGAGCTGAAACACAGGGAGATCCATCAGAACAGCAGGGAAAAGTTCTGTACCGTGAGAGTGACAGAGCACTGGAACAGGCTGCCCAGAGAGCTGGTGGAGTCTTCTTCTGAGAGATTCAAACCTGCCTGGAGGCACTCCTGTGCAGCCTGCCCTATGTGAACCAGCCTGAGCAGGGGGGTTGGACTAGATGATCTCCAGAGGTCCCTTCCAACACCAGCCAGTCTGTCATTTTGTGACCAGGCAGCAAATTTTATTCTCCTGCATAGAAGATGCACTGCATTTTTGTTCAGGCCTTGATTTTTCTGTCTTTAATGTTGGTATAAGTAGAACAAGCAAGTCCTAGAACACTAAATTATTACTCTAGATGTTTTGGTTAATGAAAAGACACAGCAAAATCCCAGTTTGTAGTACAAGATTTATTTTTATTGCCAAAGCACAGCACTGCCCTTGCAGCAGAACCCAGTCCACACCCAAGTTCTGTTCCTTGCCCAGTTCAAGTGGAGCTCTGCAGGCAGCTCTGCCTCGGCTGGTGGAAGGACTGCCTGTGATGGACAGGGTGTGCAGGAGGCCAGCACTGGTCCACACGTGCTGTGTGTGTGCAGAGGTGATGCAGACATGAAGAGCAGTGGTAATAGATTATGGGCAGCAGGATTAAACAGCATTTTCACATGCCAGAAGAAATCTCGGGATCTGATTGGAATTTTTCACATCAAATAAACTACAGAATTTAATCCCTTATGATCCTAGCCTTTTTCTTTGATTTGCTGGCCAGGTACTTTTTCTCTCTAGAGCCTTCCTGTCTGTGTTGAAGCCTGGTTTTATTGCATACTGTGGCACAGTAATGATTTTTTTTTTTTTGGTGTACCATGCTGTGAACATCCAAGCCAAATTGTTGACAGTCTTAATGTGTTTTGGAGCAAATGCATTTCCTGAGGTACAATGTGTTCCACTTTATCCTTCAGTTAACATATCAATTCTTCTGCCTCAGGCAGAGATACTTAGGCTCGTCTCTTGGTTGTTGCTTTTAATTTGAATTCAGTTATGGACATTGGAGAAGCTGTCTCAGACATTACAATTGCTTTAAATTCACAACAGAATTGGTCCATGAGCCATCAGACTGTTTTCAGACATTCACACTGAATGCTGAAATTCAGGCATCTAGCTTAGACTGTGCCAGGCAGCTGTAGAGTATTGCACAGGAGAGCAGTGATATTCAAGTCACATTGTAGTTGAATAAGATGAGTTGAGCTCCCTGCTCAATTAACTGTGAGCTGTTGTTTTAGCTGCTCTTAAAAGGAAGGGTCCTGTTCAGGTTTCCCCACCCTGCCTTCACTCATGGCTCTATGCTCCCAACACTTCTCTTGCATCAGTTTTGCCTTCACTGAATCCATTAGTGACTATTTCAACTCATTAACTAGCTGGGATATTTCCCAGCTGAGAAAAAACAATAAAATAAAGACAAAAAAAGGGAAAAAACCCCTGGGCTAGTGAGCTGATACAGCTTATTCCAAAGTGCTGAATTTCAGGCATGATGAATAGCCAGTCCAAAACATGCCCAAAATCATGTTTTCCCTTGGGTGTCTGATGGAATAGCACCGAAGCATGAAAGTTCTGTGAAATAGTCATGACTGTCTTAATTTTACCATCTCCCCTCTGTCTTTCTGTTACTGCTTCCAGTCTGACACGCAGAGTGGTTATCAAAGTGTTCCAGTTTGATAGAAGGGTGTGCTTTGCTCTCGTGGCTGAGCTAAAAGCTTGAAAACCTCGAGTGTACACAGTCCAGGCTTTCTGGAGTGAGAATCCAGGACTCAACCCAGCTGGGGGTGTTGTGTCTGCTCTACTGCTTCTCCCAGATTTTACTTCCAAGATATCAGGTCTTGATTTATCTGCTTGTAAATTGAGCATAAGTATATTTACATGTTGTACAGATACTGTGTGTCTGAAAAGCTGTTTGAGAGCCTGAGATAATAGAGAAGCTGGGTAAGGTCTTGTAATGAAGGAATCCTACTAAATTAGCTGTTAGGCTTCCTGTAAAAGTTTTACTGTGAATATACCCATGTATTGATGTTATAAAGGTACTTTGAGATCTAGTCAGGTGAATTAGTTCACCTGAAGAAGGAACACGTCTAAAATGTAGTCCCATTTCTCTTGTATCTAACCCAAGCTGATTTCTAAGATGCAAAGCCAAAAGAAACCCAGGTTGTGGTGTTCTCTGTTTTGCTCTTTCTTTCCCATCCAATTTGACAGCTTGCATGGCTCCTGCCACTGGCCAGGTATGAAAGCAGAAACTTGGCTGTGTTAGTCACACGACACCTTCAAGCCTGGCTTAAAGCAAGACTTGCTGAGGATTTTGTGGGGAGGCTTCTTCACCATGACCCTGCACCCTCTGTGCAGCTCCCCAGAGTTGCCCTGGCCCTGTTGGATAGGACCTGGGGCTGGTGAAAATCCATCAATGTCATTAAGATGAGGAGCTGAGCTGATTAGTCATGCTGATTTACAGCAATGACTAATGGTTGGTGAACTTCTGGGTGTAATCTGAATTTCGAGCAAAGCTGTTTGCTCTGTGGCACTTCCCTGGTTTTGCAAATGATTGAAAGAGAGTGGCTTTTTATCTGTAGGTGAAGCAATTTTGGCTGCCCTCTGACAGCTTCTCACAAAGATACTGGGACTTGAGGCAAACATGAATCAATTGGCTTCTGAGAAAAATTCTGAGAACTGGCTCTCTGCCACTCTGCCTGGAAATGGGACAAAAGTAATATCATTGCTCCATTCTCTTTCACTTTGCTGAAAATTTTTCTAGCCAAAATCCTCAGGCTAGAAAAACAGTCCACAAAACCGAAAAAAACACCAGCAATGTGGTTTTGTTGTCAATAATGATGGGATTTAGGGTGACTGAAAAACCCTAAGTACTTGGCTTTCCTTGCTGAACTGAAGCAGAGAAATTTGGATTGAACAGTCAAGTGCTAATCTGTGAAGAGCAAGTGGCGTGGTTTTTGCCTCGGGAAGAAAGGATGGTGGGCTGTGAGTGATGCAGGGCTGGGGTCGCTGGGACCAGCGGCTGCTGCTCACACCCAGGAGCTTCACTCCCCATCACGCCCCCCAGGACCTCCTGACCTGGGAGACCTGTCCTTCAAGGAAGGGGTTGCTTCAGAGATGTGGTTTCAGGTTATTTAGTCTGCCTCTAGTCTGTGTGAAGGAGAGGAAAAGGTAAGGGCAGGTGAGGACTGCAGCAGGAATTCCCCCTTTGGGGAAGCCCTCCCCGGTGTTTAAGGCTGGGACTGCACCTTGGGCAGCAGAGGTTTTTATGTCAGAGAGGAAGATAATTTACTTTTAATGACACAAACACGCTTTTGAAGAGTTTTAACCAGCTCTCAGAATCTAATTAAGAAAGTTTGTACAATCAGCAGTGGGCAGAGCCCTTCCTGGGGCAGTGTCACCTGTGGGCTCTATGCCAAAGCTGTGGCATTCCCATCTCTGGAGCTAACCTTACTTGAAGTTCTGTGCATCTTTCAGCACCTTAAATTTTGTCTAATTTATTGACATAAGCATTTCTGAAGATACAAAACCAGGCTGGTTTCGGTGTTATCTCTGGATTGTAAAAATGCATTTTTCAGGGTCTTTTATACTCAACAGCACATTTTTATTTTTCCATCCTTGTTTAATCCATTTTGGATTAAAGGATACCTCTAGAATTAAGTATGTTCTTGCCAGTTTAAAATCACTTATTAATAATATATTTGGATCTTGAACAGAGATTAAATTTTATTGTATTATTTACTTTAAGGCAGCTTAAAATTCTTAATTGGGAGAAAATTCTGCCTTGAGTAACTAAGTCTATAAGTCTAAATGAAACTGATTTAACTGATCATATAAATAATTAGTGAAATTGGAAATCAGATAGATGCTGATTCATGAGCATCTGGTTTTAGACTGTGAATGTAAGAAAATATGAATGGGAAGAGTATGCTGGAAGTGTGTCTGTTGGTAAGTAATAATTAGAGAGGGTAAAAGTAATTTATTCAAGATTTAAGATGGCCTTAGCTGACAGTTTTCAATTTTTTCCCACAGTGAAACAGTGCTGAGGAAAGATTTCCATTGTTATAAAATGAAAGTGGGGGTCATCAAAGCTGCTCTGAGGACCGTGAACATATTGAATAGAAGAATCAGTAATTTGTACTGAATAAGAAAAAATAAATTTATTGATTATTCTCTGGATTTTCATCTGGGATTTTGGGGATTGCGTTGTAGAACCAGTGAGAGCAAGATGAGGCAAATTAATTGAAACATGGCAAAAACTGAAGGAAAAGCTTGTCCCACCCACTGCAGGGAAGAAACGTCATAGCAGCATTAATTGCTCTTAGTTTGGTATCTCAAGTAGAACACACGCTGTGGCTGTGTAGCTGCTTGGTGTGAGCTGTTGTTAGGTGCTGCCACACTGCTTCCACGTGCAGGGCATTTCTCCATATTGCTGGCAGCTGGTTGTCTGTGAAGGGTCGGCTGGTGATGTGGCTTCTGATCCTCATTTTAATTCCTGAAAATGTATGAAGTCCTTCCTTCATCTCACTCTTCTGTGCAGCAGAATTACCTCAAGGCTGAGAGCTCTCCCTGTCCTTAACTCATGAACCCTCTGTTGTATTTGCTCTCTCCTCTCCTGCTGCAGAGGGGAGAGATAGAGAAGGTCTGGAGGGTGTCTGGCATCCAGCCAGGGCCAACCCACTACAGCTTGATCTGTGAAGTGCAGGGATGACAGGATCCATGACATTGTGTGCCTGGCAGGGGTCAGTTTGTGCTACAAAAATGTCTGGGAATCTTATATGAAACACCAGAAAAAATCCTATTGCTATAATAATTTTTTTTAAAGTGTTGGATCTGCAAGAGACTCTCTGCAAACCAGCACCTCTGCTGTTTTCACAGTGCCTCTCTTCCCCACATTGCTGTGCCTTAGCAGAGAAGGATATTGTTCTCATCTGTTTGGAAACTTTATTCTCATTCCTGGCAGTGGGGTAGGTCCCCAGGTGTTTCACATGGGTCCTCCCCACCCTCTCTGCACCCCTAAAAGGTTTTATCTCCACAGTGATTATTCTGTTCTCTGACCTGCGTTTTGGTGAGCAAGCAGAGATTGTGTGCATGTGGAAGAACTGAACTTTAGGTGCCAAAACAGACTCTGGACAAGCTGAGATGGAGTCTCTGAGCCCAAGCTGGAGGTGAGGGGTTGCAGGGTGCTGAGGTGAGAGCTCAGTAATGCATCCTGAAAGTCCTTGAAAAAAGGTGTCAGAGATACCATTCACTAAGGATCTGTGGGAAGCTGTTTTTAGCTCCTGCTCATGATGTTGGCATAAGCTACAGATGGCTGAGTTCTTTGTCCTCTGCTTTGTATCTAGTGTGCAATGAGTAGTTTCCTCAGCCTGTAGTGAGACAGTGCTGTCATTGCAATGATTCATCACCTCACTATTGTTCTCTACACGATTTGTCAACCCAAACCCGACTTTAAGAAAATGCCCAATGTGTTTAGAGGATGGGAAAAATACTCAATAAAGAAATGAGCTCTATAGATAATTAGAGATCGTGGTCATGGGTAATACATTATGGAAATGGCCATACACAAGTTCTGTAAATACGTGGGTAAAATTCAGAAGTACTGAAAAGTAAATTAACAAATAGTAATGGTCTAACCATGCAATTAGCCCCAGTGTAGCCCCTGAATCTCTGTGAGCAAATGTTTATGAGCAGAATTAGCCCATTTGGCTATACAGTCTATGCATTGTGTATGTGCTTCCACTTGCAGTAAATGTGCACAAACCCTCTATGTTACAGCATTATATGCACAAATCCATGCCCTGGCTCTACAGGCTGTTTGGTGATGCACAGCGTAGCTTGGTGCAGAGGCCAAACTTCAGACTAGTTCTTGAAAAGGTGACCCAACAAGTGAACTGCAAAGCTGTGCTCAAGTTCCACAGTTGTGGTTTTGAAAAGCAAAGTCCCAGCTCTCTCCTTCTGATACCTACTTACTTTTACAGTACCCTCACTGAAAAACTGGAAATGTCTGGGAAAACTCAGACTGGGCATGCTTCCTTCTTTAAGGCTTTTCTTTGTCTATTGGTCCTTTTAAGAGTAACTAAATACATGATAATATACTTTCAATAGCCCTCTGACAGAAATCTTTCTTTTGCCCTTCTTGCAGTGTAGGTGGCCTTTATCATGTTTTTCAACATACTCAAGAAAAAAATAATCACAAAGTTTCAGAAATCTGAAGCAATGTGGGTTTTCATTTTGCTGCTTCCTTCCTGCTCCCATCCTATCTGAAAATCAAGAGAGAGATGGAAAAACCCACACTTTCCAATTTCAGAAATTTATTTTGTAGATACCAGAAAAGGGACCCTACCAGGTCATGGCTTTCTTCATGTGATTCATGCAAGACAGTTTCCCTGGCTGAGTGTTCTTGAGCATGATCTCTCTGTAGCAGAATAATCTCAATTATTGCTTTGAGCAGAGGTTGAACAAGTTGCCATCTTGAGCAGCTCGGAGGCAGTAAACTGTTCTGAGCAGAGCTCAGCTCCAGGCTCGCATCCCACGCGAGGCTCTGGCCCTGGGCGCGTGCAAACTGTGAGCTGTGCTCTTTGTGCTCCAGGGACTATTCAGTTGAGACACATTTCTCTGTGTACAAAAACTTTGGGAGTGATATATGCCAAAATGACGCATGGATTGTCACATTTTTGGGGCTCTGATATGTTCTGTTTGCCAGGGAAAGCATCGCTTACAGGCAGAGTGACAGCCTGTGCACCTTGGGAACCAGTGTGTGTAATCCCAGTGCCACCCCACAGTGAGGCTCCCAGAAAGGCAGCCCCAAGTCTGTGCAAGTTAAATAAACTTCTGGGGAGTTCAGAGGACTCTGAGTTGAACCATAACTAACAGCAACACATTGAAAAAATTTATCAGGTAATTATTAGAGAACAATAACATTGTTAGGCTGATTGGGCTATGCACCAAAGGGCTGTCAATCACGGTTGTTATGAAAAGCTGAGCATTTAGAGGCTGTCAATCATACCTGTTTGTAAAAGCCAAAGGACTTCAGAAGTTGTTACGCCTGAATTTACCAACTGCAGAAATAACAAAAGCACCAGAGTCTCATGCAAGCCGATATTACAGTTTGTGTAGAAGCTCTTGCGTAAGTTTATGCCTTTAGTCATCTGAAAATATCTTAAGGCACTTGGAATTTGGAAAGGTTTATTTTTTCACTCCTTTATAGCACTGATTGTTTGTTGTTTTGTTGTTTTTTGGTTTTTTTTTTTAAGGCTGCTTAAGTGTGTCAAATCTCATAACAAAAAGTAACTTGTTACATTCCTTTGCTGTGAAGCAAAAATGTCTGAGTTAGTATCCAAATAGCAGAGAGCTGGTGCTGGAGCCTTTCAGCTTCTTGAGGTTCACACATTACTGCATATCCAAAACACTGTAGCAAATACCAGCTGGAGAATTTAAAAGGATTCAGGAAATCCTTAACATGGAGGTACTCACCCATAAACCTTGTGGGAAATAACTTGACAAAGACCTGTGGAACCTTTACTTTTGAGAAAAGTGTTGAATGTACATACCCACCCAATTTAAACCAAAAGCAGAAGTTAGNTTCCCTTCCCTTCCCTTCCCCTCCCCTTTTAAATTCAGATTGTGGACCTTTTGTGAGGAAATAGCTTTCTGAGATACATTTCTGCATTTGAAAGACCGTGCTGTGCATCACCCCACTGTGCCCTGGATTTGGAAGTCATCTCATTTTATAACCCAGGCCAGGTGCAAGCATGTCTGTGTTTACAACACTGCTTGAAAACCTGTTTCTTACTGAATAAATTGTGGGTTCCTATTACTGTGAAAGGCTTCCATCAAGGAATCAGGGTAGTTTGGGTTTATCTCAGAACCCCTAGGGCTTTCAGCAGGTTTCTCCCTGCGGGAGCCCCAGCATGAATAACCGTGGCATTAAACAATACCTAGGCATGAATTTTCTTTTTTTCCTCATATTGGGAGCTTCATGTTACCAGACCCAGCATCAGGAGCTGAGTGCTAATACCTTCCACCCTTGCCAGAAATTATTATTTCAGTTATTACCTTGGTGTCCTTGGTGTCCACTCCATTAATCCTGGAGGGAGTGAAGGAAGAGGATGGGAAGAAGTCCCTGCTCATGGCTTGACTGTCTTAAACAGATGTAGAAAGGAAAGGAAAAGAGGAAAAGCTGCCCAAAGCCATCCAGTGAGCTGAGGGCAGAGCCGGAGGCAGGAACTACATCTCTGCAACCCTCAGAGGAGTTTCTCAGGTGGACTTGGCCCACACCACCTCCCCAGTGGAATGTCCTCAGAGCATCTTCCTGCCAAAGCAGGAGCTGCACTCACACAATGGGTAGTTAATTCAGTGAGTTATTAATGCAAATGTTAATAATTAAACTCAAGTGGTTAATGAGTTTCTAGAGAAAAGATCAAATTATACTCTTCAGATGCGGAGTTAGAATTTTGCCTAATTAGAAGAAATATGTTTTTCCCGTGAGGGGCAGTTGCTGAAGTGACAGTTTGGAGTCTGTTGTGACAGCATTTGCAGAGATGGGTGCCAGCCAAAGAACAGAGCTTTTTTGGTATCTCTGATAGCATAGTAGTTTCTTTTGGAGGCATAATTATGTTGCATTCTTTGCAGAGTTCATTAGGGAAAGAAAAACAAAGAACTTGTGTTCCATGTGGTTGGTGTTCACACATTTTTATCTTAGTGTGATAGAAGAAGCTGTTGGATCCTGAGAGTAACATGGTGTCTCTCTCTTTCACTGCTAGCCTAATAGCTCAACCAGTGCTAGATGGAAACAGCTCTTCTAGCCCACAGCTGTTTTTCAGGAGTCCATCTTTTTTTTTTCCTGAGTGAAATCTCAGAATGTGTAAAAATGTTTGAAGGCTTATGTAAACTAGAAATCTCAGCTAGAAATAAGTGTGTGGAACTATTCCCAAGCAGCTACAGTAATAATTATTTCCTTCCTTACATCTTAGCATTTGCAGGCAAGTGTGGTGAGCAAATCTGTGAGTGAGAGGCTGGAGGGGTGCTGGCACCCCTAAAACACAGCCTGTGCCAGGGCCCAGAGGAAAGTTATGTGCAAGAGCTGCTCCTTTTCTGACTCCTGTTTTATGAAATCTTCTGAACCTGGAACATATACTGCAGGGATTTTCTGAGGTAATTTCTTAGAAAAGCCCAGCCAAGCCTTCCAGCAGCTCTCTGTTGGTTTATTCGCACTTGCAGAAGCCTTTTCCTCTGCCTAGGGCAAAAAGAAACTCTTCCTGCTGCAGAAGCTGGAGAACTCACCAAAATTAGGTTTAGCCCTCCAAATTTTGTAGAGAAACATAATGTGGGTTTAGTCACTTGGTAGTGCTGCTCCAACCTTTTCAGGCAATTTGCAGCATCCTCCCTGCAAATGAAGAAACTTTTCCAGCATGCGGGAGCACTCAGTGGAAATATTCCCTTGTTAAGTGTATTTTCTGTCTGTAACTCTAAGCTATGAGCTGTGAAGATAAATTACAGCAGCTGTGCCACATATGTTTTGGAAAGAACCTAGTGTTACCCCAGGATACAGCTGTCACTGGGAAAGGGAAGGGTGGAAGTTACTTTTTAAAAGTCACATAGGAAAATGGTGCTCAGCATTGAATTCTTCCCAAACCCTCTTCCAGGTGGAAAGGTCCTTACACAGAAAACAGGGCTTTGAGGCAGAGATTGTGACGAGAAAAATGACCCAAACCCAGAAGTCTATTATTACTCTCATTCTTTTTTTTTTCTTTTGCCCCTTAGATTATTTTAGAGAAAGAAATTATTACTGAGTTATTTATTAATGACAATTGGATTGAGATCAAAATCATGCATGGATTATATATATATATGTATTGGTGCAAATATATTTACATACATGTACAGAAAACTTATTACCTTCCAGCCTGAGCTGGATGATGATAAATTGGGAAGAAATCTTAGTTTGACATGGCAAAGTGTTCTGGTAGGGCAGGCAGGCTCTGTTCTTACATGACAAAAAACAGTGCAGAGCTTGGTATTCTGTGAAAAACCTCAAAAGCACCAAAGGGAAAAAAACCCCAACAACAACAACAAACCAGCTCATAAAATAATGGACACCCTGGCAGGAGGAATGGAAGAATTCAGGAATTTCCTGATGGTTTGTTGCTATCACTGTATCAGCTCTGCAAGTGAGGCATGTTGAAGCATGGCAGGAAGAGAGGAAGGTGCTTAAGTGCACAGCTGTTGTTACTCAAAAATCAGGCTAAAGCTCATAAAAATCAGTGCAGCAGGCACACAGGGGTATGTATGGCTTTGCTTTTGATGGCTGTGTGAGGTGTACCACAGCAAATGTGCTTCTTTTTCTATATAATATTTATCTAAGAAAATATTTATTAAATTCTTTCAAGTCCTTGTCTTGTCCAGAATTGTTTAGGATTATAGCTTTGCTCATGTATTCTTTGTGTACTGTTTGTATCATTGAGGGCCTCCTATTTTCTGACTTCACAAAGAATGTCAGAAAAATAATCATGCAATCAGGAGTTCCCCTCTGGTGCAGTGTGATCAGGGAGGTGCCTGTTGGGGTAAAATAATGCAGTGCTGTTATTTGTCAGTGCAGCATTGGTGGTCCTAAAGTACAGGTTAGGACTGGGGGGTTGCCTTTTTTCCTGTTTGTCTCTAATTTTGATTTTGGCTTCTTTAATTTCTGTTGTGATGCTGACAGCAGAGATTAATTTATTCTCCAAAATGGTTCTAATTTGAGGTGATCTCACTAGTAAGGAAACATGTTCAGCTGACTGCTGACACAACATCTGTAGGCAAAAGGCTGGTGAAAGTCAAACACATTCCTCTTTTAGGAGGTATAACCTGTGGTTTTACTCAGGCTCTATGGACTTTGGCTCATATAAGGTTTCTGTTATGCTCCGTAAATATTAAAAAAAAAAAGTGTTCTGGATGTGGAGCTTTTAAAAATCTGTCATTGAAGTTGTGGAGTGCAAAGTCACTGGCCTTAAGATAACTTTTAGAAACATGAGTCAAGTGCCCAAGATCAGAAAATGCAGAAGATAATACACCCTGCTTTTATATATATTTTTGTTTTCTGTTTCTCAAGCCTCTAGGAGGTGTATTTTTCTTGTTTTGTCTGCAGCCCTGAGACCTTCTGTCTCAAAGGACTGGAATTTAAAAACCCGAGACACAAGACACTAAAAGACTTGCAAGGAAAACCTATGGCAGTTTGCAGTACTGGATGAGTTCCATTTTTCCCAAAGTAATATGAAAGCAGGGATGGAATAACTCACATGGCTGTTACTTCTCATAGCTGGTCTGCCCTTTTGCAATTTAAAAGAAAGGAAGTAAAAGGAATTATTTTGGTATTAAACAGTAGCAAGTGGGAGCAAGAAGTATTTTAAGTTGTTTACAAGAATTCCTTATAATCTTTAAAAAATAAATTTATGATTGAAATTCAGCCTTGTCCTGTATTTCAGTCATTTCTGTAAAAAAAAGCTTATTCTGTGATGTGTTAAGACTCAGATCTGTGAGGGGCTATCTCTGTTTCTCTCCTGGGAGCAAGCAGAATGGAGCATTTGGCTTTGATGTAAGCTCTTGCTTTTCCTTGGTCTTTAGTCATAAGTTTTTAAAGTGTATTATTGTAACAAGCAGGCCACCAAAATAGCTCTAGTTCTCAAGAACCAAGCCTTGTTTTCCCAGCTTTTCCTAGCCTGCCCTCCCAGCTGCACTGGTGGACGCTGCTGTGAAGCCTCTCAGCTCTCCGGGAGCTGGGTGGGAACTGACCCCGTGCCGGAGCTGTCGGGCAGGGCGGTCCTGTCCCCTCCTCCCCAGCAGCAGCAGCAGCAGCAGCAGCAGATCGGGGCTGGGNTTGCACAATGTGGTTTGACAGCATCTGCGCCAGGCTGAACTAGCAAGAGAAACTGGCCCCACTGCCGCTGGCACTGCCATGGGCTGGGCTGGGGCTGGGCTGGGGCTGGGGCTGGGCTGGGGCTGGGGCTGGGTGGGGAGTGCAGCCCCTGGGCTCTGAATGAACCGAGTGCTCTCACTCAGAGCTGTTCTCGTGGTTCAGGGCTTCTGCTCTGCAGCACGAGGATGATCCTTTTGGCAGGATAAAGCCCTTCTGCATCCAACTGAGTACAATAGTGCTTTTATCTGGAAAGCACAAAGTATAATCTACTTCAGTTTTCTAAATGAGTTTAATGCTATAGAAGCATCAAAGAGAAAAACTTTTGTTTGGTATTGTTATGCCTTATGAATCCTCAATGAAGTTACAATCTCTAGGTTTTGGTAGCTGGTTTTTGGCTTTCATCCTTGGTTCTGTGCTTGAACAATGTCTGTCCTCCCACACAGCTTTGCTGGGAAAGGGAAAGCAGGATTATGTCAATGTTTCTTTACTTTCAGAGCTCTTCTCTGCCCAGGACAGAGCTGTCTGCAGGTTTTGTGGGGCTCATGTCCCTGTGTCTGGCGAAGTTCCTGTGCCTTAGGTCAGTGTATGCAATGGTGATAATACTTGCACCATCCCTTGGTCTTCAGCAAATGTAGTCTCACAACTTGGCAGTGATGCAAGAGATTTAGGTAACGTGTCTTAATTTGTGCTTGCCCTCAGCTCAAACAGGATCCTCTTGTGTCCCGTGCTTATCTTTGATTGATACAAACTGCTGCAAGAGGATTTCTTGATTTGCTTCAGCTGTGCATAGGTGACCTTCTCCAGTGTTTCAGAGATGTTTGGTTTCTAACATCTTCCATCTCACAAGCTGTCACAGCCACAGATAAACACTGAGGCTGCAGCTAGGTTTGAAACACTCAGTTTTGCTCAGAAGCTGTAAACTGATATTTCTACCCACTATGTTTAATGACTGCTGGTTGCCTGATCCATCCCTGAGGTTTTTAACAGCTTATATGGTGCTCCCCACTTTGGTGCACGTGTGCCTTCATCCAGTCCTCCTTTCTGTGCAACGATGGGCGTTCCCAGGTTTTGGTAGTGCTCTGGAATAATGTTCTGGTGTCTGTTTTGCCAGATCTCCTTGCTTTCTTTGAAGCTCTTGGGCAGTGTTGTGCAGTAGCACATCACCACCAGCAGTTTTTGCTATCCACCACTTGATGATGTTGCCCAAAGCAGTTTTCCATCACAGAACATCATCCTGTTCTGTATCTGTACTGAACTCCTTGGTTCTCTGACAGCTCAGACTTGCAGAATAAAGTGCTTGAGTAAGATACTATTTTTAAGGACACTGAGAGGTCTGTTATAATTTGGAGCAGAGGATTCTGCCTAGGGCAGTCTCATGGAAACTTTAACTCTGTGACTGGAAACCTGGCCTGTGCCACACTCCATGCAGGAATTGTCCCTCAGTAAGGTTCAGATGTTCCCGTAGCCCAGTGTTATGGGCTTCTGCATCCCACCTTCTCCAGCCTTAAGTGGGGGCACATATCAAAGGAGGGAATTTGTTTTTCCTTCTGAGATTTCCTGAGGCAGTTCACTAAAGGCCCTGTAAGCTACAGGCACGAGTTCAAAGCCAGGCACCTCACACATCAGCCACATGATGGTCCAGTGATTCTTCCTCTAAGTTGTTAAGGAGACAGCGAGGAGTGCTGGCAGCAGGGTGTTGTGCCATGTCCCCTTGACTGAAAGGTACAGTTCCAGCCCCACAAACTGATTCCCAGCATCAACAGGCTGGGACATGCCCCTGTTGACCCGTTTGGATGAAGCTGATTTCAGCCTCACTGAGTAGTTACTACTTCTAATTTCTATTTGGGCTGCTTTAGCTTGATAAAACTGGGATCTGAAAAATGTGTTGGCTACTTTTTTGCCCTTTATACCCAAATCTTCCCTGAGGGTCTGATGTGTGTGAGAGAAAAACATTGCCAGTGTAATTTTTAAATTACATGATGATATTTGTTAGGTCACTTGCACAGGGAAGTATTTTATTGCTTGGTTAATTAATGGAAGTAAAGTAATTGTTTCAATTTTAGACTACTACTATTTATCAAAGCATGTTTTTAAAGGTCACACTGCCTGGTGTAAAGTTGCTTTAAATATTGTTACTCATCTTTAGATATTCCCATGATCATTTGTTTGTACTGGTAGTGGTTTTGGAAAATGAAAATGTAAGATACAATTTACTGTCCCAGAACTCGAGAGGTGTTTTAGTTATTGCACAAATATACCCAGGCCCTGTTTCTGCAACTGCTCCAAGTTGGCTGATACAGGGGACAAGACCTTCCTTCATCTGTAATGTGCAGGAAAATGGGCAAAAATGGTAGCAGTACAGGAATCAGGGCTTTGGGCTTTTGCTTCTTGGCTTTCCTGTTTGCTGCTGGGTGAGGAGGTCAGCGTGATCCATTAACCCAGCCTGCAGAGAAGTTGTGTCTGTTTGTCCCCAGGCACGTGTGCATCGGGGGTCCCAAACTGCCCTTGGTGCAGCTCAGCACTGGCAGAGCTGACTCCCAGACACTGCCTGGCTCTGGTGCTGGATCCTCATCCCCACACCGGCCAGAGAGGTAATTAATGGGCTCAGTGGCCAGACAGATTTCTCTGCTGCTGATTCCCTGGCTCCCCAACCTCATTTGGTGTCTCTCTGTGCAGTGCTTGCTGTGTGCTGTAGCTGTACTTATGAACTAAAGCAATTTCTGTCTCCAACTGTTCCAGTGTTTGAACTCTGGCAAGAAAGGGACACACTCCTTGCTCAAAGACTTCAGATACTGCCTCCAAACATGCTTTTGCTGGACTCACTGGACACAGCAAAACTCTCATTCACTTATAATCAATAGTGCCAGCACCCAAATTATTTTGATTTGTGCTGATACTGA
This sequence comes from Promerops cafer, assembly GCA_013398275.1. Lineage (NCBI taxonomy): Eukaryota > Metazoa > Chordata > Aves > Passeriformes > Nectariniidae > Promerops > Promerops cafer. The sequence goes on from VZSE01013519.1 coordinate 515,932, forward strand.
AGTTGTTGGAGATCAGAAGCCAAGAATGATGGACTTGCCCTGTTATTTCTGATGGAGTATTTCCCTCGTGTGAAAGGCTTGTTGTTACCAGAGGAACAGAAGTGTTTCTCTTTCAAACATACTTTTGATGTATGTGGATGTGTTGTTTTTCTCCACTTGACAATTGGTGGTTTGTCACTTCCTTAACTCTAAGCTGTTCACAGAAATATTACGTTGCTGACAAAGTGGAAGCAATTTAGTAATCACTTGCAAGAGAAAATTGACACCATTAGAGTTCAGCTGTCTTTGTTTCAGCCATTAAAATGCAGACACTACCTGATTCATATATAAATTGCTATGATAGATTCATTATTTTTCCTCAGTGGGGTTGAGTAAAAGTGTATTTGGTGCCCTCCCTTTGCTATAGCCATGCTGGTGTGACCCCTGGAAGGAGAGCCTGGTCCCCTGACACCATTGCTGACATGGGGACAGCTCCCTTTGGGTCTCTGACCACTCACAGCAGCATCCTCAGCCTGTCTGGAAAACAGAGCTGATGGCACCTGAGAGACTTTACCCACACTTTAGGCTAATGTAGGAAGAAAACTCCTTTTAAAAAGGAAGTGGCTGCTTTGCATCCTGTCTGAATTTCTAAATGCAAGTTTTCCTTAGACTGTCACTGAGACCAGAGGTTGTCTTTTACATTTCTTTGTTAGCCTTTACCCTTCATATTTCCTCCATCATTATGTTGCTGATTTTATCTACAGCTTCTCTCCTATTTCCATGTTCTTCTCAGTGGTCCTAACCATTTTGTTAAATGTAGCCAAGCACCTGCCTGCTCTTTTCAGCACCTCAGGACTGCTCCCTCTTCTGCTGCAGCTTCAGCCCACCTCAGCTGGGATAGAATTGTACAAAATCCTTACTCCACGTGTACGCTCATAAGGAGAAGCAGGTTAACCCAAATTGCAGCAGCTTTGACAGACCTCCTTTGCCTTTCATGTCATGCTGGAAAACGAAGTATTTTCCATTGTGCTTTGTCTCCTTCGTTTCATTTTCCCTGACTCATCTGTTGATGTCACAGATGGCAGCTTGTGCCAGTGCAATTTGCTCCCATGGAAATGGCTCTGCTCACATGCGCGAGGCGTCCGACCCCTCGCTCCTCTGCTTGCACGGTCTGGGAGCTGCCAGGGCCCTGCCCCAACACTGCCCATCTGTGTTCCCTCTGAGTCAATGAGCCTTTTTCTTCCTGCTCCAGGCATATTATGCACCCTGACTTATTCATAGATGATGTCTATTAAAATTGTCAAATGCTTTGAAAATTTAATTATTTCCCTAAATAAAGAGTCTGCTTCTAATCACATTGAAGATGTTTCAACACAATTGGACTGTTTTCTAGTGCAAATCAGGAGTGACTATACTGAGCTCTGTCTGGCCCCCTGGGTGTTGTCATTTAATTGAAAATACTTGTGATTTACTGTAGTGTAAGAGCTCAGATATGTCCCCTAGCTTGGTCTGTGAGCAGCATCACAGTGCAGAATTCATCTGGAATAAGGCATCCAGATTAAAGAGGCCTCTGATGGCATGAAGCAGTTGATGTGTGATGGGGGTGGAGGCAGGTATTTGTTTTCTCTTGGAGTGATGGGGTGTACAGAAATCCCTTGCTTGCTATATCTATAGCTTGGATTACATTTGTCTCTTTCATGTCCCACTTGTGCCTGCATATGGCTCAGATGCTGAAGTAATTATCTTTGTTTCCAATTGATAAACTCATAGTTTACAGCCAAATTTTTAGTTGTTCATGGCTTGAGTTATCATATTTCATTATTATTTGATTTGTTCAGTCCTCAGTCATTCTGATTTTCCTGTGTTACATTCCAACCTTTACTGATGTGGGTGTTGAATCTTGGGTTTGAATTATCAATATATTTAATTCCCAAAGTAAATGTTTTGGTTAGGCAACATTAAAAAAAAAAACAAACTAACAAACAAAAATACCCCAAATTACTATCAAGATCAAACCTTGCCAACCTCAACAGACACCTTACTTCCAGACCAGAGTTTGTGTTTTCAGTCTAATCCATTTTCATCTCCTTTGCAGCCAATACTGTGGCAGCTTCACAATTGCTCTGTTTATCTTGTTCTCTGGAGTTTACATAATAACTTCCCTGGTGACACCATATCAAATGGTTTAATGAAGTGTGAGTTAGAGACACTGCCTTTTTATTTATTGTTTTTTTGTTTGTTTTTTTTTTTTTAGTTTATTTTCTTAAAGAATGGAGTGTTACAGAACAGATGAACAAAATCCCAAGACACCAAGTCAAGACTTACAATGTACATCTGGGAAACTCATGTTGCCTTTCACAGCACTTTCCACACATTTTTGTGTTTCAAATTTTCCTTTTAAATCTGGTCTGAGTTTTCGCCTGGTTAAGGTCAAACTAAGAGGTTTATAGTTGTGTGGATCATTTTCTATGAAGGCATCACACAGACCAGTTGCTTTAACTGTTTTAGTCTTCTTTGTCCTTTCCTTGTTTTTTTTAATACCAGTTTTAAGAGTTTTATTTTCTACCTGCTTTTATCATTAGAGTTTCCCTTATTGTTTATTCCCTTATTATTTGACAGATTTGTCAAAATATCCAGTTGTAATACTTACATCAGAAAAGTGTTGACTTTTTGAATTTATACTGTCAGCCATCCACTTTTGCGTCTGTATGGGTCAGTTTTCCAAGAGAAAAAAAAAAGAAAGGGAAATTAAAAAGAAAACCCTCCTATGAATAGCTGCCTTTCCTATGTAATTATTGTATCAACTGTTGCTATGCATGAGATAGAGATAAGTCAATTAACTTATGAATGTTTCAATAATCCTTTCTCTGACACTGCAAGGTATGTGAAAACACATATTTAATTAAGCTATTACAGTAAAAGCCCTGAGCCATTTGCCACTTCATTAGGCACACTTTTTATTACTCTTCGAGCTTTGTTTTCCTTTTCCTTGGCTTATTTGATGCTGTGATTTATTCTTTTTTAAGACATTTGGCCAGCAATGACAGCAGGAGAGGCACTCTAACCTCTATTAGGAGTGCACCACAGCAGGGAGGGACCCTATTAACAATAGCTCCGAGCCCTGCGTTGGAGAGCTCTGCAGGCTGAGGGGCTTACTGGGGAAACAGATCCAGGGGAGAAGCTGTTTCAGCTGGTGAACCCCGTGGTGAGCAGGCACGTGCTGGTGATGTGCCAGGCTGGGCAAGGGCACCAGGGCTCAGGGTGCCCGAGCTGGGGGCCCACATGCCAGGGGAAGGGAGATTTTCCCCTGGACCTCGCGTGGGACGAGTGAGCACCGTGTCGCTGCTCCAGAAATCTGTGTCTGCACTGGAAAAGGAGGGACCCGTGGCGTGATTCAGAGGGCACAGAGAGCTGGAATGGAGAGAAAGCCTGGAGAGAAACATCAAGGGATTTCTTGCTTGATGAAGAAATTTGACTTACTGAGTGCTGAGTGAGTCAGCAGCGCTCCCCAAGCAGGGGGTGTGCGCTGTGTGTGCTCGGGCTGTGACTCACAGCTGCTCAGGGCTCACCTTCTCCTGCCCTCACTCTCTGCTCTCTATGCACAGTCATTAAAGAATGCCAGGCTCATTGATGCTGCGTGTGATATTTCCCCGAGAACATGAACTGAATATCAATCCCTTGATGGTTATCTTTTATTTAGAGGCGTGCACGTATTTAGGTGTGTTTTGCTGTGGTTGCACTCACAGCTATGAAGTTATTCCACTGCACATGGGATAGAGCACTATACGTCAAAAACTGCTGAAAATTGTGGAATCTTCTGGTTTTTACATAGGCCTGGCTTTGAAACTTGCAAAAAAGTTAGCTAAAGAAAGCTAAGCATTTTTGTTGCTTTAGTTTATTATGTTAAATAATAGTTTTGTGTAAGTGCTCACTTCCAGACCAGTGATGTAAACAAAGAGCTGCCATGCAAAACATTTGAGAGAAGAAGAAAGATTGGTTTTCTAGAGAGAAAGAAAGTTTAGAAAGAGTAAGAAAAAGTTTGACAGGACTTTACTACAAGATCCCCGAAAAGCTGAGTGTAAAAAAGCTACCACACAAGATTTTTCCATCAGTGTCACACTTGATGTTTACCACATTGTGCAGCTGAAGTAAAAGGGGGCAGAGGGAATGTCACTGCAGTGGAGGCAGAAGCCAGGTCCTTACAGCCACAAGAGCTGCCTTGGGAATGCTGTGGGCTCTCAGACCCCCATGTGCCAGGGAGCAAATACCCACGACACTCCTGCATTGAGGGTATAAAAGTTTGGCAGAAGATCAATGCCCCTTGTGCTCCAGCTGGTCTCAGAAATGAGAGGCAGGGCTCAAATTCAGGTCATAGCCAGCTCAGACTATAGGGCTGGTCAAGCTCAGTAAGAACTTTGAGGAGCACAGCTGTACAAACAGTGCAGTTACCAGTCCAGGAATGTGGGTTTGATTGCATTCTATAGGACTTTGCATGATCCAGGTTCATGAATAATGTGATTTATTGAAGCAACAGGAAAGCAGGGTCAGGATTGCCATGATAAATGCACTAACTGCAGAGAGTTAATATGTGCTTTGAATTTCAGCCTCTGGGGACGTGTGTGTTAAAAAAAAAGAAACAAAAACCAGAGAGGCAGGTTGGAATTATATCTACCCATAGAAAATATGAACAACTAGGGTATAATCATTCCAAGAAGTTAGGACAGAGTGTGATGAGATTCAGATTTATTCTGTTGTGGTATTTCTGCGTGTCTGAGCCAAGAGAGCAAGTTTATCATGGCAGGGAGTGGCAGAGTATCTACATCTTCTTGTGAGGTTCCCAGGTGCTCTTCCACAGAGGGAAAATAAAAAGGATGCTGGTCTTACCGCCAGAAGGTAGATTAAGATCTCTCTGTGTTTGTATTGCCTTGAAATGTCTAGAAAAGAAATTAATGCCTTTCTGACTCAGTATGAGGGAAGATACTGAGGGAGAAATTGATGCTATTTGCTTTTGGACAGAATGGTAGTGATTCATTATTATGACCCACAAAATATCATTGCTTGAGCTTGTATCTGAGAAAATCCATTTTCCACTTGCTGTGAAAAAATGAAATACTGTTTTTTTTTAGTTTGCAAGTAATTAAATAGTTATTTTCTGTGTCAGAATTAAAAAAGGCTGGTGAAAAGCTGTGTTTGGGGAGGTTTCCCTAAGGTTTTATTTAGTGTTTTTTATAGTGATTTATCTCCAGTACCTTTTGGGAAAAACTCCAGAATTTCTTGTAAAACAGAAGAGGACGTATCAACTTCTTCCTCGGAAAGAAAATCTCTGAACAAAGTGCTAATAATATATTCCCAAGTTCAAGAGTAGCTCAGGAAAATAGCCAAATTAGGCATAACCACTTCTCTGGGTTGCAACTTCGGTTGACTTTGCAGTGAGCATCTACAGAATACTCACTGGGTTTTGACTTTTCCTTCCCCGCTGCAGTGACTGTGAAAACGCTGCCGCTGTGCTGGCGGTGGAGGCAGTGCTTTCAAAAGGCAGGCAGATTTCCTGGTGCTGCCAAGTGACTGAAGGAGCTGGGGCTTTCCAAAGCTGCCACTTTTCGGAGGACGCTGGAACTGTGCTGGAGCTGCAGCACCCTTAGGCGCACGCGAGCTCAGCGGGCGTCGGCAGGCGAGGAGCAGGCAGAGGTGTGTGCCTCTCTCTGCTGTGATGGGGCACGAGCTGGGGCAGCTGTAGGGCCCTGGGTCCCACACCAGGCACGCTGGGGTCCCCACAGCTCTGTTTTCCCACCTGGCCATGCACGTTTGTTTCTGGCCCTGGGGAACCCAAAAGGGATGGGATGTGCTGGTCTAATCCTGAGCTCGAGCAATAGGGACAAGCATAGGGTGGGCATCCAAGGGTGGGAGCTCAGGAGCATCCCCATGCTGGACAGCTTTGCTCAGAAGCACAATTCTGATCCAGTTATGGGACAATTTAATCTGAAAGGGACTTTTTGAAGGTCTCTGGTCCAACCTCAAGGTGCTCAAGGAAGAGCTAACTTCCAGGTTAGATGGGGTAGATCCCAGCTGTGCTCTGAGCTTCTGCAAGGACGGAGGTCTCACAGTCTGTGTCCCACTTGTCTGACCACCTGCACTGAGATTGATCTCTTTCTTTCCTACTTCATACATGATTTCCTTAGTCTATCACTGTCACTATTGCTTCTGGCTCTGCTGCCCAGCTTTTGGAAGTCTCCCTGTTGCCTCTGTAAGTACCAGCAGGTAGATGTGGGCAGCAAACACATCCCTGTTCAAAGATTTTTCTCTGGGCTGAACCAAACCCAGTGTTTAATGAGCTTCCTCCCACATCACCCTGGTCATCTCCATTGGACTTGCAGCATTCTCACACACCGTTTAAAAATAGAACTGCACAGAAATAGGGATGTTTCCTAGTGCTGCTACAAAAAGGAGAAAAATGATTTCCAACTGCCCAAAATATAGAATTCTCTTAATATAAAAATATGACTTTATTGGATCACTAAAATGAAAGTGGCCTTTGCAAGTGTGCCATGAAAATCTGTATTTTAAAGCAACCTTCTGTTCCAAAAAAAAAGTGGAAATTAAATTGGCAATGGATTAAAAAAAAATAAATATGCAAATAGCAAGAAATACAGGGTTTAGAGTGAAGAATGAAGTCTTAAATCTGCCTTCTTGAACACAAATTGTGTATTCTATTATATAATTTTAAATTATTTGCCATTTTGAAAAGGGCTTCATGGAGCTATAAAAATTTATGTCATCTGACTATCTGTCTCAGATAGTTGTGAACTATCTGCAACTGTTTTCCTGTCAAAAATTGCAGTACTTGCAGTTCAGTTTAGTTGACTTCAGATTTATTTTTCCCTGATGTAGGTCTAGCATCAAAGTCAAGGCTGAAGGAAAAGCTTTTTTATTTAAAAATGTTTGTTCTTTAGCAGCTTGTTGGCTTTCATCTGGTTACTGGGGAGATGTGAATGTGACTCGGAGAACTGGACACTGCCAATAGTTTGGGAGGAGAAAATCTCTCTTGCATATGTCCTTTGTACCCGTGATGCCATTGCATGTTTCTTGTTTCTCTTGTGGGGAGGGAATTGCTGAAAGTCATCACTTTTGATCACTGAGTACTTCTGGGTGTTTCTCACAGCAAGACTCACCATGAATTAATGTATTATCCTCAGTCTGCCTGAAACTCAGGTTCTTTGTTTGGGCTGAGCTGACAATCCCTGATTTCTTACCCGATTCCAAATGCGCGTTGTTAACATCCAGGGCGTGAGTCCAGAGGTCCCCTCAATGCTTCAGGAGAGCTCAGGAGCTCTTCAGCCTGTCCAGGAGAGGCAGATCCTGGCTGGGGGCCAGGGAGCATCTCAACTTCTCAGCAGGCAGCTGTCTCTCTCCAGGAAAAAGTGCTCTGAGCTTTGAAGGGTAAAACAACTAAAGATGAATGCATTTAATTCAAAGGAAAAAATAATAGTGTTTATTCTGAGAAAGGTTTGGTTTTTTTTCCTTCTAGCAAGTGTAATGCTGGTAAATACTCCCAAAGGCATCTGAGCCCCCCCAGTGCCCCACCAGTACAGGCTGATTAACCATTGTAGCTTCTGTTTCCCTCCAGCTTAACCTTCTGGAATATCCAAAAACTCCAGCATACCAACCTCTGCTTTAAATAATTCATGTGTTTCTTGATAGACAAAAATGTTTTTCTACCTTCAATTTATTTTAAACTGGACTTAAAGACTGAAGGGAAAGAATGTGCCAAAAGAAATCATTATTTTACTTTATCAAAAAGCAGGAGTGGCATAGAAAATAATTTGGATTTGCTGAATGTTTAAATCATAATTTTAAGGACTGTCAGTAGTAGATTGAACTGGAATTGATGATTGACCACAAAATTCAGTATGTGTACTTTGATGTCAGCTATTGGAAAAGAAGTCTGTGATGGGCCCACGTTTCAATTTAAAATTATGGAGATGGTTCTTAAATAAATGCAGAATCCATGAATAAATTGTGAATTATTTTTCTGGTACAGTGGTGTGCTTAGAAGACTGTAGCTGAAGGAATTAGTCATAAAGTTTTACCTTGAGGAGACTGAGGGATGCAGTGAAAAGGAAAACTGATGACTTCAAGCCAAGATCTGTGTAAAATAATAACAAGAGTATTAGCAAAGCAGTAGAACAGTTAATTCTGAAGGTGGAGCCCAGTCTTGAGCATTCCTGTAGTCAAATTCCCACATGATTTTTCAAACTGAATATGCAAAATGCAAGAGAGAATGACTCTACTCACCATTTCAGTATACAGACCCGAGCACTTACGAAAATAGGCACTCAGAAGCCTTATCTTGGAGGTGTTTTTGTGGTGTGGTTTTCTTTGGAGGTTGTTTGTTTGTTCTGGTGTTAAGTCACGTCCTGTCTATGATCCTTTGGCTGCCTGGTGTCTCCTTCACTGTGGAAAGGTGATTGGGAAAAATCGTCACCACAGCTTTGAATTAAAAGCTGTGTCTTGGAAAAAAGATTCTGAAGTTATTTAGAAACTTTCTAGAGACATTTTTTTTTTTGTTTGTTTTTGAGACCAGCTAAGTTAGAAAAAATAAACGGTCCAGTGACCACTTGTTCATTCATCTGCATGTGCAGCTGCAAAATTATTTTCTGTGCCGTGCAAAACTTCTTCCTAAATATGAGGTTTAGAGACCCTCTGGGAGTAATTAACTATAATGCAGAAGCAAATCTGGGTTCATTGTATGAACCGCTCATTTAAGAAATATTTTTGTGCACAAAGCCCATTAACAAGGTTCCAAAACCTTCATGAATGTTAAACATTTTATTATAGGATTCTGAGCACTTCCTATTTAAATGAAATCTAACATAATCTCATGAATTACATCTAGCTTTTGATACCTGGATAGCAAATTGCTGTGTCAGATGTGTGCCACAGTGCATTCAACAGCTAAAATCTGGCTTTTATTTTGTTATTTATTTAACAGTGATAGAACAGCTCTTTTCCTGTGGGCTGCACAAAAAGTTGAGGATATGCTCAAAAGAAGTTGCCTGCCATTGATTTTATTCTGCTTACTGGTCCACTTCCATAGCACTGCTGGACTAAGTGCTTTCCCTCCGTGCTATCAGCCCTGTGCTGCTCGGGGCTGTCAGGAGCTTAACTCCAGCTCAGTGGGAGTGCAGAGCAAAGCTGCTGTTTTTCATCAGTTGCACAGGACTGGCAGTCAGAATTACTGAGTTGCCAAGGACATGATTTAACCAGGACTGGGAATACATGCCCTTAGCTTCAGTGGGTGCAGGCACGTGCCTGAAGTCAAGAGCACATTTAATTTACCAAATTAGCTCAATGCATGAGGCTAAAGGGCTTCAGAAGCAGCAGCATGATGTTCTCTGGCCTGTGTTACATGGGCGGTCAGGGGTCATAATCAGACTTTTCCTCACTGTCAGCTGCTTTGTGAAGTGGCACAAATCACGTGAGAGGCCGTGAGGAAATCTGTCCCTCGCTGTGTGTGGGATGAGGGTGTTGGGACAGCAGTCCTGAGCAGCAGACTGCTGGGATTAGGCTTCCTGGCCTGGCTGTGTGCTCATGATCAGCAGGAAGCAGTGGCACAGAAACAGGAGAAAAGCAGAAATAAGTGCTCAGCTTTCATGAAAGTTTCTTTTATCTTAACTCTCTGCTGTTTGTTTGTTCCAGAAGGACCATACAATCTTGCCTGACAGATATTGCATCTTATCCACCATTCATTTCCCAATAGAAACCAAACTACAGTATTTGTTGTTGTAGGAGAGTTAATCATTAAATCTGAGGGTTTATTACAACACCTTCATTTTACCTCAGAATATGTAGAATATATCCAAGCCCTCCCATTTAAGGTGATGGATTACCGTGCTTGGCTGCGCTGTCTGGATTGGTTGGAATTCTGTGCAATCACTATTTTACACAGCAGCAGAGTATCTGTGAAGTGGATATCAACTGAAACATATTTTGCTCTTCAGACTTGCTTTTGCAGGTTTCACAAAACATTTAATTAGTGATAATCAGCTTTTAACCAGCCAGAGCACACTGATGTGATTCTCTGCCTCTCTCCCCCATGATTGTAGGTGTAGTCTGTACCCTTCAGATAAATTGCTTGCAGTCTGGAGAATGTCCTAGCCAGCAGGAAGGGGAAGAACAAGGATGTCAGTTGCATGGGGAATACAGAAGGTGTTGTGTATCCTGTGGTTTCAGTGAAGAATATCCTTTTCCTTTACTTTTCAGAATGGTGAACTTGGAAACCAGCTGGAGATTGCAAAGTCTCCTTTCCCTTGAGGTTGGTGGTCAATGGTCGTCATCTACCACACCCAAGGAAAGCAGAAGAGCTCCACGCTAACTTCTGTAAGGTCTACTTCACTATGGAAGATCAAATGATTTTCTGGCTCAGGTTTTGTGATGTTCGGCATCTGCCTTGGACCTGGAATTTGGAGAAGGGATCGTCTCTGAGGCACGGTTAAGAGACACAGAAACCAGCCCCAGACAATGAGCACTTTAAGTAGCACTGGAATATTGCTCAGCTTAACAACAGTGTCTGTTACACTGGATTTTAGTTTGCATGGTGGTCTGATGGCTTGGTCCTTAAGCAGCAATTTGACTCTGAACCAGAGTTTGCCTACATCTGATCCTCTCAACACCTCTGAGAAGGGCGAAGTCTCTCGGATGTCCGTGAGGGAGAAGAATTGGCCAGCCCTCCTGATCTTGGTTGTCATCCTGCTGACCATTGGGGGGAACATATTGGTAATTATGGCTGTGTCCTTGGAGAAGAAGTTGCAGAATGCCACAAACTTTTTCCTGATGTCTCTGGCAGTAGCAGACATGCTGGTGGGTATCCTGGTCATGCCCGTGTCGCTCATTGCAGTCCTGTATGGTAAGTGCCTTCCCTCCTAGTTTGAATATTTGCTTTTGCAGGGAGTCCCCCGAGGCTGCAGCAACCTGCTGTGCCTGCTTTTCCCTGTGCTGGTAGCCTGGGGAGTGTCAGTGTGTACTTGGTCGTGGGTCTGTGCGGAGGTTCATTCTCTGCTGGGCGCAGAGCTGGTGCCCTCGCTGCCAGGAACGGCCCGTGGATGGTGTCAAACTGGGGGTTCTAACTGCTGAGGCCACCAAGAGAATCTGGGACAGCGAGAGCTTTTCCCCTTTGGGCTGGATTGCCCCAAAGCTGAGCTAGGACACACAAGCTCACAGAAAAGCTGAGGAGGGTGCTCATTGTTCATGACCTACCCAGCTCTGAGCCGGGTCAGGATGTGTCCTGGAGTTCCCCCTGCTACGATCAGTGGGGTTTGAGCAAAATCATGGATCAGAAAGGAGCTTTGCACTGCTAGATTTGGCATTCAGAAAAAAGCCTTCACTCCTGGCATTTGTACCTTGGCTTGCCTTGTGCCTTTCAGGGGGTCATTTTGCCTTTCCGTGCCTCAGTTTCCCTGTCTCTAACCTGAGAATATGCCCTGTTTTAAGGCACCCTGCCTGTATAGGTGTAAACATTTATTTCTCCCCATACTGGGGTCAGTGTGTTTGCAGTGGAGTGGGGCATTTCTCCTGCACTCAAGTGTGGAATCACTGTTAGCACTTCAAAGAAGTAAAATATCAAATACATCTAACTTTCATCTGCCTGAGACTCCAAATCCCTTTGTTCAGTGTGGTGCTAGGAGTCTCCATCCCTGGGTATTTCAAAGGGGTATTTCGTTCTCCTCTGTATCTCTGATCATCATGTTTGTATACTTTTGTATCAATTTTATAATCTGTGTGTTTCATAGATAAAACTTATTAATTTTTGAAGTCTAAAAAGGTATTTTAAATAAATAAAAAGTATCTTAAAAAGGTATTTTAATATTGATATTTTTTGGAAACAAATAATGCTGTTTACTTACAAATTTGATTAGAAATTGGTTTACTGTCCTATAAAGTAAAATGTAGGGATATTTATCTGACTTCTTCACTTGCCTAAATGAGTAAGTCTGGCAGAGATTAATTTCTAAAACACATTGATCAAGCATACATCATTCCAAAGCTTATATAACTTGTCTACAGTGAGTTAAATCAATATGTGATTTAGGTACAGGCCTAGCTATGGAGATCTTATGCACAAAGATCTTTTATTTTGAACTGTCAGAATAGTTCCATCTCTAAATCTTGTGTGTATTACAACATGTGTATTTTATTTTTAGCATTTTACTCCAGCTCCCTGGAGCTTGAAAGGGAGCATATAAATACTGAATTATGTGACAGACCTGCACTTGCATAAATTCTGTGTTAGCCAGTGACTCTAAAAAGGTGAATTTATGGAGGTGGTCTTCCTACATACATACTTTCAAGGTCTTTGGAAACAAATAGAAATGGATTTTCTGTTCTGCCCAGAAAATGATTACTTAAGGTAGTTTAAAGGTGTAAAGCATACCACCCTTTTAGCAGCAAGGAAATACCACTGATTTGAAGAGGCATTGTAATTATCCCCCTTTTTTGCCAGAGAACCAGTACTGGCTGTTGATAGCCCAAACATTTCTCCACAGACAAACAGTACTATGTAGATTTTTTGGCAAAAATCGTAATTTCAGGACAAGCATGGAAGATTTGTGGAAATACTTTGAGAAATGAGGAGGCTGCTGGGGCAGTGCTGGGTGCTGGACCAAAGCATGTTGCCTTCAGCCTTTGTGAGGGGAGGAGGAGGAGAAGTTCCATTTGGGGAAAAATGAGCCTCAGAGGAACTTGTGGATTGATCTGAGTAGGACCCCAGTGAAATAATTTTTTAATTATTATTTAAGCTACAAATTGTGGAAGTAAGGAGGGGGAAAATCTTCTTACATCAGCAGAATTCTTGTGAGAATTATAGGGGTGCATGGCCAGGGACTGAGCAGGGACAGTGTTACTGGCTGGAAACACCATTGTGAATGTTCAGTCATTTTTACTCTGCATATTTCACCTTGTTCATTCTACAGTCTACATAACCTTACACTGGGCTCTTTCAGAGGCTGCCATGTGATGTACTGAGAGGTGTATGCAGCACATCTCTTCCAGATTTGTAGAAATCACTTTTAATTTATGTAATCAGAAAGGAACCTTAAAAAATACCAATAACAAATAGAAGAGTGAAGAAATTACTTTCCAGTTTCCACATCAGCTCTCTCAGCCCCAAACCTAAATTCTAGTTGACAGAGTAACTCATTTCAGAGTAGGCTCATTTCCTTACTTTTGGGCTAATAAGGTAAATGAAGTAGATTTCACTTCAAGCATAAGCAGAAAATTGAATAGACACCCTCCACAAATACTTCTGGTTTTCAGTGGTTTTCTTAATTAAAAGAAGGAAAAATCAAGTTGTAAGTTAATTCAAGAGTCTTATAAAGGAAGGGATAGCAGGATGCAGCATGATAGATTTTTCACCAATTAATCAGGGCTCGGATATATTTATCAATTAGTCTTAAGTGTCTTACAGTAATCGATGAGTTGCATTTGACAGCTGAGAACATTTTCCCTGGCATGCAGTTCCTAAAGAACTAAGCAAATTAGTATGCTAATTAATAAGCATGTACTGGGGAGAGTAAATGAGAAATGTACACAGTGTTTCATCTCAATGGAGAAATGACTGATTAATTAAAAATACTGGTATTTTTATAAAAAGACTGATAGGGCATCAGGTGTCTTACACATGATGGGGCTTCAGACAGCAGATGGAGGTTGTGTCCTCACCCCTGAGCAGTGGGGACAAGCAGCAGTGGGTTTACATCGTGTCGTGTGCTTATGAGCACGGAAGAGAGGGCTGGTGAAGGAATGCAAGGGAATCTCATTGGCTGATCTGGGTGGACAGAGGATATTGAGCTTTCTGGGCTCTTGCAGAAGGTTCCCAGCAAGCTGCCAGAGCGTGGCCAAGAAGCAGCCAGCAGACCCTCTGTGACTCCTGGTGCAGGCTCTCCCTTCCCTTTGTGGGGCCAGGGGCTGAGGCAGCTGCCAGGGGGGCTGGTACTGGATGCAGCATTCATCAGCCCCAGCTGCCAGAGCAGATTTACACCCCCATTATTGTTATTATTGATAATTACCATCATTATGGTGTGCTGACAGAGATGTGCTGAGCACTTGGGCAGACTCTGGTGCTGGTTTCCCTGCAGAGGGGGGAAGCAGTGCAGTTCAGCACTGTGCTGTGACATTCAGGTATCTAGAAATGATCCGGCATTTTAAAGACCATATCAAGTCACGGGCTTAAAGGCATCTTGACTGCACCAAGTTCCAGCTGACAGTTGCCTTACTTTCAGAAATTATTATTTATTCCCGTTAGTTTTAAATGCGTAATGTTTCTGTTTGTGCTAAGTAACCAGTACCTTTTATCCTTCTGCCAGGGTGTGAGTGAATGGAAACTCCTACACTGCTTGCACTATCTGTGCCATAAATTCAGAGATGGGATTATTTTTTTCTCTCCAACGACACCTTGTACTGGGGTGTGTGCAGTGAAATTTATACCCAACAGGAAGTGTTAGTTTATCTTCTGCCATCAGTAGGATCCACAGGCTGCCACACTGTGTGCTCACCCAGCAGCATTTATTCTCTTTCCAAGCCCCTAAGCTTTCTTGTCCCTCAGCTAACCTAAATAATTCTGTGAAATCTGAAAGCCTACTACATCATTATTCACCCTCTTTCCAGATTATTAGATACATAGGAAACTTTAGTTGAGATACTGAGTGTCCTGCTACTGAATTTTCTCCACATGAACAACTGCCTGTTTACCTGATGTGACAAATGGGATTAAGTTGTGGTGTATCTGTGTTGCTGTTGGGAAAGAAAGCTCTGTATGATGTGCCCTGAATCCACAGAACAGCTTCTTTTCTGCTACCCAAGGTTTAAATTGTGCTTAGAGTGAGAGGAGGGGGGGAATACTAAATAGATACTCTCTGTATCTCATTGAATATGGGTCCCTGGTTGTAAAATACCTTGAGGCAGCTAAACGTTAACTTGCAGGATTTTTCAGAGCCACTGAAAATGTGGCACCCTACAATGATTCTCTGCTGGATGACATTTGGAAACAGCATTAGGAACCTACACAGCTTTGGCTTGCCTTGGGGGAAAACTGATGGCTCCTGCTCAAGTGAAAGTCAAAGGCTGGAGAGCTGAAATCAGCACAAGAGCTCAGGACTGGAGAGGGTGATGATACCTGTCAAGAGGAGGGAGTGATGCTCCACACCCTTTCTCAGCAGTGATTAAATCTATTAAACCTATATTTTCATCATCCTCTTCAAAAACATTTGAGTCAGAGCTTTTAATTGTCATATTGAAAGACAGATTTGCTCCACGCACATAAATTTCTTCTAAATTTCATTTTTGATTTTGTCCGAGATTATCTATATGTCTGGCTTTTATCTAGCTTATTTGAATTTTTTTTTTATACTTTTAATGTTGGACAATAAAGACTGGAAGCCAGATGAGTGAGGAAAATTTCATTATCTGAGGAGTGCAAAGCACTTTGAAGGAAAGACCACGGTGCTCCATGGTATCTTCTCATTAGTCTTATTAAAGCAGAATTGCTTTTAAAAATTGTCGGAGGAATTTAACTTATTGTAACCTTTTGTTATTCTTTCTCATTATTTTGATGTGAGTTTTTAGTGATGTCTTGTCTGAAAATCTCCTCAAGATTTTTATATGCTTCTGTTATGAAAGATGAGAAGTAAAATTTGATATTTGCAGAATGGCACCAATATGAGATGGATACAGTCATTTGGACTTTATATATTTTTTTTCCTAACTGATGAAATTTCACTTGTTCATCCATGCAGCAGCCCTATCCCCAGGACTTTCTCAACAGGCAGGCTTGTATTGCTCTGGTGCAATATTCTCCATTGAGATAAATACTTCATTTGAACTTAGCAAATTAACATGAATGTTTTCTATGCCTTTCCATGTCTTTCCTTTTAGCTCAATGAATTTCATAGAAAAATCTTTTAGATTTTTAGACACTTTTCCTGAGGCATGTTGCAGTTTTATAGTAGCTATGCTAAAACCCCCGAAGCCAGCTTGTTAGCCCTGATGGTGTGTTGAGGGTTGACCAGGAATGAAGAGGAAGCAGCAACGGTGTCAAACCATGGATGCAGTTAAGCTGTTTATGTGGGCTCAGGTACCCCACGATACAGACACGGTGCTCAAAGAAGTTTTTATTTTCAGTGAAGTAAAATGTCACCAGTAACACCTGTACTGATTGTTCCTCTTGTCTGGGAACGTTCGTTTAACTGAAGTGGCTTCCTCATACACACCTTTCTAATCCCTGTTGAACTTCTAGTCCTCAGCAGGTTGAGTAAGAGAAAGATCCAAAACTGTGCAGCCCATAAAACTGGAGAAGGGTCGTCTCCACCTCCTGCACAATGAGCTGCAGCTGTGCCACGTAAAACAAGACAGCACTGATGGTGGGGTTCTGCTCTGGGAAGGGGACAGTGGACATTTTCCTGGTCAGGCGTATACCTTGGCTTGCTTTCTGCTGAATTCCTCCTTTTGGGAATGGATTTTGGTTACAAGACTTGCAAGCAATGGAGCAGTCCATAAATAAATGATATAAATTCAGGAAAGCAAGTCAGGGAAGTCTCTGCTGTCTGCACCCAGACTGTTGTCAATTTGGAGGTTTATTTTACTTATGTTGAAGTATTAAATGGATTTGTATTTGTCTTTTGATCAGTGTCTCAACCTAAATTTGGGTAGAGTAGGAAGAGCTACAGAGTGTACTTGGATCTTCTGGAAAGCAGTTTTTCCTCATTTCTAACACCTGCAGGTGTTAGATCTGGCTGTCTTCTGGTAGATTAAATTATAACAGTGCTCAGCACTTGACCTGCTGTCACTTCTCTGGGCAGATGGTCATGTACTTATTGGTAACTGAGCTGTTTTTTCTCCTTACGCTGCACCTGTACAGACAGATTTAGAAAGCTTGTCACTTCTAATGTAATAAGAACCAGCCCCATAAAAATTCAGATTTTAGTAAAACCTTGGCTTGAATTGCAAATTCCTCCTAAAAAATTCCATGGAGACCTGGTGTTAAGTCTTCTGTATGGATGGTATGGATGCTCTTTGCTCTCCCTCAGGACAAGTCTGTCCTTCCCTTAGCAGGCCTCTGTGCTGCTGGTAAATCTGCAGTGTTATCATGGCAAGCAGGATGTGACCAGAATACATATCTGAGAGGAGCAGGCAGGAGTAGTTCACCCCAAGTGCCACCTGAATTGCATCCTCAGAGCCCTGTGCCCCACCAGAAGGGACAGCAAGGCAGCCCCTGGTGTCAGCAGTTCCCCAGGTTTGTCTGGTTTGAGTCTTTCCTCCAGCCCATGTGAGAGTGCAGCCACCCCAAACCCTGACCCATGCCAGGCTCTTTGCTGTGTCCAGGGTGTAGGGGCCAAAGTCAAGTGCTTGGAGCTACAATTTCTGGCTGCAGCCAGCTGCAAGTATCCCCTGGCCTCTGGGACATTTTGGAATCTTACCTGCACTGCTGTGTGTTGGCTGAGGCAGCGGGAGGGACCTGGGGTTAATAACTGCCTGTAAAAAGTGCTCGTGTCCCTCCTGGCCTCCCAGCAAAGCTTTGTTGTGGCCTGCCCTGCCCAGCTGTGGCCAGGAAGGTCACGTCCCACAGGGTGTTCTGCTCTGTGCTTTCCTTCTGGAAAGGGATGCTGTTCTTCATTAGGTGCTCTGGAAGGCACTGCTTTCCTGAGTGCAGCCCCTCTCCCCTGCAGCTGCTCTCCTGCAGCTCCTGGGGGCTCTGTTTTGCCATGCACCTCTTGATGTCTTGTGGGAAGTAAGGGGCTCTCTCTGGCTGCTGCTCTGGAGGCATCCTGAGGAGCATGTCATGGCAAATAAAGCTGTTTAGAGTGCTTTTGTCTAATTGCACTTATGATTGAGACTGTGGAAGAGTATCCATGTCTACAGCACTTCTCCTGGGAGGCTGGAAGAGGGATGGGGCTATTCTCATTGCTGGTGAAGTACTTTGCAGCATGTGGAGCCCACGCCCCCATTCTGCCAGCTTTATGGTGATCTGTTGCAAAAAATTAAAAATTTAGCCAGTAACACAATAATCACCAGGGTGTATGAGACTATATTTTAAGCCAAAAACTAGAATTTCTGTCTTAATATAACTCCCTTCTTGCAAAAATCTGGTAACTTTCACATTTATCCTAATTCTGAATGAAAACGAATTTCCAGCCCTGTAACACTACTGGGAAGCTCAAATTCTCTCCAGTGTGTCCAAACAGCAGAAGCCACTCTGGGGCCATGAAGCTGTGAGATGCAGTCTGCAGCTTGCTGGTGTGTGCTGCGAGCTGGGCAGCTCTCTGCAGCCCGTGGGAGCAGCAGCTGCTTTCTGTGGTCAGCAAGCACCTTCCTCCAAGGAAAGGGCTCACTGTGTCCATCTGACAGTGATGCCAGCAGCTCTGCCTGAGCTCCCAGGGTGCCCCGTCTCACACAGGAGCTGCTCCCTACATCTTCTTGCCCATTGCTCAGGGTCATTTGCATGTGGCAAGCCTTTTCTTATTTGCAGGAGGAAAGCAGAGGGCCCCTTGCCTTAGGTCTCTATCTTGCTTCCTCTGCTGCTGAGCTCTGGATGGTGCAGCAGAGGATTTGTGGTGCAAAGATAATTTTCAGTGGAATAAATCAATGCCAGCTTCAGAGAGAGTTTCAATGGCACCTTGCTCACTGCTGTGGGTAGGGCCTGGCAGTGCTGTGCCAGGTCCTTGTGACTCATTTGAGCTCAGCTATTATCCATATTTTGGAGCATTAGTTTATAGGACTCTGAAGACCAAATTCTGCTGTCAGATAAAAGGGCAGACCAGTTGCTATTTAATTTTTTTACCACCTGCCTCTTTCTTGTTATTCCTTCACCCTGTGCCACCTGTATATCATCCAGCTCTGACTTTGGCTGGCTTCTTGGAATAGGCAGAAATATTCTTTACTGTCCTCTCTGTGTTTGTTCCTGTTGACAAGAGGATCTTGCCAATCCGCCAGCATTAGGAGAAAACATGAGAGAACAATAAACTTTCCACATTTGTAAACATGCCTTTTTTGCTCCTGCAAACCCCTTGCTGTTAAGCAACCAGCTCCTTTGCCTGCTGTGGGTTAATGGGGCTTTTAGGGTGTGATGTGCCAGGGGTGCCCGTGGAGCTCAGCTGCTCAGCCCAGCACAGATGAGCAGAGCACAAACCCTTCCAGCAGCCTCTGTTTCTGGGAGCTTCCATCGTGAGGGCTGGTCCTGGAGAAGGTTGTATGGCTGCTCTGTTGGCTGCAATGGAATTTACAGACTGCACAGCCTTTGAGTCAGGGGGTGTTAGATTTAGATAAGTAACACTCCTCCAGAGAGGTGCAGAGGGTCCCAAAGCCCCCGGGTGTGCCCTCCAGAGCAGGGTGCTCAGCAGGGAAGGAGGGGTCTGTGCCAGCATCCCAGCCTGGCACTGGGCAGGGCAGGTGTGTGCCAGCCACAGCCTTGGCACCTGGCAGCACTGCCTGACTGGGAGCTAATCCTGCCCTTTTCCAGGAAAATGTGCTCGTAGCCAGATTCTCACAGCGTGCCGAGGGATACTGCAGAGACTCCTTGTTTGCCCCAGGGGTCTGACAGGTTCTTTCACAGAGGTTGTTGCAGAAAGGCCTGAACAAAACCAGTTATTCTAACCTGCATGAGAGCATGAGAGCTTATTTCTGAGATTTAAAGGGACACATCCAGTACTTTCTTTTTTTCCCCCCTAAACATGGAAAAATGAAGACCAGGAATGCTACAGAATACCTTAGATTTTATTTTCTAGATGGATTGCTCCTCTGTTTTGCTCAGTGGCAGCAGGCTACAGATAAATAACTGTAAGCATAGGGGAGCTGGGGTATGGCTTCCTACAAAATCCATGAGGGGAGATTCTGACTGTGCTAAAGTCAGTGGGAACATTGACAGGACATGCAGAGAGGCTAGGACTTCTGCCAGAGCAATTTTCTGTCTCCTCCAACCTCTTTACTCTCTTCCTGCCTGGTCATGACTGCAGCTCTTGGCATGACTGCAGCAGCATCCTTCAGCTAGAAGGATCTGAGATGTTTTGCTGCTCTCCTCTGAGCCTCAGGAAATCTCTTCTGCCACTGCAATGCAGCTCCTTTCATGCCATTGCTGCTCATTAGGTTTCAGCACCATCATCCAAAGCACGAGCCAGTCTCCTGGTAGAGCTTTATGGAACATACAGGTGAGAGAAATGAGCTGGCATTTGTCCAGGGAAGGTGACCCAGAGCTGCACAGTGTGGAACCTTCAGCTCAGTGCTGAAAGGTGCTCCTGGTCTGTGCAGGGCCTGATTCTGAAGTGTGTTTCTGTGGGCATCCATTTGCTTAACGTGGTCTGGCAGGAAAAGCTTCTTGTGATTGCCTTTGCATTGGCTTGGTGAGGCTCTTCTCTCTAAGGCACTTGTGTTTTGCTTTTCCTGCTGTGAAAGGAGTGAACTCCTCTCTTCTGGGCTGGCTGAGGCTGGTGAGGGTTTTTTGTTAATTCCATTGGTTTTGATTAAAAACCAAAAATATTTAAAAGATAAAGGAAGCAAACTCACCTTAGAAAAATATTGTGTTGAGCTACATAATTCAAATAAGAAAGTGAAATCACAAGGATCTCAACGGGAGTTTCCTGGTCCCACAGGAATGCAGGACTGAAAAGAACTTTCTGACTTCTTGTGTCCTGTAGTTTGCTACCAAGTATCATTAAGACACTGAGCTGCTGCAGTCCTATCTTCCATTTTCCAGAGCTGCTTTGCTTCCAGCTGCCTTTTTTGGGATGTTGAGGGCAAAATATATGTGTTTCAGTGCGTAGCAACAGAAAGCCAGGACAAATCTCTGAGCAACTTATTATGAAATCAAACCCCTTAACTTTCTTGCAAGAAGCAGTTTTTAAATAGAAAATCCTACCACTGCAGTGTGAAAAAACAGAGCTTCCATTCACCTTATACTTTCTAAGAGGCTTTGAAACTTTCCTTCAAAAGCTGATAAACTAGGCTGCTTTTCCTTTTCAGATTTATCCAGTGGAACCTGTTCCAGAATTTCCCCTCTTACAGCTCTACCAGGGCTCCAGAAGTCATCACGGGCTCAGCTGGGCCCATCCTGTCTGCACTGTGCAAGGCTGGGGTCTGAAACAAAGCCAGGAGCAAAGTGGCAATGAGAGCAGCAGGGCAGCTGAGCTAACAAAGCCTCCCTGTGCTCTTGTAAGGGAGGGCAGGATGTTTTCAGCACTCCCAGCTCCACAGCCCAGCTGGGGGTGTGGTGCTGCCCCAAAACACACCGTGGCAGCAGTTCTAGCTGAGCACAAGCCACGTAAACTATCACCCAGGCACCTCAGGATGTTTCCTTGCATGCTGCCTCTACAAACGTGGAGAAGAAACTGGCAGAGTCCACTTTTGCCCTGCGTGTTCCTGAGAGGTGAAGGGAAATGGTAAAATACTTCAGATGATTTCAGTGGAGTAAATCCTGTTATACTATTTGAACATATGGCCTTATATTTTTCTAGTTTACCCACAGCTCTCATGTTGCATCCAATCAGGGAGCTATTTTTCATATGTTAGACATCAAATTGGATGGGTCTGGCTTGCTTGCTCGGTGAAATTGAGAATTGCCCAACCAAAATAAATCTTTTATGTGCAAGAATGACTCATTAGAATAATTTTGAATGGCACTCATTTAAATGTTTTTATTTAATGCAAATAAAGTTTTAGATCCAATTATAGTTTTTATTTCATCCTTTTGCTCAAAATTTTTGGAACATGCAACAGGTTTTACATTTCACAGGAGTGTAAAGCCCCCCAAATCTGGAGTGTATATAGTTACATTTCTGTTTTATAGATCTCTGTTTTACTGATGTCAATTTAAATACAGAGGCAGTTTTAATGCCATCAGTGCAATCTTCTCATGCCCAATTTGCTTCTAGATCAGTGAAGCTAAATGTGTTTTAAAATGCATGAATCTTTATTTACTTTTTATGACAATAGCCTGTTAGATCCAGTAGTAGTTTTGTAAGTGTATTGCCTCATTGTAATTAACTTTTATGAGTTTAGTTGAAAAGAAATATAAACTCACATGCTCTGTAGCAAACCAGAAATTGATACAAGATAATGAGAAAACCAGAATTGTTATGTATAAAAAGGAAGACCCTATGATGATAAACTGTTCCAGCAGTAAATTTGGTGCTTTATAAAGGCACCAGGCAGATCATGGAGATACCAAATAAAATGAAGACAGCTGATGTGTTTCCACAGACAGATTTAGCCTCATCTGAGAGGAAGAACAGCACCAGCTCCAGGCACTGGAGCCATGTGAGACACACCCAGAGTCCTCCTTGGGTGTGTTTCATCCCCATTCTTAAATTTTTAAAATCAACAGGAAGGATTTAACTAGAATTGCAAACATTTTACCAAAATTGAGTTAATTTTAATCTGTGTCATTGTACATACAGCTTTACCTGTCTGTTCCTCATCTGGAGAAAGACCCAGTTAAAATGTTCACTGCCTCCCCAGCCACACCAAGAGCCTGGTGAACCAGAGCCCAGTGAGCAAGGGAGCTGCCTGCAGCTGACTGAAAGAGCAGCAACTCTTCTTAATCTTTACCCTAGCAGTACTTAAGTGAGAAATAAAATATTCCCCACTTAGAGGCACCATATTTGTCACTCAGATTTTAAGACACAGCTGTGATCATGAGTGAGCTGTGACTGAGGAGGGCACCTCCATGGCTTCAGCCACTCGGCCCATCCTGAACACCCCACACCAGTTACTGCTTAACTTCTGTTTTCTCTTACCCACAAGCTCCTTGTTTTCCTTCCTAGAAGATGACTGCAGCTAAATCTAGCAACACTTCCACGCACCAAATACCTGGGACGTATTATCTCCTGCTGAGAACTTGCTGTCTGCTGCTAACCCCAGCAGAGTGAAATTGGGCTGAGGAAATAGTAGAATGTGTTTCTCCACTCTTGTCGAGGAGCAGCCACAACTTGCAGGGATGGTCCTGTTGCAGTCTGCTGTAAAGATTAAGAGTTGGCTTCATTCCCCTGGCTGCACCTGCAGATAGCAGGGAACTTGAGGGAAAACCCAGAACTCCAAGGCTGGTCAGCTGTGTTTCTGTTCTCTGTCTGGTCTTACCACTGAAAAACTCTTTCATCCTTGTTCAGTCTGTGTTCTGTGCTCATAGAATCACTCAGGTTGGGACAGACCTCTGGGGTCATCAAACCAAACCATAAACCTGTCACTGCCAGGGGCACCACCAACCCATGTCCCTGAGCACCACATCCTTGTACCTTCTGAGCTCTGACTGGGACAGACTCCAGCACTTCCCTGCATCCCTTTTGCAATGCTTGACCACCCTTTCAGTGAAGAAATTTTTTGTAATACCCAATCTAAACCTCCCATGGTACAACTTGAGGCTGTTTTATCACTCAGGAAATTTGTTGTTGGGTGTAGATGGATGCCTCATCTGCATTTTGCTCTTTGATATATTTGTGTGCATCCTAACATATCTAGTGCTTTTACTGTATTATATTATGGGAAGCACTGTGTGAAAGTAAGTAAGATTTCTTTTTTAGTGTATGGTAACTTTATGTGATCAATACAATAATATCATAACTTCGTGCCTTAAGGGCTCAACCTGTATGCTAGAAATGCCAAGACCTGATCAATAGACTGCTGTATTTTTAGAAGAGATGGATGTGGTGGGCCAGCTCAGCCTCTGTGCCCAAAAATATGGGGAAAATCACTGCCATTAGGCAGGCCAGTACGCCTATAGGCAGCTGCTTTACACAACATGCAAAGAAATACAGAGAAGTGAGGTAAAATCTCTACCACTCCCTTGAATATGTTGTAAGACAAATATCCCAGTGTAATACATTAGTTTAAATTATGCATGTTTCCAGGATTAGGTCAATTAACTCAGAATTAACTTTTTCATTCTACTTCCTTTCCCATCCATCAGTTGAATTGATATCATTAAATTCTACTCAGCAAATTATGATTTTACTGTCTCTATGCAATTCACATGACATATTCCTTGAAATTCTGGTTCTAGACTTGTCTATTATTCATTAAAACACCCTCATAAGTTCATTCACTTCCCTGAGACCTAACAGTAAGAGTAGCAGTAAGTTCCTACTTTGTGTTTTGTCAACACATGCTGGGAAACAGGCTCTATGTGATTCATCTGCTTGCATGGAAATTAAATGGAAATTACATAGGTGGAAGAGGGGCCACATGCCAATTGCTTTGCCTTGCACTGTTTTGCACACTGCCTCATTGACAAAATACAATCTTTTCCTGAATGGAGAACTTACAGGAGGAACCGAATGGATCCTCACTGGCTATTCTGCCAGAATGGTCATTAAAGATGCTAATGGCATGAGGGGAATTTGTGCATGAACCTGTCATGGAGCCTAGGCTGTGATTAAAAATACGTGCGACATCAAAATTTGGGTTTCATGCATTGGTTTCAAAGATGCATTCCGTTTTTCCAGTCTCCGTGTTTTCTGGTTGTAACAAGTTTTCTTGGAAAAGTTTACTATTCCTGCAGGCAGTCTGATAAGCACAGTGGCAGCAGTGGGTTCAGTGAGTGAACCTCTCATCCAAGATGCTGTCTTGCTTCCTAGATGAAAAAGGTTCAGGACTAGAAAGTTCAATCAGTAATATACAAACATGAAGTGTTCCTCTATCAGCTCTTAGGTGTAAGATTTGATGGGCAAGGCAGGATGGTTGATAAGGCTCTGTTGATTCATGGTTGTTTTTTTGGGAGGTTTGATTTCCATTCCTGTTGACATATTGGTGGGAGCCTCAGCTCTCCAGCAGCGCTGGAGTTATCAGGACAGACCAGTTGTTATTCAGACCAACACCTCTCCATCTTCTGATGTATAATTTGTTTTGCAACGTGTTTATTTTTGGTAAGATTTGGGTGTTTTGCTTGTTTTTATAAATGTCTATTTCCATCCTCAGTCGGAGGCAGCAGCTTTATGGAAAGGTCTTGGTGTTGCTGAGATATGGAAATTGTATGACAGGCTTTTACCGTTCCTATTTGGCACCCACTGGGATGCAGGAGGCTGTAAATGCGTGTCTGACACCCATGAATATTGATGGCTAGTTCTGGGAGGCAGCACAGCTCTGCCCTTCTCTCTGTGCTTTTGTTCTGAATGGGAATTACTTCTTGCTCCACTATTTAAAATTTGCATTTGTTGGGTAAAATTTTGAATTTGCCAATTGGACTTTTGTTGATTTCTTCTGATCAGTCAGTTTGAAATTAACAGAAAGGGAGATTGCATTTTAACACAGGAGAAGCCAAGAGCAGTGAGTCTTCTTTCTAGTTCAAATCTGGCTGGCTGTGTCCATCCAAGATGCACAGCAGCAGAACAAGATTAATTGATTGATAGAACACAGCAAATTGATGCTGACAAGCATAAATACGGGAAAAACAACTTTCAAGATGAAGTTCTTTAAAGATACCTTTTACACCTTACTTTATCTACTTTCCATAATGATTTTTCCAAGATTTTCTAGCCCATATTGGGATAGGTGCCTCTTTTACCTTGGGAGTAGCTAATGTTATTAATTTGTGTTTGTGAAATTTTAGACAACAAGTAGAATTTTAGAATCATAGAATATCCTATGAGTTGGAAAGGACCCTCAAGGACGATTGAGTCCAACTCCTGGCCTTGCTGGAAAACCCCAAAAATCCCACCACGTGCCTGAGAGCATTGTCCAAACTCTCCTTGAGCTCTCTCAGGCTTGGGGCTGTGTTACTTCCCTGGGCAGCCCCTTCCAGTGCCCAGCCACCCTCTGGGTGAAGAATTTTTTCTAATATCCCACCTAACCCTGCCCCGACTCAGCTTCAGGCCATTTCCTTGGGTCCTGTCACCGTCACCTGAGAAGAGATCAGGGTGTGCCCCTCCTCCTCCCCTCATGAGGAAGCTGCAGACCTCACTGAGGTCTGTCCTCAGCCTCCTCTTGTGGCACCCAAAACTGTCCCCAGCACTCAAGGTGAGGCCACCCCAGTGAGAGCAGAGTGGGAGAATCCCCTCCCTTGACTGGCTGGCAATGCTGTGCCTGATGAACAGCACCTATTTTATTATGTTTTGCTAGATTATTATGTTAACACATTATTTTATTATTGTAGTTATCACTGGGTTTGATTTGTAATCAAGTGCAAGATTACACTGTAATGATAGTATAACCATGATAATAAAATAATGTTGCACTTGATTACAAAGCAAAAACAAGCCTATCAAAACCCCCGATGGTACAACTTCACTAAATATAATTTCTTTAGTTTCCTTTACCACCTCATGAGACCACTATAATTTTCTGGGTAATAGTATTCTTTCTAATATATCAGTACACCCACGCTTCATTTATCCATGTTAAATTAAACTTCTACTTCATGTTAATGGAACTTACAATAGGCCTCCAATTTCTGCAAAACTCAAAGGAGTACAACTGTACCCAGAGGGTGGTCACACGTTAAGTTTCACTTTCTCTGATGTTACCCACCAGGAATAGGGTCCACATGCCAAAACATTGTTATGGGAAATGGGATCACTTGTCCTGAGCTGCAGGACACAACACAGAGCTTCTCAGGATTCAAAACTGGGTATTTGCATCATTTGTCAGAGAGAGACAGAAAGTTAGGCAGGACTGCTGCTGCTGCCTGTTTGTTTTCCTTTTGGCTGAGGAATGTCACCTGAATTTCAGGATGTGAGGATGGAGGTACAGGAGTTAGCTTAGTCCGAAGTGTTTCTAAACCTTTGGATCTGTAAGAAAAGCTGTGCTGAGTTGACTCTTTTGTGTCCTCATCCAATAGTTTGACAACAACTGGGCATTTTATAGGCTTACAGCACTAAGCAGTAGGAAAACCCCATAACCTCAGGTTAAATCACATTCCAACTTCAAGTCTTTTATAGTGGACTCAGAGAAGTGAGCAGTTTTAATTAGTAACAACTTGTGCACAAGTTGTGCACAAAATGCTTACAGTTATGGAAATCCTTAACATCATATTACGTGGTTTTACGAGTTGGATTGTGACATTAAATGTCAAATCTGTTGCTTGGAGTAAAGGGATGATTTAAAGTCACGTTTCATTAGGCTGGTTGGGGTGTAACAGCTCTTCTGGAAGGGCCTGGGGTGAGCAGGGTTGCAGGAGCCCTGTTCTAGTCAAGATGGACACTGCAGCTTCATTCACAGACAGCTTTCCCAGACCCTGCTTTCCCAGGGCTGCTTTGCACACTTGGATGCTTGTGACAGGGTGACCTGCCCTGTTCACAGAAGGGGGCCTGGGACAGGCCACCCTTCTCTGACATCACATCCAGGTGGGAGGATGATTCCCAGCTAGTCTGAATGGAAGATGCTGCAGGAGGGCCAGCAGCTGAGCCCTCCCTCATCTGTAGCACTGGCTGCTGCTGGGCTGAAGATGGAGTTACCCTGCAGGCCTTGGCAGGTGCCAAGGGAAGTCCTGCAACGTGCCCAGGTGAAGGCTGCAGGACTTCTTCCCTCCAAGGCTTGGTGCAGACATCCCCAGACCATGACTCTGCCCACACTGCCCACCAAGGTGTTGGATTGAACACGAGCCTTCAATGTTGGTACTTTTTTGCTACCACAGAGGTGGGCGGGTTGCAGCAGGGGCTCTCTGCTCACACACCCATGTCCTGTGGGTGGCTGGGCTGTCCAGGAAAGCCTCCTGTACTGCTGAGAGAAATGAGCTCCCTGGCAGGCTTATCAGCCAGTAAAGCTTTCAGACCTAGTCTTCTTGTGGAAAATTATTTTCCAGGCCTGTAAAAGAAGCCTCTGGGGTTTCCATGGTTTGGCAGAATGAGGAAACATCTAAGAATTATGGGAAAATGGGGAAGAAGTGGAGAAGGACTGCTAGGTAACTGACGTTTACTTCAGACTTTGAAACATTGTGCTGGAAGACAAAGGCTACTGAAATAATATTTTTCAAGTATTGTTCAAGATTTGAGAAGGGATCAAGTAGTTAAATAACTTGCTCTATTTTAGCAGCACTTGTTTGCTTCCTCTCATTTCTGCATCTTACTTTTCAGGTAAAAGACAGCTATCAGCAAAATTCCCTAATTTTTGTCTGGGTGACACCACACATCAAGAATCCTGGTGGAGAACTGTGCATTTCTGGGTGCAAACTGGGTGTATTTTGCATACATGCATGGTTCAGCAGGTTATTCCTAGAGAGTATAGAACTGATTAGCAATACATGCATTTTCTAGGTTGCTGATAGAGTTGTTTAATTAAATGTCTGTCCCTTGTTTACATACAGGATGAATTGTCCTCCACTCCTGTCTCAGGGAATGACCACGATCCTTCACTGTGCTGCCTTTTAGCTGGGGCAGGTTGCACCTGCACAGATTTCTGTGCTGAGCTGGTACACGGTGATCAACAAACTGCTAGAGAAGTGACACTCGCTCACATGCTCACACACCTCCTTGGGATTACTGCTCATGGAACAGTGCTCATTAGCAAATTATTCCCTTGAGAGAGCCCCTCAAGGTGCTCTCAAGCACCTCAAGCAAGGCTGTTTCCAGTGTGCTGAGCTCCAGCCTGGAGTTTCTGCTGTAGTGAGAAGTGTGTCTGTTCTCAGTCAGGAGAGGTCTGGGCATGGGGCAGAAACACCTTGCAAGTGGGAGGTGTGTCACCTGTGCAGTGACAGCAGGACACTAGATGGCACTAAGGATGAAGACCAGAATTTCTAGGCTCCTCAGCAACCCCCAAATAATTGCTTTTGGCAGTGGCTGCTGTGGAGCACTCTCACATTGGCATTATTCCTACCTGTATAATCACATAGAACCAGAGATGCCCATCGCCTTGGAGGAAGCTAAATGTGGAATGTGTTTTGCAAATCCTGAGAAATAGCAAGAATGAAAATTATTATCTCTAAGCATGACCAAAATATGGCTTCTTTCCTTTGGTTGAAGTGGT
This sequence comes from Promerops cafer, assembly GCA_013398275.1. Classification (NCBI taxonomy): domain Eukaryota; kingdom Metazoa; phylum Chordata; class Aves; order Passeriformes; family Nectariniidae; genus Promerops; species Promerops cafer. The sequence goes on from VZSE01013519.1 coordinate 544,837, forward strand.
TTCTTGCCAGTATCAGTCTCACCAACTGCTTGTACTGGCTTTTGACCTCATCAGTCCAAAACTGTGCCTCACACTGGCCTGAAGGGCAGCCAGAGCATGAACCCACTGTCCCTAGTGGGAAAGCTGATGCACTGAACTCCTTCAATATCCCTAAATTCCCCGAAGCTCTTGAGTGTGGGTTACATTCTGCTTTGGCACAGGGCTGGTGCAGGTGCAGGGCTGCACTGAATAGGGGCCAAAGCAAGGATCACATCCTGGGCACATCAAGCAGCCTGCAGCAAGAGGGAGGCAAAATCACTGACACTTTTCAAACAGCAGATCTCACATCATGCTCTATATCCCAAGACATAGGGAAAAAATACTGAGTGGACATGCCAGGTATAGCAGACCAAACATCTGCATCTGTATGCTCAAAGCCAACACTGCTGCTTTGCAGAACATGGTTTACAGTAATTATGCAAATTCTTATCAAATTTGTCATCTTCCTGGAAGATTTAGTAAAAATGTTGGCTAGTTAAAGATGACAGATCTGTGTTCTCTAAATAAGGAACCCTTTATATCCAAAGAATATTTTATCTCTTACTGATATCAGGTATTTTATCTCGATTTGGAGGCCAATTTGTCCAGCTGCATTGTCAGGAGGGAGCCCGAGCTGAGAAAGAGGATTAATCCCAGGCAGCTGTCAGCATAGCACAGACATCTGAATTGCCACTGAGTTATGCTGAAATAAAACCAAATACCTAAAAAATCCTCTTTGTGGTTTTGTGTCCTCTCACTAGTCCTAGAGCCACTGCTAGGATCGAGGCAGAGTTTAAACTTGATTTGGTATTAGGAACTCTGAGTTCAAGCAGATGGCTTCTGCTCAGCAGTCAATCAGCTGTAACTGAATAATGCCACATCATTTTCAGTTCTAAATTTTAGTTTCCTCAAATGATCTGTAGGCTTTGGCAGCTATTTCTTGTGATAATGGATCTTTCTCAATTTCATCAAAACCGGGGAAAAACCACCTGTTACTGACACATGTTTGTGCACTTTACTATGATACAGATTATTTGAAAATATTTATACTCTCATGTTTAGGAGGTGTTTGTGTGAGGTCCAGGTTTGCTTGTGAGCTTACTTTCCAGCGTGCTGTCCATTAAACTCTTGCTTTATTAGTTGTTTAAATAACAAGTGAAGGCTGATCTATGAGCTGCATGAAGGAAATTGAAGGAGAGGATGCTGTCCTGATGCTGTGCTGACATACAGAACATCAGTGAATGGAAAATGTTTACTGTTACTTTATTAGACAGTGGTTTCATTTAGATAAATTACTATGAAGAACATGTAGCTCAGAAGTGTGTGAAGAGATCATAGCTCTCTTGGAGTGAATAGGCTGGAAGGAACCCTTTATATGAACTTGCTGAAACAATTCAATTAATTGTACCATTGCTCTGTTAACTGTCCATATCACTCATTGCAAAAATTCCAGATGCAACTACAGATGCTTAAACTGCGAGCAGAGAGCAGCATTGAGCCTAGAAATTTATCCTCTGGCCTCAAACTTAATTTTAGTCTCCGCCAATAAGTGAAAAAATCAATATAACACATGGATTTATGGAATGACAAATCTCACCAGAATAATTTTATATTTCCATAAGAGAAGAGATGCTGACACTGGGATGAAAACAACATTCACTAGGTTTGCTTCTTAGCAAACATCCCATTTTATTAACAGGGTTGTTTTAAGTATAGTATATAGAAAGCTGGCTCCTTGCATTTAAAATATTACTTAAATGGTATTCAAGCAACCTTTCCCTGGCTCAGATAATTATATCTGTTCTAGCTTTAATTTTCCTTCTTCCTTACATGTCCTGTCAAGACTGCAAGTCATTGCAATACTGGATAGACAGGAAAATCTAACAGTTAGTTAAAATTCTTGTAAAAGCACAGTGAGTGCAATTGTTTAATTTGCAAAAAAACCACAGTCACATCAATTAATCACTGTAACTTGTGAGACAAGAACCAAAATATCTTCAGAGGCACATTCAGCTCCTCTGGAGTTTCCCTCAGTGGTGGGGGGTTTCCAAGGAAGACCACACTGCTCCATGCCCATTTCCTGCTGCTCCCTGCCCGAGGCCACTTGTGCCATGCTGACAGCTCCAGGAGCTGTAAAACAAATAGCTCAGAGGAAAACCAAAGCTCAGGAGCAGTGTCCCAGCCCAGCTGGATGTGACCAGTGGCACAGATCCATATAAATCCTTAGAGTGGTGTTGCACTATGGCAAAGCAGCATCTTCCACCCACGGATGTTCAAGTCAGGTGTAGGATGCCAGCAGTGATGTCTCCAACGCTGTGCCTGGACACAGGGTCACCTGCTTTTCTTGCTTGGTGGTGTCCCCCATTCCCTTGGCCATCCCATCACCTGAGAGCCCATCCTCTGCTCAGCACCTGTTGGGACACTCAAGCCTTTTTGAACTTGCAGCACTGAGGAGCACAGTCCTTCTCCTGAAAGTCACTTTCATTCTTTGTGTGTAGATTATGTCCCTGTGCTTGGCTGTGCTAGAACATGTGCTATTTAAGGCATCCAGATAGCCTTAGGACAGCCTTTTTTCCCTCTAGAAAAATGCAGACTAGAAACTGAAAGGTAAACATAATTTCTCATGTAACTTGGTGCCCAGGAGTTCAGTATATTGGGAAAACTTTGAATTCCACTCTATTGATGATAAAATCAAAAGGATTGGCAGTGCTGCCCTTGAGGTCAGCTGTCTCTTTAGCCAAGAGGCTGCATGTCCCTGAGCCCTGTGTGGACATACTGGTAAACACTGATGACTGGGGGGGATCAAGCAAGGTGTTCTGTGCCTCTTGGGTTCGGTGGAGATTTTCAGCACCCTCGGGTGTGTGGCTCTCAGGGTGATAGGGATATCTCTGAGTCATTTGTCTATGTAAATCTGAGGAAAACAAACTAGCAGAAAAGAGAGAATGTAGCTTTACACTTCCTGGTGTGGTATTTCAGACTTAGAAATGCTTTACTTCCTAGATAAGAGAGAGAGAAGAGAATCATTTAAATTCTTTCATTCCCTTGGGAATAATGCAATGCAATAATGTTAAAACGGTATGTAATTGCTTTCTATTTTAGTAAAGCCTGTGGCAGCTATGAAACTTTAAAGTGAACACTGAAAAGTCTGGTTTGTACAAAATTCTTCAGTTGCATCAATGGTGCAGAGGGGGTAAAAAGCAGTGGGGAAGTGTAGGCATTATTCTACAAACCACAACAGTGGGTTTCCCTGGAATGTGTGAAAGAAGCTCCAAAAGCAGCAAAACCCACCAGAAAGTGGCAGGTTTGGGGTGTGTCCTGGGCTGCTGTTTGCATTGTCTGCTGCTGCAAGGAAAGCCAAGCGAGCACTGTCATTGCATGGGGTGCTCTGCTCGTTTTGGAATTCCCAGGGAATTCCCAGGCATCTCCTGCTGACCTTTCCAAGAGCCAGAGCACAGCGCAGAGCAGTGGGTCAGTGGATGGCCTGAAGCAGATCTGTGCCAGCTGCAGGGTGACCAAAAGGTGCTTCCAGCACACATGGTGTTGCCATTTTAACTGCTGGGAAATTTATTCAAACTCCTGCCTTTTTCCCTTCAATTCATTAAAGTAGTTATAAGCCTAAAATGAGAAATATTACATGTATTTTAGTTTTTAGCCAACCCAATGAACAATGTTAAAAGAGGCTTTTGCACACATAAGCATCTGTAGTACTTATTTTGCACCTGTTAGCTCTGTTTCTTTTATATAAAAAATATATATAGTGTGCATATATGTATATATATGGCAAATGTCATAATGAGACAAAATATACCTTTTTTCTTCCTGTGTCATTTTGAAGGATGGTTTCCATCCTTTTTGCCATCCCAGCAGATACAAGGCACTGCCTAAACACAACAAATGTGTGCTGAAACCTTTTCCAAATTCCTGTTCATGGCTGGAAAAGAAATGATTGATGCAGATTGCTGTGAGTTTCTCACAAAAAACTCTTGAAGATACAGAGATGAATTTTACGTTATTCTTCACGTTATTGTTGTGTAAGCAGGTATTTTGTTGCTGCTATTCCAGATTTTTCCTAGATGTTATACTATATTTTCCCAGGAGACATCCTGGAGCAGATTGCATTGTGGAAGTACTGGATATGTACAAAAACAGACTTTTTTTTTCTCTGTATAACCACTCTCCTACAATCTGGAGTAATTCTGTTTTACCATTTGACATAATTAATTTTGCTTCCATTTGCTGTGTTTTGGATTATTCAGTCACCTCCTTCTACAGCAGCTGGTAATTCTGCCTCCCTGCACTGAACAGTACAATGCCCATCAGAGTGCTAAGCAACACTTTTTACCCATATGCACAAAGCCTCTGACAAAAGTGACTCAGTTTCATAGCTGCCATCTCTCTTGATGGAAAACACAAAAAATGTAAGGAACTCTTATCTGACAGCAAATTAACTACACACAGAGATGGTCTGTGACTTTGCCAAAATGCCTTTGAGTTTCTTTATTTTTCTGCCAACAGTTTGTGCTCATCTCAGCTGTTCAGTGACACACAGGAGCTGTGGTTTGCTTTTTCATCCTGGGGCAGGTGATGAAATCCCACCTGGGGACCATGACTCCTGGTTAAATATGAGTGTTTGTCCCATGTGTCCTGTGAGGAACCACATCAACCACAGATGCCATGAGATGCTATTCAGTCCTAGAGGCTGAAGCAATATTCTGCAGAAGTTTCCTTCCTGCAAGGATTTTTTACGTGCTGGTTTTATTCTGACCAGAGCCAGAAGCTAACACGGATGTCAAAGTAATGTCACTGCAATAGGCTTCTATATGCTTTTCTCTGTGAATTTGGCCAGTGTAAACTTCTACCACCCACAAAATATCTGGAGGCAAAAAAAAAAAAATCTGTGGTTTGATTACATGCTGTGTAAAGAAATACCAACTTCTGTTCTGATCTGCTGCATTCTAATCTAATCTAATCTAATCTAATCTAATCTAATCTAATCTAATCTAATCTAATTCCCTTCAGCACTCTCCTATCTGGTCTACCTGCCAGTGCATTAAATATATTATTTTAATGGCTCAGATTAATTCAAGGTAGAAAAATCAGTGTTTGTTACAAAGAATTTGGGGTTTTTTGCTTATGCAGGTATTTAGCGCTGTTTCATTCTTGGAGCCAAATTTGGACTGAATGTTTTCCTTTGGAAGTGCAATTACTACATCTTAGAGGTGCTGGGGTCCAAGAATTCATTTCACTCAGTCATCTGCTCTTCTAAATATAGGGTAATTGCTATTCTTTGTAAATGAAATAAGAGAAAAAAGAACAAATTAGAGAAATGTTACCCTCTGTAATTAGAGTGTTTCTGAGGATAAAATTGTTTTAAAGGTATAACATCGTTAACAGATTTTTTTTTTCATCCTTGTCTGCATCTTGGCACAGTCACAGGGCACATTTCCTATGTTTTGTACATTTATTCAAAACAGAATTAGAATAAAGCTGTTTTTCTTTTTTTACAAATTACTGGCTTTGTAGGCTGTGTAGGTGTTTTTCAAAGGCACGCACCATGCTTACTTAAAAATAATTACATTTTGAGATAGAATATATATTATGCCCTTCCTGCTGAGCTACAGTGATGTGTTACAAGCTGCCATTCTACAAATTCCCAGAGTGACATTTTGTTATTGCAGATCATTTTAGGGAACTTCCTGAGAAAGTAAAATGTCTACTGATACAACTGGCTCTTCAGCTAGAAGCGTAATGGAGTGCTCTGGGACAGGAAAGACTAACAGGATCTGGCATTAGGAGAACTCTCATCTCACTTTTATCTTCAAAAGCATCCTGACAGTCTGCCTGGGCAGTAGTTCTGGGCAGCATGGCTTGGATTGCTGGTACCCGTGGTTCCTGCAGAGCCAGGGCTGGCAGCAGGTGATGTCTCCTCTCCTCACACGCGTTTGCTGCTGATAGGTTTTGGGTTGGGGTGCTGGGCTAGCTCACTTCAAAAGCAGAAGTTGTTCCGGGGGCAATCAGTCACTGCAAGTGTCTGGACAGCTTGAAGGAAGAGGCAGGAGAGGCCATTCATCATTCAATAGTGCTGAAAAGGTGGTTGCTGTAGAAACCTCTTCCAGGTCTAGCAAATGTCAGGCATCAGCCTGTGCCCGCTGCAGCGCCGCGGATCAGCCTGGAGAGGCTCCCACGCACAGAAGCCCGGAGGCAGGCTGTCTTTTTCTGGAGACACGGGGGGTTTCCTGGCCATCTGCCTGGTGTGGGGAGTAGCCACCAATGTCACTGCTGCCCTCTGCAGAGGCTGCTGCACAGTCGTGGTCACGCTGCACAAGCTGCCGGGGACCGCTTCCTCCGTCAGGGCACGCTCGGCGCCTTCGTGCTCGTGGCTCCTCTCAGCCGGCAGCACAAAGCTGGCTCTGGCAAGCAGAGGAGCAGTGAGGGGTAAAGGGTGCTGAACGTGTTTTAGTGTGGGCTGGCAGCGAAAGCCTGGGGCTGTACAGGGAGCACAGCTACCACCTGTAGGGTTCTGACTTGTTCTCCCCCAGAGCTTTCACTGAGGCATCGTTAAACTCCCAGCAAATCCAAGGTGTGCTCGCCGCAGCTCTGAGCTCAATTGCAGGTTGATGGCAATGATGTCCTCAGCTATTGCAAAGTGTGAAGGTGAGCAGGAGGCAGAGAATTTGATCATAGTGTTATAAAGGGGCTGAGTCACAGTTAATCGAGCTCTATTCATTTGTACAGCAGAGGTGCCTTTTAAAGTAAAGATGCTCCAGCCACAAAGTGCTTTACTTAGTTCCCTTTGACAGGGACCTCTTAAATGCTTGCTGCTGTGGATTTCAGTCCACTCACAGTCCATTTAATAGACGTGGTGCAGACTCCCTGAAATGAGTGCCTTATCTCCTCAGAGCTGAGGTCTGGCTGTGTGGGTTTGGTGAGTACTTAGCACTTCATCTACTTGTTTCCCACTGGTAAAATGAACTAATGTGTCCATCTCCTTCTGCTGTGCTCTTTGTGAAATGTTCCTGGGCTTCTCTGGGACATTTCATAATAATTTACTCTGGTTCAGTTAATCTCAGGTTTCTGCATGAAGCTATCCTGGGTCTCTCTTGGCTGGGTAATTCATTTCAAACTATGATTTCTGAGACTAATGTTTCATCCTTTCAATTTGAGATCAGTCGGATGGAGCTGCACCATTCTTAATATAACATTGATTCTGCAGAGTGATTATTCTGATCCTTGGGGTAAAAGTCAGGATTTCTTTAGATATCCATGTTCTGAATAAAGACACAATAATATCTCATTATTCAATTATTATGAGCCTCTCATGTCTTCAGCTGCTATAGATACTCTTGATTTGTTTTGATAAGAAGCCCAGAGCTTGGCAGGATGTGTTGTAGATCTCACACAGTCCATTCTGGACACTGATGTGGAGGTATCATTCACAAATCAATTTTCTCTGAGCTTTGATTTAAATATCAGTGGCCCTTGAGGATCTTTCTGGGTCACTTTTATTCTCTTGCTGTACTTCAGCACTGAGTAAACAGTTTAATAAGTGCAGGCACCCAAATGAGCTGCGTGCCAGCTGCTGTCAGATGTGGCTATTGAGCCTGTTCTGTTTGCTGACAGAGTTTCTGTAAAGAATAACACCCCACTCTGTCTACCTTCAAAACAGTTTTTGAATTTCAGCCACTTAATCCCAGCAGCTCTGTGAGGAGGCAAGCATTCCTTTGATATCAAAGCACACTGCCTGGGAAGAAAAGGTGAAGTAGTGTCATTTAGCTATGTGTTAGACTGTGCACAAAAACTGTCTGCTGCCTTCCTCCTCAGCAGACAGAAACTGAGACGGACATGTCAAGGGAGTGGTAGAGAGGATCTGAGTGAAGTTAATGCCACAGAGTGCTTTGCAATCCGTGAAAACAATGTGATGAGCATGTTATAAAGGAATGTAATACTTGATTTTGTAAAGATATGGAACAAAGGTTAAGAGTGGGGAACAGTAAAATGGTCACTTGCAGGCACTGCCCTTTAGTTACTGGTCACAGAAACCAGATGTGTGGGAACTGGCTGTGGGTTTATGGAGTGTCCAGAGCCAGGAACTGCCTGCAGAGAAGTCCCATGAGACGTTCCTTGTCCACTCCTCATGCACGTTCCCCTTACTGGTGTCACAGAGCTAAAATATCCCAATGGTTTCTCAGAAATGATGGCCTAGCTTCCCAAATTATTTCCTTTCCTTTTTTTCCTTTCATTTCTTTTCTCTCTATGTTTCAGATTATGCTTGGCCTTTGCCTAAACAGTTGTGCCCTATATGGATTTCCCTAGATGTGCTCTTTTCAACTGCATCTATTATGCATCTCTGTGCCATCTCTCTTGATCGGTACGTAGCAATTCGCAATCCCATTGAGCACAGCCGCTTCAATTCCCGCACCAAGGCCATTATGAAAATTGCTGCAGTTTGGACCATATCCATAGGTAAGCAACGTGGCTCACGGTCTTGACTGTGTCTGAATGAATTATAGTGTTACTCCAATTTCCATTTAGGATAGTTTTTTTCTTTTCTTTTTTTTTTAAGAGGATACTCAAATTAATTTACCTGGCCTGCATGCCTGAGCGGAATAACTGGAAATGGGAGCGTTTCCTTGCAGCTGGTCGGAGACCAGAGCGAGCAGTCATTTTTCAGAGCCCCAGCCCTCTCCGGGCCGGAGCGCTGCTGCCGTGTCCCTGTCAGCGTGCCCACAGCAGCAGCACCGCGGCCAAGCGCCGTGAATCTGCGGTGCCGGCCGAGCAGCGAGCAGCGGTAGCCGAGCCCGGGGGAGCCCGGCCGGCGCAGGGCGAGCGGCTGCCCCGCGGTGGCCGCGCTCAAACTCTGCCAAGTCCCGGTCACGGGTTAAGCGCAGCAGCACGGAGCGGGCGGCAGGAGAGCAGCGAGGTGCTTACTGCTCCTGCCCGGGCTTCGCACCGCTCTCTGCCGCAGCTGCCCCGCTGCTGGCGCCGAGCTAGCAAGTTTGAGGTCTTAGGAAATGAGGAGTAGGCGCAACAGAAGACACGTTTGTGTTGCTTTGATAAAACACGATAAATAAAGCAGCAGTAAAATAGGAAAGAAAACACAAAATGATAGCAAGATGACTGTAATACTGAGAATTATGTGAAGAATTTTTTTTTTTTTTTTTTTTTTTTTTTTTTTTTTTTTGTAGAACTCTTTAAATGTGCTTTAAAAAACACATTTGAGGCAGGGGCAGAATTGTATGACCATTTCCATCTCCTGTATTGCCTTTTGTGCTTGATTGAAATGCAGCCTTACAGAGATTTAACATTTAATTTCTATTTCATAAAGTGTTTTTTGCTTTCAGTGCTGTACTGCAAGGAAAAGCATGTTCCAGGTATTTGAATTTCTTTTGAGTTTTTGCGTGCTTTAGAAGTGGAATATGATTCTGGATGTCTGGGTACTACAGGAACTGATTTTGAAGAAGTTTGTCTTTGGAAAAAGCTATGGGAAAAAGCAAAAAACAAAAAGATAAATTAGGGGAAATATACTTTCTCTCCTCAGGAATATAATAAGAATATCTATTAGAAACAGATTTTCATGTGTCACAGGCCTGCTACATTTCCCCTAGGTAATAAGATCCACTGTGAAATTGGATTGGGTTTAATCAATTCATTTTAGTTTTTTTAAAATTATTACTACTATTATTTTAAACTCTCTGTGCTATTTGACATGGGAAAGAAAGCTGCTGAATTCTGTACCTTAGCAGTCACATGAGGACAAGTTCACCTGGGCTTGATTTGCACAGGCAGCTCAGAATCAGCACAGAATTTGTGCTCCCTGTTGCACTGGAATGTAGAGGGAGCACTGAGAGACACCCCCGCCCCCCCCCAGCTGAGATGTAAAAATCACATTGCAAAACCTGGGCAATAAAACTGTTCTGCTTCCATTTTTGGAGCTAACTTGCAGATTTCTCTGTGTGCTGCCTTAGATGTTGCAGACATATCCTTAGAAATTTTGGCTAGTGCTGAAGGTGGCTCCTGCACTAGTCCCTTGAGGACCAAGTTGTGGTTTGGACTCTGAGTCCAAGGGATAAAGTAAGTACTTCATGCATGGTTCACTGATTCAGCAGACTGAATGGTGCCTGACCAAGCAGTAAAGACACAGGCCTGTCTCTTCATGGAGCTGTTTGGTGAGGATTGGGCTCATGACAATGGAAAATAGGCAAATTGTGACCTCTGCTGTACCCCAAGGAAAAAGGTACCCGAGCCAGAGCAGGTGAGCTGACCCTGTGCTGCTGTACAGTGCAAACAGCTCACCCCTACCCAGCTTCCTCAGGAAATGTTCTCTGCATTTATGACAGGACATGAAGCAGGTGAAATAGTGAAGCTTACCAGACATAGCTTGGGAAGGAGAAGGAACAGCACTTTTCCACAGGGCCTGTGGTTTGTCAGCCCTCCACAAGGCAATGGCTGCTGCAGCTGCTCCCCAGCATCCCAAAGTCTTTAGGAAGAAGCTGTGAGCAGTTGTTCTGTGGGATGCCTGCAGTGCACAGGGCTCTGGGGGACTGCCCTGGGCAGCACTTCCCTGCCCAGGCTGGAAGGGACACGGGGTGCAGCTGTACCCCTGTGCCCTCCTGTGTTAGGATCACAGCTGGGAGGCTGTGCAGCACCTCTGCGCTTTGTTTATGTTTGTTTGTTCTCTTTGATGCAGCTACTGCTGGCCCAGGAGAGTCTTTGCTTGCATCCCTTTTTTTGAAGATACAGGCAGAATCAATACTCCCCAGACAGTCTGCTCAGGGCACTGAAATGCTGTTGGATTTCCACCCTCCCCAGTGCATATGATAGGGCTTACCCTTTTACTCGGGTTTTCTGCAGTAGGTTGCATTAAATGGAGAAAGCAAAGTACTCTTGGTATGTATCTAGCTCATTTTAGCATAACTATTTGTGGCTCATAAGTGAATTTAGAAATGTGGCAGACATGGGAATAAACCAAGCATGGAATGGAAAGGAACTCACTCAAAGTGTATTGTTGCTGTTTTCTGGTTCTTAACTGCCTTACCTGTCACTTGGAAAGGCCTGGTGAAATCCTGTGCTAATTTCAAGAGGATGAAATAGGTTAAATTAATTCATCCTCACTTCGGTGTCAAGTATCACAAAAGAATTTGTGCATTTCTCTTTGTGATTAAGTATCAAATTCAAAGCAGCACTTAAGTGCAGGCTGGTCAGTTTGCATTTCCTAAATCCTGCTTCAGATGAAGAAACTTTTAAATGCATTCCATGCAAGGAATCCTGAATTCAGTTTCTGGATTAGAATTCAAAATAAGAAGTAAAAAGCATGTAACTTACCTTAATTCAGTAGCTTTTGCATTCCATTTTTCGGAAATGTTAACGCTGACAGCAAAATATAAAAGAGGTTCTTTGCTCATTGAGCTACAAACTTGTCAAGGTGCACAAGCCTCAACTTATGATTAGGTTTTAAAGTAGCAGAACATAACAGAGTCCTCCTGTCTCTTGACAATTTCTTTGTGAATAGGTCTTTTCCAAAGTTCTCTTTGTTCCAGATTAAAGTACATCACAGACAGTTGTCCTGTGCTTTAGCAAACATAACTTGAGCAAGACTTTTGTCTTCAGTTAGAAGACAAAAGAAGCCCAGCTGTGAAGGGCTGGGCTTCTAAAAATCAGTTTTGTGATAGATAGCGCTGTGCTGAGGCTGGAAATTAAAACACAGGCAACAGAAATATCCTCACAATTGAAAATGAAAATCAATTTTAGGTGTGAGCCTGCTGGCAGAATCTTGGTATTGTTTCAAGATTTCAAACTTCGTGTAGTTCCAAAGTTTTCAGCAGTGACTTGGGGACTTGACCACCTCACCAGACTCCCTGTGCCCTGCTGTGAGGAAGGTGGCCTTGGGCCACTCTGGCAGTGAGTGGAGGTCCCCATGCAGTGCTCAGCAGCAGTGGCAAGGAACCAGGCAAACCCTGGGTGCACACTGGGTCACACAGGAGAAAGTGTTACTGGCTAATATTAAAATACACAAAATATCCCTTTGAAATGCTGAATGAAAGCACTTCATTGATGTGGAGGTACACACACATTGCTTCTGATATCAAAATAACTGAAACATTTTCATTCTGAAGTTCCTTGTGACCCAAATATATGGCTGGAAGGGCTTTTCCTCTGCTTCCCGCAGTGTTCAAGGTTTGGTCATTTGCTATAAAGTGCTGAAATTACACATGCTACCAATTTTCCAGCTCACAGTTTTACATCCTTGGAAGCAGCGTAAATTCAATTTAGTTCATATGTGAAAGAGATAAGGCCATCCTTTAAATTTTGCTCTGTGTGGCAGTGCCATAGGCAGATGTCAGAAATTGTGTGTGTGTGCGTGTTTGAAAACATTTTCATTCTTTCTCTGACTCACTAATGATATTATCATTTTGATTTCAGGGAGGTACCTGAGGTTTCTGTATACAATAAACCATTCAGGTTTAAAAACGAAATTTAAATCCTCATTTAACTTTCATAGTACTTCATTGTTTTATTGAGATCTATTTATAGAAATATGGAAGAGTATGAAAAGTACAAATGTGTGCTGAAAGGATCAGTAAACACTCATCTCAGACTGAGGGAACTCACATCTAGCAGCTTTTTGTTTCTGCCCTGAGTGTTTGTCTCTCACAGGGGCTGAGCAGCCTCGTGCTAGCAAGCTGTTTAATGATGTCCTCCAAGAGCCTCCAGGTACCAGCTAAGCCTTGCCCTCTCTCACTGGAGATAATCCTCAGTCTGAGGAGCGTGCCTGGGGTGGCACCACTGGTACAGAAGGAACTGTGGTCTCCTCGGGCAGGGGGAGATGCTGTGGGCAGGTTGTGCATGGAGACAAGGGGGGCCTGGAACAGCTCTCACAGCTCCCTCAGGTCACAGTTTCAGAGCACACGCAGGGTTCTGGTTTGCATTTCTGCCCATCCCTGTGTCTCTGGGGTCAGGGGCTTTCTCAGCCAGGCATTGCCATGGCCCACGTGCTGGTGAGACCTGTTTGCTCCTGGCACCCTTAGTTCTGTGCTAGGCTGTAGCTGCTCCTGGGAGATTATGCTTTGGGATAAGAGCAAAACCCCAGGAATTGCCTTGCAGGCTTCAGGTTAGCACACAAACCTCTGGACATGTTTCATGGAAAAAAGGGCAAAAACTCTGCTAATGAAGAAGACAGCACAAGGAAGGTCAAAATGTGTTCCTGGGATTTTGCTCAAACCTTTCCCACTAAGCAGGCAGGCTCTGTGGCTCATCCCTTGGGCACAAGGAAGCAGTGCTAAAACAACTGTTACTGGTGAAGCAAAGGTTAGACAGGCACCCTCCACCTCCTGGGAAAGCACAGATTACTGACTGCAAGCACTGCCTTGGCAGAAGGACAGTAACAACATATATTGCTGAGAAGAATGGTTGCATACTAGTAAAGCCTAAGGGAGCTTAATATCTCTCCAGATTTGGGAGATTTAAAATATACTGTATTATTGTATTTTAAATTTTTTTTTGCCTTTTTATGTTTGACACTGAATGTCTGGCAGTGTATGTTTGACTAAAATTCTTCTCTTGTGAGCAGGGGGATCGTAGTTGATTGGCCTGTGGGCAGAGGTGCTGTGGTGTTGGTGATCTGATAACTTTTGTTTGCCTCACCAGAGTGCAGGGGTGGCATCAGCATTGCAAGCTGGGCTGCAGCTTGCCTCTTGTGGAGCAGTAGAGCTGGCTTCTGCTCATAAAACTTCTTCAGACCTGCCTTCTGGTCGTGGGTGAGACAGAAATAATTGCTTTATGACCTAGAGCAAAGTGCTGAGGTGTCATCTGCCTGTTTCCCACCTTGTTTGAGTTGTCTACAAAGTTATTTTGTCTGAAGATATTTTTTTTGATTGAGTGTTTGTTCCATGATTCCCAAGAGGGTCATTGATCCCCCGAGCACAGTACCAAGAGCTATCAAGGTGAGGAGGAACATATTGGCTGATAACAAGCTGAATTCATAGCAAGGAAACTACCTTTGGATTTCAGGTGATTTCAGGGTGCTTGGGTTGGTTTGATCTTGTCATTGGAAGTCAGTGGAAGGTTTTGCCTGGGACAGCAGCAGATGGTGACAGTGTGTGTAGAATTCTGACAGGAATTAGCCTGACCATCCCACCAGCTCTGTTCCCATGAGCAAGGGTGATGCTGATGTTTGTCTGAGGTCCTGCTCCTGAGCATCAGTCCAGCCATCACTGTTGGATTGCTTGGGGAAGCCCAGTGCTGGCAGCAGCTGTGGTGTGGGCAGGAGCCCCATCACCCTCCTTCAAATGCACAGCTAGAAGCACTGGGCAAACCAACAGAAGTAATTTAGCAAAATAGGAGGGCAGGTGGGAAAAGAATTTATTTCTTCTGTCTTACACTGTTGTTTGCTGGTTTTCCATCTGGGCTCAGGTGGCTCAGTGCTCTCCCAAGGTTTCAGTAAAGGTCAGCAGCTCGTCCAGGCACAGTCAGTAATGGCTCTCATCTGTTTGCAGCTGTGCTTGCTGCGGGCAGGGAGATCCTTCAAAGTTCATCCCCCTTTTATCTTTGGCTTTAAACCAATACAAGGCTGGCACAATTGTTTTATTGGAATGGCTGGATAAAACTAGACCTAATCCAGCCCTGAAGGGGCATTGTTGTAATATTAGTACATGAAAGGCACTGCAGTTATTCTGCTGAAATATGGGGACAATATGGAATTTTTAGTGATTTTGAGCACTTCAGAAGCCAACATTCTTCAATTTTCCTCTGAAGAGCTTTGGTTTCTAACCACAGTGCCTTTTCTTGCACACTGCAAGTCAGGAGGCTGCTGGCTGCTGGGGTTTGCTTCTCACTGTCTGAATTAGAGAAATGTGCAGGAACTTTTTGAGACATTTCAGCTAAGAAACCAAACAGATTTGTTTTAGTTTAAATATGAAGTTTATTTTTGCCTATGTTTGTTTAACTATGAGGTTAAAGATATGGATTTGAACATGTAGTGTTCAGCAGTGTTCTTGTTTTTACAGGGGTGTGTTTGTGGCAGCAACAGGCTTGTTTGGCACACAGCTTTCTCGTTGCTTTTTTCTTTTCAATTGTCTGTAAATGTCAGGAGAGTGGCAGTGAGGTCCAAAGCCACCTGCAGCAGCAGAGCTCTTCCCATGGACACAGCAGACTTTGAATTCAGTGCTGACACCAGGAGAGGTGGTCCCTGGCCTTCCCAAGCTCGTGTAGCTGCAGCAAAATGTGACCCTTTGTATTCAGCCCTGAGGACTCCACGCGTGGAAAGACAGAATAAACCCATATGCCTCTGTTTCCTTTAGCTAGGTGGTTGTCCTTGGAGAAAATGTGTTCTTGTAGAAGAGTGGAAATGACTCCCTTTTTTAGTGGAAATAGCCATCAAAGACACAGCTATTCAGTAATCTCTGTAAACTCTGTCAGTCTCCTGGGCTTTCACTGAAGAAAACAAGGTATTTAACACAAAAAATATATTGTTTTTCATTTAAGTCCAACTATCTGTGAATGCCAATTTGGACTTTTTAGCCAACTTTTTCTCTAGTAAATATTTTATAAATCTGTATTTGTAGTCATTTGGGTTTTGTTTTATTAATTTAGAATCTGTGAATAGCATCTGTTACTCTGTGTCCACAGTATCATCTCAGCCCCATTTGGTGAACATTTCTACTGGCTTTAAAGCTGACAGGCAGCAGTTAGGACAACACTTGTAATTGGATTTGTAATCCAGAGGATCCCTCTCTCTGTGGCTTCCTGCTGCTCTGTCAAACAGAAGCTAAAGGAGCGTAGAGGAGGGAAAAAAATCACATTCACCTTCTCTGCTGTGGTGTAATGGGGTGTTCTGCTCAAGCTGCTGCCTGGCAGAAGGGTGCCCAGAGCTCCCAGTGTGGAGTCTAGAGAGGGACCTGGTTCATGGCTTACTGACTGGTAGTGGCTGGTTGTCTCTTCTTGCTGGGGCAAAACCAGCTGTGCCAGGCACTGCTCAGACTTCAAGGAAGAGCCCCAAGTTTGCTCTGAAGAGCACTGCAATATGCAACACTTTAACCTTGCAAGGCACTGCCTCTTTTGGGGAGTTTTCTGCCACCTGAGTTAGAGAGGGTTATTTGACACAACTGGAAAATGCCTCTGAGGCTGGAGACTTCAGCTCCCTAAGTCAGCCTGATGTTTGTTGATGAAGAGTGTGTCAGGGAAAAGCTCAGGAAATGCTCTGCACTGGGGCTCGGAGGGCTGCTGACGGAAGGCTCTGGACAGCAGTCAGCCTCAGAGCCTCTCGCCTGATTTGACACTCACCCCTCACCCTCCTTGCACTGCTGTGGGGAGTTTGGGATTCTCTGACCAGCTGACCTCAGTTCTTAAATTATGGCCAGTCAAAACTGCATTGTTAGTGCTGTGGACTGCTTGAGTCGAGTGGAGCTGAATGCCTTCTCTGTACTTGTTCACACAGCAGAACCCAAGTCAGGCAGGCATCCTTGTTGATCCATGTCCAGGAGCCTTGGGAATGCTTAGGGGTGATCAAGGCACCTGGCTGAAACAAGGGCCAGGCTGTGAGCTGTGTCTGAAGCAGGTATTAGTGCATTTGGGATTGTGGCAGCAGCAATTTTGCAGTAATCCCCCATGAAGGAAGCCCCTCAGAGACCTTTCACACTTCTCACTGTGAGTCAGTCCCTGTTGCCCAAGGTATGTACAGAATTAGTTCCCTTTCAGACTCAATTGTAGAGTGGATTGGTGATAAATCATATATTAAAGAACGAGTTTCAAAGGAGAGGTGTGAGGTGAAAGAAGGCATTTGAGATGAGGGTAGTGCTGCCCCCTGAGCAGTGCTGAATCCAGCTGACAGCTGAATCAAAGCATGTTGCCAGCTTCTCTGAGGGCATCTTTCTTCCTACTGCTGTTAATGATGGGATTTTCCAGACTGGAAGAAAGTGCAAATAAAGACTTAGTGCTCTCTTTCTTCTGTGCATTCTCAGTTGAAATCTCACTCTCTTAGGTGAGAGGTGAGGGACGCTTTTCCATGACAGCAGCTACCCCCTCATTCCCTGTCATTACTGCTGAGCTATCTCATGCTCATGCAGAGTTTTAGGCTGCCATCAGTGCTCTTGATTTGTTTATCCATCATATCCCAGAACTAGGTTATTCTTCCCAAATGTACTTTATGTGTGTCACATAAATGCCAGTTTATGTGTGAAGATATCCCAAAACCTCATCTCATTTCCCTTGGCTAAAGCAATAACATCAGCTTAAATGATGACTACTTCATGAATGAACTTCCCTTCATTTTGGAGTTTTATTTCAAAGGGTAGATGTTATAGAGGGCACTAAAGCATAAAATTGTACATGCAAATATAATCCCAGTGTAATGCCATTGACCTAATTCAGATTTCTTTTTCGTGTAAAGAGCGCTCAGTCTAACTTCCACCATTTCCCAAATGTCTGTGGTTTGATGGAGCCAAGGCATTGGGATGATGTCTTTAGTGATGGATTTATGGGGTGAAGGGCATTGCCTTGGCAGGGAATTGGCACAAGGAGGATAAGAGGTAACATATCAGAAAGGAGGCAGCTGCCTTGCCAAAGGTGAGCTGATGAGCGTTGGCATGTAGAGGGAAAGAAGAGCAAATCCTGGAACTGGTACTTGAGCTAAGAAAAGACATACTACAGTCACAGAAGACATTTATAATCCTTAATTTTCAGAAGAAATTCCATCACTTGATTACTGCCAAATGGTAATTTTCTGGTAATGACAAATTGCAGATGAATTCCCCAGAATCCTGAAAAATGCTTAGCTGGAGTGGGATAAATGCCCTGGTTAATCTCTTTAGCATGTAATTCTTCCTATTTAGAAATTCAGGGTCCCACAGGATTAGCTTTATGACCTTTGATGTTCACAGCAGCTCCAAAAAAACAATTCAGGCACAACAGTGGCCTCAGTGTTGGTTATTTCTTGTGTGGAGGAGCTCAAGGAGGGCATGGCCAGCCACAGATGTGTCTGAGGAGTGGTGCTCCAAGACAGCCAGGTGCCCAGAAGGAAGCACAGAATTCATTCTGTTGCTCTCTAGCTGCTTGGATGTGCAGGGTTTTTTTTTGTTTCTTTAAAAGGGCAGAAGATACTTGAAGAGAAATAAAGAAAGATAATCAAAGGCATAGAATGAGTTTGGCATGAGAAGAGAGAGTGGATTAAATGGCATTCTTCAGCTCCAAAAGAGATGTCAGACAGGAGAGATGATAACAGGTCTGCAAAATCACTGAGAAGGTGGAAAAGGTGACCAGGTAGTGATTATTCACTGTTTCTCACAGTAGACGTACTGAGGGGAGTCAAAGGAAATTAGCAGGCAGCAAATTTAAATGAACAAGAAACACTTTTTTCAGATGAAAAACAAAGAGGTTGAGGAACTGAATGCCACTGAGTGTTGTGGAGTTAGAAATGAGATCAAGGATTTGTAAGATTTGTCATGAAGATAAATCTCTCAAAGGTTATTTTAAAAACGAGATCTGGATGCAAATTCTTTGCTTCGGAATTTTCTAAGGTATAATGCTTACAGCTGCTCCATTTTATACCCATTTTATACCATGGCCCTAAACTTCTGGTACTTGCCAAAGACACGAGACAGGAGTAGATGAACACACGATGCTTTAATTAGATCTGGCCCACCATGTGTTTTCCTGCACACACAGGTTGTGGCATTCCAAAATATGTTGTTGCTTCTGGGAGGTTTTGGGTCTGTCCTGATGTGGGACTGAGCATCACAGATCAAGGGATGAAGTTTGGAACTCAGTACGTGTGAAAAATATTTGAGTGACATCTTGCAGAGACCGAGAGAGTTTCCTGTTTGCACTGAGATTGTCTACAATGGCCCTGAGATCCAGAACTTTGCTTCCATGTGTCTGTGATGCCACAGCAAAAGAGGCTATTTTTCTGTCAGGATTATTTTAATTACTGTAAGAATCTTGGTTTTGAATCTTCATAGCTGTAATGCTTTCATATTTTGAAATGTTTTCTCTTTAAAATTTGCTCCTTTCTACCCTATGTCAGTGATTTCAAGGCCCCCAAAAACTTGCAGGTATGGAGTGGTCAGCTGGAACACAGCAGAGAGGTGGCTGCCTTTCCTACACCCACAAATTCCAATTAATGCTAGAAAAATAGGAGTAAGGCTGCATTCACTGGGTCAGCTGTGGAGCACAGCAAAGCTGCCACTGTTCCTGGAGGAGGGTGTCCTACCCTGGAGCTGTGCTCCCAGGAGTGTTGTTGAATGTTTTCCCTTTCACCTGGAAGCAGTAACTTCTCTTCCACACAGCTTTAGGCAGCGGGCTGAATGCATGCAGGACCTGCATCGTCTCTGCTGCCTCTTGGGACCCCGTCTGTCCAGGTAACAGTCTCCTTTTTGGTTCCATTTTTCTAGGGATATCTATGCCTATTCCGGTCATTGGTTTGCAGGATGACTCCCGGGTGTTTGTAAATGGGACCTGCGTCCTTAACGACGAGAACTTCGTCCTCATTGGGTCCTTCATGGCTTTCTTCATCCCTCTCATCATCATGGTGATCACGTATTGCCTGACTGTCCAGGTGCTGCAGAGGCAGGCCACGGTGTTCATGTGTGGAGAGGTGCCCAAGCAGAGGAGGAGCAGCGTGAACTGCCTCAAGAAGGAAAACAACACAGAGAACATCTCAATGCTTCACAATCATGAGGGGGCGTCCCACTTGAACTCCCCCGTAAATAAGGAGGCCGTGCTTTTCCGGAAAGGAACGATGCAGTCCATCAACAACGAGCGAAGAGCCTCCAAGGTCCTGGGCATCGTCTTCTTTTTGTTCCTCATCATGTGGTGCCCGTTTTTCATCACTAATGTCATGTCTGTCCTTTGCAAGGAAGCCTGCGATAAAGACCTGTTGAGTGAACTCCTGGACGTGTTTGTTTGGGTGGGGTACGTGTGCTCCGGGGTGAATCCCCTGGTGTACACCCTCTTCAACAAAACCTACCGCAGGGCTTTCTCCAATTACATCCGCTGCCAATACAAGCCCGGCAAAAAATCGGCGCTGCGGCAGAACCAGTGTCTGAACGTGGCTTCAACAGCTTTGTATGGCAAAGACCTGACTTTAACCAGTTACCGAAACGGCAATGAATTCAATAGCATGGAACTAGACGAAGCTGAGGAGGGCCTTGAGATGCAGCCAGGGACTTCAGAGCTCTCCATAAACAGCTGTAATGTTGTAAGTGAACGAGTGAGCTGTGTGTAAAAGTGACTCTCATAGACGTTTGCTACGGTGTATCTGTAGCCGAAATATATTGTGTAAAAATGTAAGTGTCGGTCAAAGGACAATGTAAATATTGCATTCTGAACAAAGCTTTCGGGTTTTTTTAAAGAGAAAAAAGAGTTGTCTTTCCAGTCCAGTACTTAAAATAATATATATTAATATACTGCAGTGAAGTTTAAGGTTCTATATTTACTGTTAATACTAGATCAGAACTATTAGTTACTTTGCATATGTCATGGACAAAATGTTTGAATTCTTCTTCCAGTGCATGAACAAAAATGCTGAATATTTATCTCAGGTGGAATTTGCTGGAGTCCAGAATGGCACGTTAATAGTTATATATCAAATACATGCTATTAGACTTGGTCAGTATAACTTTCTTTTTCAAGTTGACAGTAAATATATACTTTAAATCCTCACCCCTATTTGTGCCGTGTAAAGACTTTACAGAAACCCGGCAGAGAGACATCACAACAGCGTAGTGGCCGTGCAGGCACCTGGCCAGACATGTCCTGTTATGTGTAGTGGCTTCTGCCATACTGGGTCAATCTTGCACTCAAGGGACCTTTGTTAGATTCTGGCTCCCTCTCCAATCCTGCTGTTTTCTTTCCGTTCCTCAGGAGGCTCTGGCTCCCCTAGGAAAGGCAGGGAATGCGGTTTTGCAGTCCTGGCTGGGATCAATTTCAGACTTGGAGAAGAAGCGTGGGAAACAGGGCGATCCCCAGTTATCTATTTCAAGCAGTCAATGAATGGAAGGCCTAGGATTCATTAAAAGCCCTCCTTTGGTCTTGCAGATAGCCATGAGCTCTGGGATGGGGCAGGCTGTGCTGTGTGGCCAGCACTGCCTTCACAGGTTGCTGGAGGATCAGGGGCTTTGGCCTACCTGAAGAAGAGCACTCTGGCTTTGGAAGAGCCCAGATCTCTGCTCTTGTCCCTCCTCACATCCAGTTATTCTTTAGCTGGTTTGGCATTTGCCTTTATTCCCCAGCACAGGGCTGGTGATAGAAGACTGCTTTGGGCGCAGAGCAGAAGGTTCTCTGTGTGTGCTGCTGGCCAGGGTCCAGCTGGGAGGAGCAGGATGTGCCTCCCCGGGGAGTGCTGGAGAGAGGCGTAAGAGGGTCCCTGCTCCTGCCTCAGGACGGGGTGGGCAGAGCTGAACAGAGCATGTGATTGGAATCATTTGCTGGTGACATGGTTCCAAAGCAAATGGTGACCAGGGACAGCAGGGAAGCAGACCTGGAGCTAGTCTGCATGGAGTATGAATCTGGAGTACTTTTGAATTTGATTTATTCCATTTTACTCCCAAAGTAAATTAGAGTATATCATATTAACACCACTTACATCTTTAGTGAAAGCATCCACATTGGGATTGAATGCATTTTAAGTAATCTGCCTTTAATACACACCATGTATAATTTGAATTAATTTTCCTCTGCATTCCCGTGTACACAAACCCTCCAAGGCACCGTGTCTGTCTGGCACCGTGCCTCTGGGGTGATGCCTCTCATGCAGATTTCCTTATGTGGAGCATTGTCTGATGCCAGATATCACCCATAAGGTTTTTATATCTTCAGTAACTACTACACAGATGCTGCAGTGCCCATCTAACATGGATGCATTTAGCATCACTGACAGCCTCTGGCTAAGATAATTGTCAGAACAGAGAAGCTTACACTAGGCATGGATAAATCACATTTTATTTACATGAATTGCTTGTACTCTCAGCTTGCTGTGTTCATTCCATTAAAATGAACTTGTAGAAGAACTGGAAAATTCTGCCAGTGCTTGAGGTGGTGTTGTGCTGTTGCACTGCTGTGTGCAGCTACAGTCTTGCTGAGGCCACTACTAAAACCCAACGTTTGGGTTGTATCTGCTGCTGGGTTGATCCCAGAATGATGCACTGAAGTTGATGATCTTTTCTCCCTCATCCCCTCCTGGGATAAATCCATAGTACTTCCCTGCAGGCAGATGAGGTATCCCAGTGCAGAGTGCAGCTCACTGCTTGCAGGAAGCAGCAGAGCTGCTCCATGTGCCAGCCTGCAGATACCACCAGGGCTTGAATGCTGGAGAGTCCACTTGCCTCTCCAAAAAGGTCAAGTAATCAGTTGGAAAACCACTGGCCAGAGACACAAACTTGCCCTTGACTGCCCTTTACCCTCAGTCAGATTTTGTTATCTCAAGCAGTACAGAAAAATCAGAAAAATCACAGTGCATTTTAATTTTCTGTCCCCCTTTGGGTGAATTTATAGCACATCTCTTCCAGACATGTATATGTGTGTGTATATATACACACGTGTAAGTTTGTACTTACATATGTACACACATATATATATGTCTTTAAGAACCAACCACAGACTTTGACAGCATTTAGCAATAAGCTGAATTACAGTAGCTTCTAGCACATGTGGAAGTCGTGTGAATAGCTCATTTTCCACCTTGAGCTCAGTGCAGGTGTTCACACAGGCATTGTCTTTGCACGGGAGCCTTCATGTCTCACCCTTGCCGGTTCTGTTGTGTGGGCAAAAAGGGAACCTGCTATATTTGGATGTAAATAATGAGAACTGAACAGAGAATTTGCAGAATTTTTATAAGTGTTTTTAAAAAAACTCAGCGCCAGAACTGTAAATATGCCAACCTCAGCTGGACCCGTTCTGATGTCCATCTCTTGTTTGGATGAAGAGCCAAGGGGACTGCCTTACAGCGCCTGTGTTCCTCCCAGCCAGCAGGGGAGAACCTTTCTCTGAATGGTTAAATACTGTCACGTACCCAACTTTCTTTGGGTCATTCACATCAGGGTTTTGTGATGCTGCTATTAATTTATTAAAGAAAGTTTGTTGGTTTAATCATTCTTCATTATTTTTTTTCCATGGTCTATCAGAAAATAAATAAGTGAACATGCCCTCTCTTTCTTTCATCTGTCCCCAGTTAAAATATGTCCTGACCAAAGAACCAAACCAACAACAAAAAACGAGGATAAGGACCTGTACTTGAAGCATGGCCCACAGCTGCTTAATCACAGGAATTAGTGTCAGCAGATGTCCTAACACTCCCAACCCCAAAACTTGTTAAATGTGAAAACAGTGATAGACTATTCTCCCCCTTCAAATTGCTCCCTTTCAGGAAAAACTGTTAAAATTTACATTTTTTTAAACTATGTGAATTTGAAGAACTGATTTAGTTCTCTGAAACTTAACCAAAGTCAGGTTGTTCCCACAGCTCCTTTGCTTCTCCTGCGATGTAACCATTAACTGTGGTGGTGCCTCCAGAAGCCCTGCCTGGGCTGTCTTGTGGGAACACCTGCTGGAAGCTTTGTGTGAGTCCTCAAATCCCAGCTCAGGTATGGTTTTGTCTTACAAATAGTGTCTGTAGTAGTGTTTTGCTTTGATTTGGACTGAAGTGAAGATAATTCCTTGGAAATGGTTGGAGGCTGAGATGTGCTGGCTCCTTTGTTTCCCAAACCAGATGGAGCTGTGCAGGCAGGCTGCCCATGGGACAGCACACACGCAGAGGCTCTGCCCCAGCAAACAGACCACCCCCTTTGACTGGAACGGGGGAATCTGCTCTGCGGGCAGCCCAGGTCAGGGCTGGCATCTTCCTGAGCTGTAGGGGCTTACAGTGTTCCCTGCCCGAGGCCAGAAGCAAGGTTGGCCACGGTGTTCAGGCTGTGGCTGGGCAGCCTGGTTTCCAGAGCTGAGCTGCTCATCTGCATCTGTTTGTTTTGCCCCACACAGCCAGGTCTGGGGCGTAGCACCCATCAGCTGTGGTGGCTTGGGGACCCGTGAGTGCCTCACACAATGTGCTTTGAGGGGAAGGTCAGCTCCTCCCGTCCTGTGCTTGCTGAAGGTAAGAGCAGCTGCCCAGAGGCTGTGGCATTCGGGAGGTGACACGGTTCAGAGCCAATGCTGAGGAGTCTCAAGGCATCCCACCTCAGCACGGCTCTTTATTGTCTGAATAAGTGTGAGTCTGCAACAGTTTTCATCTGAGCAATAACTTAAAGACGTAAACGTTAGGCAGTGTGTGAGTAAGCACTGTGAACAGTGTGGTTCTTGATGTTTTCTCTGCAGAGACTCTCATGTCAATCCTTAGAGCCTTTCTCCTGGAGAGCCCTGTGAAGAGTTTCATCACTGGTGTGGAGGGTGCCTGGTGCTCTTCCCAGTCAGTATCCAAGGTGTTGGAGCCATGAGGGCCCTGGAGAGATGCAAATTCCAAAGAAGAAACATCTTTTAAGGAAGAAAAGCAAACTGCAATCAGCCCTTCAGAAATACCATTTAACTTTGAGCTCCTGAAGTGTGTCTGATACTGTGGCAGACAAATTGTGCATCCAAAAGCAGAGCCCGTCATGTGATAAAGGAGCAGATGTCTCCTGGATGGC
The DNA here is from genome assembly GCA_013398275.1 of Promerops cafer. NCBI lineage: Eukaryota > Metazoa > Chordata > Aves > Passeriformes > Nectariniidae > Promerops > Promerops cafer. The sequence continues at coordinate 569,460 of VZSE01013519.1, forward strand.
TTTCCTCCGTGTCACAGTGTCATTAGGATAGCTACATGCCAAGAACTGCACTTGGCTTTGTCTCCGTTTCAGGGGCGGAACAGGCATCAGAGGCTTTTTCCTAGGAAAAGGCACAAAAAAGAGCACCAAGCCTTGTGCAGGTGAAGCAGAAGGACAGAGATAAACAGATGTGTGCACACATCTGTGCACATGAACACAGACATCCCAGAGACCCCAGAGAGCCACAGATGTCATCACACTTTATTCTTCCCTTGAAAAAATGGGAGTATCTGAAAAGCTGGGGAGGAAAGCTGCGATGGGGAGATTAAATATACCTGCTGGTGTGATTGTCAGATGGGGCCTGTTTCAGTGATAAGGTAGTTTGTGGAGGTGCATGTATCCAAAAAAATACTTTTGTTTTTTTCATTTTTAACTATGAAGTTGTTATAATCTGTTTTGCCTTTCCCTGTTTTTCTGTAAGTGTCAGGTCTTCTGCTTGTTTGCTTTTACACACGCTGAAACCTGTGCTCTGAAGCTGTCAGCAGACATCCACGTCATGTGCCATTCCCTCTCAGCTGTGCAGGGATGCTGCATCCCATAACAACCTGGACATGGGGATGGACAGGCTTCAGGTGAGGGGTTTTAGATCTGTACAAGACACACAATCAGTGCAACGAGGCACACTTGCTGGTTAAAGAACCACACCAGAACCTCTTTAATGAAGTCAAGTGCATGAGCTACACACTGAGGAATTTTGCTTAAGAGTGTCCTAAATCCCAGGTTTTGCTGACAGCAGGAGGGTGTGTGGGTAGGTGTGGAGGGAGTGTGGCAGCAGCAGGGTTTCTGCTGCGGGCAGATCTCCCACATGGTGCCTCCAAGGGATGCTTGTCTCAGGCCCCAGCACAGCGTGTCCCAGCACTGCCCACTGGGACTCGCTCCACCCTTTCCAACCACACAAAGGGTTGCACGAGCCTGTCCCCCTGGACCACAGCTCCAAGGGTCTGTGGAGGGGCCTGGCACGTGGGTAAGTGCCTACTGGTGACAAAGGCCAAATGACTCTGGTGGCTCTGGGGTGGTGACAACAAGGGAGTTGTACAGACTGCTCACAGCAGGCAATGGGTGACAAATTATTGTGGAAAATGGAGACTCTGGAGTAATCCTTCTTCCATATTACATCTCTCATTAATGTTGTCTTATGTTCTGCTTCCCCAAAAACCAAAGGATCTCCTAGCAGATAAATGCAATTTCCCCAGCAGTTTCCTGGGACGGTGGTAGCTGCTTTGTGACTCTAGTGGGTACCAGCTCTTAGGTAACTTGAAAAATGAATCATGCAGCACCACACAGGGGCATGTTAAATCCACTGTTCTGAATTTTCCTGTGCTTGAATTGTATAAATTGGATAAATTAATGTTTAATTAAAATACAGCCAAAATACAAAACACATATTTTTAATAGGATCATGGCATTTTGAGTGATTTAAATTTCTGATACACACACACAAAAAAAAATCTTTAAACTAGTACCTGTTAGACCACTGCCTGGTTACATCTGTTAAAATTTAGAGCAGCTTTACATCTGTGTGTGCTGCTGATGTTGGTGTCTCCTCCCGCAGGATGGGTGGGTGCCAGTGATGGATGCTCATCAAAGACACTGAAGATTTTAATCAGGTTCCTTTTCCCTGACAGCTAGAACAGCTCTTCTGTGACATTTGGGGAGGAAGATTTCAGTGCCTCTCCTGTGGAGCCTTCCCAAAGATCATGACACTGCTCAAAGCAACAGGTAAGAGCAATTGCCCAGCAGAGACCTCAGCTGTGTTGGGGGTTCCTTCCCTACAGACATCGTAGTTCACGTCCCTCAATGTCCAGGTCCCAGTGACTCACCCATGAAGCCATGGCAAGGTCTGGCCCCCCAGCCAAGTACTCCCCACCTTTTCTTTTTGCAGCACAGCCAGAAGGCTGGACCATGGGTGGGACAAGCCTCAAGTGAGCATTTGTTCCCTCTTGTACCTTCTCGAGGTGTCCTGAAGAGAAGTCTGCCCGGATCCTGCAGCAGGCTGTCCCGTGGTGGCATTTAGCAAAGTGCAGGGATGAATTACTGACTGTGCAGCACAGCAGTGCAGGGAGGCAGCACACCATGCTCAGGACCTGTGGATTTCCTTTGCCAGACCTTTGCCCCTGGAAGGTGAATGAACGTGATTCCCTCTGGTCTGTAAGCAGTTGGCCCTTTTGTTTTAGAGAATAGATGGGACTGTGTGTCGGGCCTGAGCAGCAGCCCTGGTGGTAGGCATGGTGTGGGGACACAAGGCCAGGCAGGGCCTTTATGAGAAGGGAACAGAAACCTTGGCTTTTTCCTCCTAGCAGCCAAAGATGGGTGGAAAAAGCTCTCCGTCAGGATATCAGGGAGTGCTTGTTCTGACTGAGGAGGGAGAGGAGCTATTTAGGCTAGAGAAAGGCATTGATATACAGAGAGGCTGGAAATAAAGTAGGAATTAGAAGCAGGCTTCCAACAAGTGGGGTATTCCAGGTCTGGGATGGCATTTCCTGGTGAGGCAGCAACTGAAATGCCTATTGAGGGCTCAGCTCTTGCATTCACACAGGGGTTTATCCCATAGGCACCGCAGGAGGGCCCAGGTCAGCCCATTTGTCCTCATCCTCTGGTTTGGCAGAGCTCAGGCACCAAGCCAACCCTCTGCACAGCAGCACCGCCCCAGAGACACATCCCAGAGTGTGGGAGGAACAAACATCCTGAAGAGAGAACACTATTGTCAGACTATGGTCCTTCCAAGTCCTAGCAAAGCCATGAAAAATGCTACAATTCTGGAGGAAGGCAGGAGAAGCCATGCCAAGTCAGTGCAACTCCCACACGCAGGACAGCATGAAGTCAGGGCGTGGCTGCACGTTCCCAGCCCTGAGCCAGCCCCAGATTCTGTGAAGCAATATTTCACTTGCATTCTCAGAAGCATCCAGAATCAACCAGCTTGGCTAGCCCAAGCCTGACTGCACGCAGTTGCTGAAGTGTGTTTTGTTTTATACAACAGCATTTTCATGGACATTCGGTGTTACTGGAGACAGTCTCTGTCTGCTCAGGAGAGCAACAACACTGAGGTAATGTCCTTTTGGGCTGCCTTCAGCTGATGTGGTTGAGCAAACACTGGTGAGAAGCTTTCAGGGCTGAGCCTGCTTTGTGCTTGCACTGCCTGATGTTTTAAAAACACTTTTCTTTCTTGCTGTAGCAGGAACTTCATGCTTTTTCTTCAGTTAAGTAAACTGTGCTGTTGGCCTTTTAAGCTCTCTGTTGTTAAAAGTGAACTTTGCTGAACCTGGCAGGCAGCAAGGTTATTGTTTTCTCAGTGTGAGTGTTTCTATACAAATTGGCATCATGGGCACAAAGATCTGGGCAGCTACAGCCAAGATCAATTTGAGAGTCCTGAAGGTTGGAACATATTTCCATTTCAACAGCTAAGAGCTGGAACATCATCAGATAAAAGGCAAGGACTATTCTCTTCTGGGCTTCGTGCCTCAGGTGGGGACCTCTTGGTGGCACAATGACTCTCTCAGGCTCCCTGGGCAGCCCTGGCTCTGCAGTCAGACCCTGGGAGGGTACAAAGGATGTTTGGGTACCTAGAGACAGGATGGGATCCTGTGTCTGCTGCCTCTGTTTCCTTCTCCTGTGTAAATTTTCTGTGACAATGTCATGTTACACTCACCTACATGTTAGACCACTGCCTGGTTGTGTTTGTTAAAATTTAGAGCAGCTTCACATCTGTGTGTGCTGCTGCAGTTTGTGTCTCCTGCAGGACAGCTCAGAGTTTCTCTAACACACTGCTGGCATCTGTTTGCTGTCACCTGTGTGCCATGGCCATGCAGGGAGGGTGCTTGGGCTGGGTGACACGGCCAAGAGCAGCCTCGGAGGGAGGCTCTAATCCCTAGGAAGATCAGGCTCTGCGTGTGTTTGCTATGCATGTTTTCTCCATTACTGCATGAATTCCAGCGAAGAGTATTCTGCCACCCTTTGTTTGGTTTTAAGGCACAATGATATCTAGATAACATTAAAGAAAGTTGTTCCATGGTTTGGAAAAAACCCCTGATGTTAAGTACTTTTTTTTTCCCCAAATGAAAACAACCCCTGTGAGCCGCTGGTGCTTTGGGGAGGTGGGACATCCAGGCACACCAAAGGTGTGACATGCCTTTGTCACCTCCATTCACAGCTTCCCAGGCAAGGAAACAAACCCAGCCTTTGCGGATGATCGCTGATGGCCGTGGCTCAAATCCCCTCACTGCAGCTGCAGGAACCTTTCACACCTTCCATCGAAGGCAAGGCAGTGCAACCTGATTTGGCATCTCAGAGAAGCCAGCGGGGCTGTGCAGGCTGTCCGTGCTGTCCCAGGTGAGTGCGTGCACCCCTGGGTGCCACCGCAGCGCTGCCACCGCGCTCACCCAGCCGCCCAGCCCGAGGGGCACCCACGCTCAGCTCTGAGGGGCTTGGAGCAATGAGGAACCCCTGAGGGAGCTGGGGCTGCTTAGCCTGGAGAAAAGGAGACTCAGAGGTGACCTCATCACTCTCTACAGTTTCCTGAAGGGGAGTTGTAGTCAGGTGGGGTTGGTCTCTTTCTCCACTGACAGAACCAGAGGGCACAGTTTCAAGCTGTGTCAATGGAAATACAGGTTGGATGTTGGGAAAAAGTTTTTCATGGAAAGAGTGATAAAGTACTGGAATGGTCTGCCCAGGGAGGTGGTGGAGTCACCATCCCTGGATGTGTTTAAGAAAAGACTGGATGTGGCACTCGGTGCCATGATCTAGTTGAGGTGTTAGGGCATGGGTTGGACTCGATGATCTTGAAGGTCTCTTCCAACCTAGACATTCTGTGATTCTGTGACACCCACTTAAACACTGAGATTGTTTCCTGGGCAGACCTATCAAGAAAGGAAATATCAAAGCCATGTTTAATATTTTTAAATTAGTTTCATTTTTTCTTTTTTTTTTGTTTTGGTAATACATCTGATGGTGTGAGACTTGCTGAAATGGCATTTAATTTCCTGAATGTAGCAATCCCATGTTGTGTCTGGATGCAGATCCACCTACAAGGCACACAGCCCAGGATGGCAGGGACATGAATCCTCAATTTTGGGTTAAACCTTGTGGTGTCTGTCATTTTTCAACTGGTTGTTTTATTTCTCTGTACTCTGGGAAGGGTACCTTGACACAGAGAGTTTGCAGAGCCATTTCAGCTGTTCAGACAGCTCAGCCACAATATGTTGCCTCAAATTGTTCTGTCAAGCACATGCATCAGCTGTATTTGCTTGCCTTGAGGCTGTGAAAACCAGAGACCCTCCTGAGAAAATTTAGCTTCTACATAGAAATAAAGAGGTTGACAATGCTCTCAAATGCACGAATGCCACACAAGGCAGTGAGCTGCAAACCTGCCATGGCCTGTGAAGCTCTTTAGATTTCAGATTATATCATTAGCTACTGCACTCCCAAAGCCTTGACATCTAGAAGCTGCGGCCAGAAGGGCTGTGCTGTCCTTCCAAGATCTAGGCACTGCCTGGAGCTGCAGTGGCTCAGGGATGGGTGCTGAGAGCCATGGGGGCTCAGGGGTGCAGGAGCTGGTGCCAGTGAGGCAGGGACACACAGCAGGGCACAGTCAGACCTCCAGTCTGGGCTGATGGGACCTTTCTGTGGGTGCTCAGTGGCGTGAGCATGGGGGAGGGCAGTGGCAGGGGCTGGTTTTGGCTGGCACGTGCCCTGGGGGACACAGATCTGGTCAGCGTAGCAGCATGGGCCGTGGTCACGGCGCCACGAGGCACAAGGTGATGTTACCCCTCAGTCCCCAGGGCCAAAGGATGGAGCAAAGCGGTGACACCTCTCTGCTTCACAGCACAGGAAGAACAAGACTCCTCTTTCTTATGGTGACAGAGACATTATCCCTTCTATTTCATTTTCGTGCACTAAATACCAAATTCTGGCGGCACCGATGCTGCACCTGCTTTCCACGTCCTCGGCATCCGAGCACAGATGCTGACACCCAGTGGCCATGGGATTTCTAGCGCCTGTACGAGATGGAAAATTTCAGCAGAGATACCTCAGCCGGTGAGATACAACATCCACCCTTTCATTTCCTCAAGTGCAGGAGGAGTAAAGAGTTCCTGAGAGATCACAGAATGGGTAAGTCTGGAAGGGAACACTGGAGCTCATCTTGTTCAAACCCCTCTCAAGCAGGGTCCCCAAGCACTCTTTAGTCAGGATTGTGTCCAGACACCTTTGAGTATCTCCAGAGGAGACTCCACAACCTCTCTGGGCAGCCTGTTCCTGTCCCCATCTCCCTCACAGTAAAGAAGTTCCTCTCCATGTTCAGGTAGAAATTCCTATGTTCCAAGATGTCAGCCTTGCTTTGTGTCTTGCAGCCATTGGCAAGTTATAATGGTTGAAACACTTGTACTGAGAGGCCATTCAGAAAAATTAAAAAATATGGGGATGGATATGAGGAAACAGAATGTAAACTGATTTTCAAATTACTCTCTTGCTGGCAGCTTGAAAATATACCTCAGTGAAAGGAGAAGGGCAATTTTTGAGTTCAGAGACCTTGGCGTTCATCTTCCCTGTTTTGCTGCTTCCCACAAGCATTTAGGATATGACAGACTAAATGGATTTTGCATTTCCCTGCAGCATGCACAGGATTGTGCTTTTGTATGTGTGACAAGTATTGACATTCTCTTGGGAGTAAAAGCTGTGTAGGAAAAGTTGGGTTTATTCTTCAACAAATGGCTCTAAGACTTTATCAGTCAAAGACAGAAAGAAGACTCTAAACTCATGGGTATGCAAAGACAAAGACATGTCTCACCAAACATGGAGCTTAGTTGGTAAAAATATGTGGAACCCAGACATGAGCTGGGAACAATAAGAGCAGAGCACGCCAAAGGAGGGATTTTAGAAGTGCTTTACTAAAAATATTAATTATGGACTACAGCAAATGAATTAAAACACTCTAAGGAGACTGCTGTGTGAAAGAAATACATTGGTGTAATTCTATAAACACAGGATAAAAAACCACTACTGAAATTCGAGCGAGGTTCAGGATGTTAGGAAGGCAAGTGGCCATCTATTAGGGCTGAATTTTGCAAATGCTGCAGATGTGATACTGTGACAAAGCAGGTGGGAGGTGTTTTGCTGCTGCTGCAGTGAGGACCCTCTGCAGGGCTGGGTTTGGGGAGCAGGGAGCCCTTGCACTGGGGCCAAGCCCAGCTTTCCTCACCTAAATGCTCCTGTGGAGCTGCAGCGTACAGACACCATAAGTAGATGTACTTAATTTATCACTCTGTTACTAGGCAGGTTTCTAGGCAGGCTTCAGCCTAACTTTTATATTTTGTGATTACTGAAATAGCTCTGATCTTTTTTGGGGTGAGTTCTGGTTGTGGAGGTACAACAGCCTTTGCTCTCTCTTACTCGCACCCGTACACTTTAATCTTTCTTCCCTTTGGGGGGTAAAATTGGACTAGAGGATTTAGCCCAGTTTAAATCCATCCAGCAGGTTGGGGCTGCTGCAGGATTTGTCCCAATCCAAATGCCTGTGCCCAGCATTCCCACCTGGTAAAGTAGGTGAGATTGCAGCAGATGTACCCAGGACAACAGGCTGGGCTTGGCTGCCTGCCCTACTTTTTCCCTTGGGGACATTCACAATGCACTCATGTGTTTTTAGTAGACATTTTAGCTGTTTAAGAGTCTGATAGAACATCAGAGGCCTGATGGCAGTTCTGAAAATCCATGCCCAGTGCATGCTTATGGGTATTTTCCAAAGTAAAGCCATCCCATGGTGGCTGCCCAGGAGATAGGAGAGGCAGAGGTTGTGTCTCGGCAGAATTACAACCACCATGAAACTTCATTTCTGCTTCAGCCTGTGCACAGACCTTTCTTTCCTGGTTCTTTCCTCCTTAGGTTGCTCCCCAAATTACATTGGGCTCTTGCCCATTTAGCAGTGGAAGCAGCTGATAGTGATGGAATAATTTTGCAGTTGGATGTGTAAGACAGCACTTGCTGTGTTGTTTTGTTTCTGATTGGATTAGTATGGCTCTTTACATAGCTGATTGACACAAACTTGATTTTCTCTCTGATCTTCCACTGTTCATTAGAAATTCCCACTTGGAATAAATGCTCCTTCAAGAAAATACATTTTCAGGGTTGTTCCAATGAAATCAAATCACACTAAACGCCTGTGTTTGCCTTGGTTAGTTCTTCAAACAAAAAAACCCAGAATGGGCTTGGAAAAGGCCATCTCATCCAGTGACGCTTTTAAATTTTTTTTCCTATCATCATCACAGGGAATGATTCCTGAAAAATCAGTCAGCAATTTCATCACCTGACTACATGGCACTGAGAAACATCAGGTGTGCTTCATTGAATTCTGGTGCCAATGTCCACTTCCTAGAGAAAGTCCCATGTCACATTTGCTGGAGTGACCCTCACTTCTCTGAATCATCTGTCCTTTGCGGTAGCTGTGGTCATTTCTCTTTATAGCAAAAGTTTCTCTCAAGGCCTCTCCACCTGAGCTTTTCAACAGATAAGGCATATCAGCTGATGAGATGAAGGTCTCAGGTAGCTCCTGTTCAGCATTTAGAAGCTCTCAGCAGGCTGAGTATTTGGGAGCAGGGAGGACCCGGTGAGAGCAAGGTGGGGCACGGGGGTTGGATGTAAGTGTTTGCATGCGTGCAGCACTGTGTGTGAGGTGCTGCCCTTCAGTGTGTGTGCCCTGCTGACAGATTTCTGGAGTCCTTACAAAAGAAAAACCCCAAACAAGCACAAAGAACAACACGTTATCTTTATTCATGGCAGTGTCCACTGCCTCTTTTTTCTCCTTTGTCCTGTTATCAGAAACACCTTGCTTCAGAGTCAGTTTAGATCTCTTCCATCTGCAGTCAGTTTAAGCCCCTCCAGTTTTCCTGGGCCTGTGAAGGACTGGCATTGCAACAACTGCCTTCCCAAGGGGCAGCAGGCAGGGAAGACCCACCTGGGCTGCAGAAAGCTCAGGGCTCCTTGGCTGTCCTTGGATGGTGTTCCATGAGCAGCCCACCAAAGACAAGCAGTGCAGCTGGCACAGGCAGTCAGTATCCCACAGATGCATGCAATGGCTTTCCTGCTGGGGACCTGAAAGGGACACAGACTGTTACTCCCAACACCGAGAGAGCTGAGGACATGCTCCAGCATCCCTGTCAGACATTGCCACATCCCAGAGGCAATGCAGGAAGCATTTGCTTTCCACAGATTTCTCACTAGCATCTACACTTCATTTGAATTTCACAACCCAAAACATTTGGAAGCAAAGATGTAGGAGTGTGTGTTTGGGACTCCATGCATTCGACTGCCAGCCAGGTGTCAGTTCCTCTCTGGGGACCACACAAAGGTATTTCTACAGCCAGTTCTCCCTCATGAGTCATGCCTTAAAAGGCTTATTAGAAAAGCTTCCTGCCTGCTTATGCTACATAGCCATCAGGAAAAGAAAATAGTTATCAGTACTGGGGGATCAGTTCTCTCAGACCTGAAGAAATCATCATCAGTAAAAACAGACAAATTCATCCACTCATCTGCTTTCCCCTCATGCCATCACTGACATGAATGCAAACAGCTGGGATGCAAGTGCCAAAAGAATGAGGATTTAGCCCATTAAAATGGCACTGCTTTAACACAGCTAGGACAAATCTCTGCTCTTGAGTGGTTTGGGGCATGATAATAGCTTTATTTATGCTGCTGTGCATGCAAGTAACTGCTGCATTTAACAGAAGCAGTCTGAGCTCTTATGAGCAGTGTTTGAGTCTCTGCAGTGAGTTTATGGGTTGCTGCAGGGGCATTTTATATCAGAAACAGACACACTCAGGAAGGTTGTTTACTGAAAATGAACTTGTGTTTGGTGTCCAGTCTTAGAGCATCTATTAAGATGGCCCTTAGACATTTAATGTGATGTTTCAGTTACAGTTGTAGTTATAAAAAGTTACGGACACCAACAAAAAAGCACATTGCTTGGACAGGCTACCTTGGTGCTTACCTTTTCTTGCACTGGCCAATCAACATAAATATTATGAGGCTAATTGACAAACTCAGGATGACTGGAATGAGGATAAATAGCTGCTTGTCCTCTTTTCTGGACACTGCAAAGATAAATGGCAGGAAATAAGAAGATGTTAGAATGGATTATATTACCTCCTACAAATCTTGGGCTCAGATGCAAACTCATCTTGTCTACATTTCACTACATGGTTGGTTGGTTGGTTGGTNCCTATGTGGTTTGTTTGTTTGTTTGTTTGTTTGTTTGTTTGTTTGTTTGTTTGTTTGTTTGTTTGTTATGGGTATAAGATACCCACATCCTCTGTCAGGGTATTAGATCTCTGGCACATAGATGCAGTCACTGCTGTGTGCCTCTCCCCTCTGCACCTTGCAGCAGAGCCAGTGCACACCAGGACAGCCCAAGAGAGCCTACAGCGTTCAAAGGAGCTGATCTGGGGTGCAGGGCAGCCAGGAGGATGGTACCCTGTGCTCTCTCTTGCTCAGCAGTCACTCCTCCATCCCAGCTGTCCCCATGCAGCAGGGAAAGGTGCTGCTGCAGAAGCATTCGTGGCTTGGGGCTCGCCTGCTAAGGGCACTGGAGCTGCAAAGCTGCAGGAATGGCTGTGCTGGAGCAGGCTGGAGGTGTGACTAAGCCAGCACCCCACCTCCAGTGCTGCACACCAGCAGATCCCCAGGGCAGCCGTCAGCACGTGCACCCAAACAGGTTTTATAAAGGATATAAAAGAAACACCATTTACTCTGAGTTCCATACCAGAGAAACAATCCTGCGTCCATTCACTCCAAAAGCCCTGGTCAGCACAAAAAATGTTTGTTCTCCCCCTGACACGAACACATGAAACGTGGCTTTGATTTGCTCTGGAAATTGTTAAAGCCGTTTCCATTTGGGTCGACACAAACTGAGAAACAAAACAGAAAGAAGAAATATCAAGGAATTACGTGCCACCACCAGGATCTCTCTGGTGTGGCCTGATGTTTCTGCACACTGCCCAGGCTCTGTAAACCTTGGATTATCTTTTGGCAGTTTTAAATGATTTCACAACAGTTTTTACAAGCTAATGCAAATAACATGACTATGAAGACAAATCTACTGAAAATACTTTCTGGAGGTGTCATCACGTATGTTGCCATTTATGCCTGTTAATTTAGGGAATCTTGCTTTTAATTACCTAAGAAGACTCATGAGTGGAATATGAAAATTAAAAAAGAGATATCCCCTATGATTCATTAGTCCTTTTCGTTTTTGCCTCCAAACTGCACCTGGATAATATACAAGGAAAAGGCACCATGCATAAAAGGTGTTCTGTCCCAGGCCACTCCTTTTGAGTGATTAGAATTATAGTTTCATTGGTCTAAGTTATGCCACCCTATTCAGGGAAACAAACCACAGCAACCTTTAAATTTCCTCGATGGCAGTTTTCTGAGATAGCAGGCAGGAGGAAATGCTCGCTTGGAGCCTCCTGCTGGGATCTGCTCGTGCTGAAGCAAAGCTGCAGCTGGAGGTCGGGGGGTTAAGGAGGAGCGTGTGCGGGGCAGCAGCCGGTCAGCGGCTCCCACCGGCAGCCCCGGTATCTCACACCCTGCTGCAGCCTGTGCCCCCACCGCCGGCTCGGGCACGGCTCCCCGAGCCCTTCCCCTCCCTGGGACGCCCCGGGTGCTGTCCCTACCGCCCAGGCGGCCGCGGCTTGCCCCGCGTCTTCTGCCACCTGCACCTCGTACTCCAGGCAGTGCGGCGGCATTCGCCCGCCCGGGGGGCTCCAGGCCACCAGGAGCTCCTCGGCTGCAGACACGGAAAGCACCAGCTGCTCCGGGGCTGAGGGCTTTGCTGGCGGGGAAAAGAAAGAGACAAGGTCAAGAGGTGCCCTCGGACAGCAGCACCTCTTTCCTGCTGGAAAGGCTTCGGCTCATCTCCGCCAGCCTCTGTCCCTCTTCCCCGCTGATGGGATTTCTGAGCGCTCCTGGCTTTGAGCCACGATGCTGGAGGAGCACGATGTCACCGAGCCTGGAGCGTGGGCTGTTTAACTTGACACACGGGCTGGACGGGGGCCTTGCTCCGGGCTGCGGAGCGGGGGTTTTGAAGCACGGGGGGGGGTGTGAGCGCTGTGCCCGGCGCGTTCCCCTCGCAGCCTCGGCCCCTGCGGGGACACTGCACAGCCCTGCTGGCCCCACGCTCTCTGCATCCCAGAAAAGGCTCTGCTTTATGTCCGATGCCCAGAGCCACACACGCAGCACGTGGCAATGCTAACTGAATTCAGAAATGCTGCTCAGTAGCCCAGTGGCTTAGCTGGATGACTGGCTATTTGGCCTTCTGGCATGTAGGCAAATGCACCAGCACGGCGAGTGCCCATAACAAACAGCGGGTACATGCAATGTTTGCACATCACGCCATGCTTTGCTCCCTTTCCCTGTCTCTCACGGGTTTGAAATCCATCTCTGCTCTGACAGACCCCACCACACCTTGCACTCAGCCCACCCCAGGCCTTAGCTTGGTTTGACCAGCAAAGACCAAAGATCTCTCCTGTGCTTGCAAGGAATGCAGCAGTGGTTTCAACTCCAGCAGCAGGAAATGAAGATATCTCTGTGACTGTGCTGCTGGACCCCAAAAACCCATAGCTGTTCTGCCACATGCCCAGCAGGCCATTCATGTCCTGAGTTGTCCAGCTGCCAAATGCAGCACTTGGAGGCACCCACTGACCCTCCAGGATTGTGCTGGGTGCTGCTGCTTGCCTGCAAACTCTCTTGGAAACTGAAGTCCTGCTTGGCACATGCCACGGCCCCTTCCCTGGGAGAAATGCACCCCAATCAATCACCTAAAAAGCACCCATTTAACTGAGACCCCTAATGCAGGCAGTGGGCTTGGGGTGTGTGGTGGCCACGAGGGTCCCCTGTTGCTTCCCTGCCATCGTTACCGAGGTTGTGGAGGCGAAGGGTGGTGTACAGTGGCCGTAGCAGAGTGGCTGCTGCTGAGCCATTGACACAGATGTTCAGATCCTGGTATTCTGCCTGGCTGAGGTTTTGCAGCACGCAGCCCACGTTTATGCCGTGATCCTGGATGTAGTGGTCACACTGCACCGCGTGCTCCAGCCCCTCGTACCTAGCAGTGTGAAGGGAAACAGAAAAAAGTAACCAAAGCTAATTACTGCTCAGTAAGACTTTTTTAATAAGATTGGACCTAAGCCTCAAGTATTGCCCATATCCCAGCTTTTGTCCAAAGCACAGTGCTGTGGATCAGTCTCCTGGACTCCTGCTACGGCAAAAGTGTGGAGAAGAGAAATAAGCCAAATTAACATACACAGACAGCTTCTCAGGTTGGTTTTTAGGCTGTGCCAGGCTCTCCCCAAGCCCATTCCTGGAGCACAAGAGGTGCCACTGTGTGACTTGAGCTGGGGAAGGATCTGGCCTCTACTCATGGAGACAGTCCTGCTCCCCTAGGGCCCTTCATGCACCACCAGCCACAGACTCTGGAGCTGCAGCAAGGTCCCCTCCCAAAACAAACTGGAGTGTTTTTAGGCAGGTGATGTGTGCCATGAGTGTACTGAGTGCTGCTGAGCTGCTCTGGCTGACTGCAGGTAGTTCCCATGGCTCTCCAAGGGCACATGGAAACTCAGGGTTTGCTAGGAAGGGGCTTGCTGTTACTTGATGTGCAACCACAACCCTGTCCCTTCTGCCTTTGGGGGCCACTCCCCAAAGCTGAGCTGCTGGCTGCATCCTGGAAATACTGATGTTTTATGTTACTGTTTCAGATTCCTGCTGCTTTATGCCCTCAATACAGGGCTAAATTTGGCCCCTGTGCTCCAGGCCTAATGAAAGTCTCCCTGCACAGCACATTTTGTTTGGGGGGAAAACTTCATGCTCTAGTACTATAAAAATTTGCTCACAGGGATCAAAGGATGCTGTCATGTCCACCCAATCTTGTGATAAAATGTGATCCAGATCCAAACGCCTGGTTTTATTGCAGGCAATTGAATCAAGGTTGGATTTTTTCAGTGTTTGTTTTCCTTTTAGGCATGAATCATGCATTTCCATGGTTTCTTTCAAGCAGACCTTTGCAGTTAGCAAAATGGTTTTGAACTGGTGCTTCTGCTTTAAAGACTATTTCCAAGAAGTACATGGAACTTCTCTAAAGTGCAGCTATGCTTTTTTCCACGTACCCCAGTGGCACAAAACCCAGCCTAAGTCATCTTTTCCATAATATCATAGGAGCTGAAGCACAAATACAGAATTTACTTTGTCCCAAACTACTAATTCTAGCTATGTTTTTCCTGCAGAACAGAATTTAGGCACCAGTTTAAAAGAAACAGCTGAGAATTATGTATTATTATTACCTTGTGGCAGCGTGTTTGCTTGTATGAGATGTGCTGAGGCTATGAAAATATATTTGAACACTAAAACTCTAAGTTGCTAAGAAGCTCCACTCTGTGTTTAGGGTTCACTGAGCTTGGTAGCCTCGTGCTAAATCCTGTCCAGTTGAGATATATATACTGTGATCATGGGAAATGTGCAGCCAGAACTATCCAGGTGTGTTCAGCAAAGAGAAAGCATGAGTCTTTATGGAGGGCAACATGCAGAAAACACCTCCCGGGGATGAATAAAAGGAAAGGAGGAAGTGAGAAGATATTTCCTGGCAAAGATCAGCATGGGCCTGATTTTAAGAAAGTAAGAAAGGATTTGGTGTTTTCTTGCCAGAAGCCATGTGTTGCTTGGGACATTATTTTGTCTCATTCTGGGTGAATTGGGCAATAGCACTGCCAGCTAAAAAAGCATATTTACTGTGGCATTTTTGTACTCTGAGTGGTTCACTAGACTGCTGCCTGGATGTCTTCCTCTTTTGCTGTTACATACCAATAATACAGCTCATAATGTACACCACGAGGTGTGAGGAGACCTGGCTGCCAGGTGCACTTCAGGTATTCCCAGTCATGATAGATGCAGTTGAAATTCTGGACCTCTGATTCCAGTTTCCCTGTCAAATGAGAAGGAAATTACCACTATTTAACAGTGTACCAGTCAGATGCAGCAAAAATACAGTTTTATGCCTTTGAACAACCATGTGCTGCAGTTGAAAGATAGAAAATGAAAAGAAAGGAAAGGAAAGAGGAAAGGAAAGGAAAGGAAAGGAAAGGAAAGGAAAGGAAAGGAAAGGAAAGGAAAGGAAAGGAAAGGAAAGGGCAGTCAGTCAGCATTATTAGTTTTACTGCCAAGTGCTCTGTTTCTCATAAAAGCCAGTCCATCTTAGAGCAGAAAGATGCTTAACTGACCTTTTCATTCAGCAGTGGAGCTCTTGCAGGGCAACTGAGCAGAGCTTGGGCATGGGCAGAGGGAAACAAGGCCCAAGTATCCAGTAACCACAACCACAGCCTTTGGTAGCAGAGCTGCTCCAGAGTCTTAAACATCAGCAAGCCCCACAATAACTTATCCACCCAGGAACCCTCAAGCCAGCACTGGTTCATGCAACAGGCTCATGCAAAGCACAAAACTGCTCCAGGTACCACAGGCTGCTCCTAACCTTGTGGTGGGATCTGAAAGGTTGCATAAATCCAGTCACTCTGCACCTCCACGTCATCTGTACACCGTCCTTTGAGCAGTGTCTGCAGCCTCACTTCAGCAGTCCTGCTGAGGTCAAATCCAACTCTGAATTTTAGCTTCCTAGTAAAAATAACCTGGTTGAAAGACAGACTTTTTAAGCACCTCTTCTGTCACTAAGTGGGCTGCAGAATTAGGTACCCTTGCTCCTGCTCCAAATAGTCTCATTTGTGTGCTTTATTGTCTCTAGATTCCTGTCCTGCCTCACTTGCCCAGTGCTCCTCCAGCAATTAATTCACAGCTGCTGTGCCCATCCTTGCTGGCTGTGAGTCCCTTCACCCCACAGGACACAGCAAGGACAAGGCAGAGCAGCTGATTAATGGGACCCCCAGCACCAAGGAGCACTGCAGACAGCCTGAGGAGGATACCACCACAAATCCACATAAAGGGCTTTTTTTTAATGGTGTGAAATAATCAGAAACAGAAAGAACGATGCATCTTGTAAGGCTGGTTCCTGTGGGAAGCACAACCACTCCCTGAAAGGGTGGACCAGCACCACCCAGCTTGGCCTTTTGTGGAACTTTCTGAGCACCTCCTTTGAAGATTTTTCTACTTTTTTTTTCCCTCAGACTTACTTCCCTTCACTTTAGGCAAGGGAAAAAAAGTTGACAAGGTTTACAACAAATGATGAGACAAAGTGTTGCATTAGCCCATGTAGGACAGAGGTAATGTGCCAAAAAATGCATCTGTGCCATAAAATGCATCCGTGTGCTGCAGTGGGAACAGCAATAGCACAGCCCACAGCAGGCTGCCCTCAGCACTCCCCAGGTGTGAGAGCTGTGATGAGCCAGGTGTATCTAACAGATACCAATGATGTTTGCTTCTGCTGGTGTCCCATGGGTTTTCTTCAGCCTGACTGTTCTTCGTGACCTTATCTGAGGTCAAGATTTTGGCAAGGTGAAAGAGGTGATTTTGCTCTAGTCTGTACATCTGCCTCATATAAGAAACTTTTATTACTCATGATTTTGGGAATTCTGATTTTTTTTTTTTTTTTTTGACACTGCATATGTTTTTCTTTTAAACTGCATTTAAAATCATCCTGGAGGGATCTGCACAGATGCACACCACTGCACAGCTGGGAGCGTGAGGTACATTGTGACCAGCATCAGGTTCAGGAACCCCTTTCCATGCCCTTGCAATTGCAATCTGTAGCTGAAACTGGATTTTCCCCTCTGCAGGCTCTGTGGGATGGCTGGGCCTAACCCCATTTCCGTGGGGGCTGAGCACAGCCTGGCAGCCTTGGCTTTGCTGCCTCAGGCAGGTGAAGCAGGTGACCTGTCCCAGCAAGGAGCTGGGCCCCACAGCACTGCCAGCCTGACTGATTGCTCCCTGACTGATTCTCTCTTCCTGCTCTCTTGAGCTGGCAAGCCCTCTAGCTCTCCTGCCTTAGGATTGTGCAAAAAATCCCTTTTTCTTTCAGGATTTCAATTTGTATTTTAGGTTGTTGAGGGAGATCCTCAGCATATTTTTCATGTGTTCCTCAGTACCTTGTACCAACCAAACAGCCCCCACTGCTGGTTTCTCCTCTCCCCATTCCATTTACCTTCCTAACCCTACAGCAGCTTTCATCTTCTAAGCACTCACAAAACACATTCCAGCCACCCTTCCTGCACCGTGCCTGCTACTGCCCTGCTACACAGCAATGAGAGATGACTGACAATTTCATCAAAGAGCTGAGTTAGAGTCAACCATATCTAAAAGAGAGAGGTAAATGGTAATTAGAAAGAGTTCTGGATAGAGGGAATTTTAGAGCATTAGGATAATTAATGAAATTTAACTTTTATTTGTTCACTGCTCTGCATCCCTAAGGATCTGTTGTTGCAGTTCGGGCCCTGTAAAGATGCTTTAGAAAAGTGCAAATTTTTTTCCTTTTACAGTGAGGAATGCTGTTGAATTATTTTGGGCAGCAAACACCCAGCCCTGTGGCAGAAAGAGCCCCTTCCCTGGCTGCTGCTGTTACATTTCAGAACACATTCCCATTCAAACCACTGAAACAGTCTGGTTCGTCATGGAAAACTGGAACGGCTTTGCTTCCACTCCTCCTTGAAATGCAAACATAAACCCGTGCAGGAAGTAAAGGCAGAACAATAGCCCTGGTTTGGGAGGATTATTTCATGCTTTGCCCTACCTTCCAGTCTCTATCCCCAGCGCTGCGATATTCAAACTTGTATTTCACTGAGCATTCGTTGAAGGTTTGAACGTGGGGCGGCGCCTTCCACTCCACATCGAGAGAGCCCAGGAGCCCGGGGTCAGTGATCCGGAGGTCCCGTGGGGGAGCAACTACATTAAAAACAAAGCAGAGGGTGGCCCAGGGTGTCAAAGTGAAGAAAACAAACCCAAAGCAGTCATGAGAGTCGTCGGTGCGACACGTCGATGCGATCTGTGGAAACGCAGCTGCTGGATGTGAGCTCTGCAGGCTGCAGCCCTGGCTCTCCAGCCAGGAGAGCTCTGCTCCTGCCCACCCCAAAACCAGCTTTTGCTGGTGCTAGGAAAGCACTCAAGGATCACTGAAAAGGCACACAGAATGCCACTTTTTGATACTCTTTTTCAAGATGTTTTAAGCAAAACTGCTGTCCTGGGATGACCTTTCATGTCCTGTATTTGCTTACCTTCAACCCCTGATATTTACCAACCTCCAGGAGACTTATCTCTGCAAACATTGTGCTCAGCACATCCACCAACCCAGGATGAAGATGCTGTCAGGGGGATTTATATTCCTTTACCATAATAGACACAAATCACAAAGCACCCATATTGCTTTAAATATTCCTTTCAAGTATATTAAAGATTATTGGGAAAAAAAAAAAACAAAAACATGAAAAAAAGGCAAAAAGCAGAGACTTAGAATGGTTCTTATTTTGGGCATCTATGAGCTATACAAAAATGTGCCTTTACAGTTGATCTGGCTTTCACAAAGGTATTTTAAGATACTGATATATATCAATAAATAAGGAAGTATGAATGAATCCCATACTAAGAGGTGTCCTAAAGGTCCAGCTCTATATGGAGTTGTCCTTCACATGACAAAAACTGTTTGGCTGCTCAGTTTTATTTGCTGAAACAAAGCCAATTTTTGTCTACATCTAAGGCCATTTTTCTCCACTGTCTAGAGGAGAGATTATCCATTTGTTTCTACATATTCATTGTATACTTTATTTCACAGGAATTTGGACCCCCTGTCCTGGCAAGTGTCAGTCCAGAATTACCACCATTCCCCCTTTGAATCTGGCCTCCAGATCACTGGCTTCTCTAACACATTTTTCATGTCTTCATCAGGATTTACACCTTTTTTTCCTTTTATTCTTTTAATAAATCCATTGTGAAAGCAGACCATAAGGATATTTTTCCGTGGAAGATGGTACATAAATCCAGCTTTAATGTGCTCCCTGGAAAGGGTACATTGCTGGAGGATTTGTTTCTTCTACAGTAATTTTCCCAAATAAAACACACTCCAGGCTGCAGTTTGAAAATCTCACTTTTCCCAGTTTGTGAAGCTCCATGGGAGATACTACACTAGATGGTGAAGTAGGAGATGTATTTAGGATGATACTGGACCAAGTGCTTGGGAGGCTCCTCCTGAGTGTATAAATGCTGAGCCTCACAGAATGCAAACAAGGAGGCAAAAAGCTGCTAGCCTTTGCCATGATAAGCTGTCAGGAGAGGATTAGATTGGTCAGAACTGGAATTTCTGACTGGATAGGAGAATGCTCTGAAATTTATTTACATCGTAAGCTTGAGCAAAACCAGCCGTATTTTTTCAAAACAATTGTAATTGTAAACAGCAATTCTTGCAAAATAAATTTTGACTGGATTTCAGAGGGACCAGAAAAGCTGCTCTTTGAGATGTTGCTTGCATTCTGGGATTTGATTGTTTTTTAAATGTCAGCACTGCCTCTTGCAGTTTCTCATTTTCACAATAATACATCAGCAGTCTCACTCAGATCCACATCACTCATACAGAACACAGGACTAGAAATGCTCTATTTTATCATGCAGTCTTGAAGGAAAGCTGCTCCTGGATGTTTCTTGGAAAAAACCAAACTAATAGCTTCTCCCCCTGATGTTTGTGATGGTGAGTCAGGTAATGCTGAGCTGGCTGTGGGACAGCCACAGCCCTCGCAGCCACCCCTCCTGGCTGCCACTGCTTTGGTGACAAACCCCTGCTTGTCCCCAGCTGCCCCCCAGCACCTCTGTCCACACCACACCCTCTGAGACGCTGCAAGCAGCAGGTGGGGTCTGCAATTTTCCACCTATTTTGCCATTGGAAAAATGCCTGCCAGGTGTCCCCCCATATGTCCCCCCTCTTTGTCTGCCCTTCCCTGTGCTGCTCAGAGAGGTGGAGGTGGCACTTATGTTTTCTGGAACTCATTTCAAAGGCAGCACGCTTTGCTCGGCGTGGCAGCAGGGGCGTTGTCCTAGACAGGTGAAAGAATTATAAAAGAAAGGCCTCATAAAATCAGGCCTGCTCTGTTGGATCGTTAGCTAGCCTGTCATTTCTTCTAAGTGCAGCTAGTACTTTGCAAGTTCCCATGCCAAACCAATTTTGGAATGAATCGTTCGTTAACAAAACAATCTATTCTTGGGTGAAAAAGAAGTGCACCTGCATAAACATTAGATCTGTTCCACAAAAGAAAAATGTAAACAATCTGAACCTTAGCATGCACACACAAACCACCTTCTGACCAATAAATGAAGTAGTGAGAAAACTACCAGCCAAAAGAGTTGCCCACGAGGTCTGTGAATACTGTATAAAATAAGCTATGTGAGTAAATTCTTCTGCTTTTCCCGCATGGAGAAAATGGAGTCTCATCTGATTTATACCGAAAGGGGGTTGCTGGCAGCTGTCTGTGCGTGCTGGCTGGCAGGAGGGCAGTCCCTCAGGGGCCTCCTGGCATGTTCTCACCTCTGCACCATGCACTGCTTCCATCAGGGAGGGCCAGACCTGCTCCCCATCTCTCTGGGTGCCAAGTGCCAGCTGCCAGGTGCCAAAAGAGCCAGCAGGTGCAGTGCAGCAGAGGTGCTCGAGGGCTTGAAGCACAGGGTGCTTGAAGTGCCATTGCCATGAATGATAGCTTGCAGAGCAGTATTCTCTTAGAGGCTGAGAATTACTCTCCAAGTACAAATAAGCCTTGTGTTTCTTACACCTAGCACAGTCTGTCTGTCTGGGACCATGCTCAGGAGCATTTATGAGCACTGTTTATATTTGATAACACTCTATCAAACAAATATGCTTGCTGTGCACCAAAGGCAATCTTTTCTCCTTTCAAGTTCAGTCAGAAAAATAGCCACTAAACACATAACATATTTAGACAATGGGTTACATGTTTATAAACCAGCCACTCGCACAGCAATGCACACACAGAGAAGAAAAGCTCAGGCTGAAGGACAAACTCCCCAAAGAGCCCAAGTTAAGATGAAGCAGTGACACCAGAGCTGGGCTTTACCTGTGCTGGGGGAGGAGGAGGCCAGCACCCAGCCCCACACCAGAGCCACGGCGAGCACGGGAAGCCTCCAGGGAGCCATCAGAGGTCAGGGGTCCCACTGGCCAGGTGAAGGTCAGAAGAGCAGTCCTGCAGCACGGGTGTGAGGGGGCTGCAGAGACACAGCAGAGTTCAAAGGCTTCAGCACTACCCTGGTATTCCCTCTGCAGGCTCAGCACTGACAATAAGCGTGGCTTTTTTATCAAGGCTGATTAATTATTTCCCAGAGGACTTCTCTTTGCAATTTTTGGTGATGGCCAAACATAGCTTCATTTGAAATAGTTTCTGGCCAGATAAGCACACTCTCCAGAAGTGTGTCAGTACTTCAATCACCAGCCCTCTGTCTCACGTCTTCTGTGGAAAGTGAGTCAACCCCTTGCCACAGGAAGTGCCTTGGACCAATGATACTTTCATTTAAAAAAAATGAAAACAGAATGCCTGAGCCTTGCCTTATCCAATGAACAGACACATCTTATGCAACTTTCCCCACCTTTTGCCTTTGCTGTTTCAGGACTTGGTAGGAATGGTAGGAATGCTTGTGAAAATTCTTCTTAGTTGTCATGGCAATATTTGAAGGGGACAAATTTCTATTCCTGTGCAAGTCTGCTGGAGGGAAGATGGGGACTTAGAGGGAGAGGAGCAGAGTTTCCAGGGAAGGGGCTACTCCCTTCAGATTTCATGCTAAAGGTGGGTAGGAATTACTGCCTATGGACACCCCAGCTCAGCAGGCTTCCCTATGCCAGAAAGCACATGGATTCTGACAGGGCTTTAATTTTTTTCATACAGACACAGGTGTAGGTATAGATTAGATAGAGATGGAGGATGAGAGAGATATAGATTAGATACAGATCTAGGTATATAAAGAGGTCTAGATTTAATCTGGAACCTTGAGGCCACTGCTTGAGCCCCACTTGAGTAAGAACTTGGCAACCTCAGAGTGAGCATGCAATTTATCACTGAGATCTATTCAGAAAAAAACTCACTTTATATTGCCCACACAAGCCTGGCTTAAGCAGGTGAAATCCCAGGTCAGACTCTGGCACAGCTGCTTCCTCTCAGCACCCACAGCTACCATGCAGCAATGGGAAACGGGGGCTCTGCTGAAGGACAGAATTTCAAGTCAGAGGCATCTTTAGAACTCTGAGGACTGGAGCCAACAAAACCACCCCATCACTGGAAAAAGTGGCTCAGGGGAGCCAGAGGAGGAGACAGGTTGTGCTGGCCAGGGTATCTGTATGTGTTTAAAATAAACCAGAAATTTGAGCTGGCAACACATAGCAGTAACTAAAAATACACAATTCCAACAGCAAATATTCAATTTAAATTAATATTAAATCCCCCCAGTCCATCACATAATTGTAACTATTACATCACATAAATCCATGACATTAGTACAGTTATTACATAAGTATTATTATTACAGCAATAGCAGTAATTTTTCTGTTTCACTGGGAAGCGAGAACGCGTAGGCAGGAGAAATCACAGGAATTTCGTCTTTAACCTATCAAACGCAGGACAGAACTAGTGTCAGTACAAACCTGGCTGTAGGCAGCCAGTCTGCGTTTCAGAAAGCTCGAGGATGCAGTGACAAGGAGAGCTGCCTTACAGAGCTGGGAGAAGCAGCAGCTCGAACTCGGAGCTGGTGAGCAGCAGCATCCAAGGACTGTGTGTGCATGTTAGCACAGAAAGCTTCTTTTCATTTCCAGTGCCGTTATTTGAATATATTCATATGATTTCACAAGGCAAGTATAAAAATAAACAAATGCTTTCACAGAGAGGTTTAAAACTATCAAAGTGCTGTTACCTGGACCTCTAACTGCGTGGGAGCTCATCTATCTCTGGAGTGTGGGGCTCCTCGGCAGCTTCATGGCTCGAAGCTTTCTTTCACAGAAGTCTTGTGGTTTTAAAGACTCCTCTGTGCTCTCCCCAGGGATCAGATGTTACATTGCAGTGTAACAGCATTGGCCACACGGTCAGAGGCTTCACTAAGTACCAGAGGGAACGTCACTGGGTTTTACGAGGTGCTGGTGTTAATTGCTGCTGTTACATGCTCAAGTGAGTCAAAGGTATGTTTGAAATATTGAAGTGATTCACTGAAGTGAGATGGCAGAATCAGTGCAGGCTGTCTGCAGCAGGTGGTGACACGCAGCTGTCCCCAGCAGCTGGCAGGCGCAGCCCCACGGCTCACTGCGCCCCACGCGTTGCCTTGGCCCATGTGGCTCCACAGGGGGGTCCCCAGGACCACCCCCAGTGTGACCCACCACAGAGCCTTCCCATCAGCTTGCTGGCTCTGGGACAAATCCAGCCTCTCTTGGCTCTTGGGGCTCTGCAGGAAATTCAGTGAATTATCTCTCTCCTCTCCCCTCTGCTGTGGCCAGGCACTGAGCCATGAGTTTTGTGCAGCCTTGCCTGTCACCATTTACTTCATCCCTCCTTTCCTGCAAGCCCTCCCTTGCCCCAGCCTGGAGAACTCTGCAAGGGGCAGGTGCTCCAAGCACACCTGGTTTCCCCAGGTGAGAAATCTATTGCCAAATACACCTTGCTGAAAAAGCATCTAATGGCTCCTGATGATCAGGAAGGATCAGTTAAGGCCCTGGCCAGTCATACATGAGTCAGTCATGGCTGTGCTGCCTCATGCGAGCTGAAGGAATTTGACAGCAGGAATTTGACTCCAGGAGGGACAAT
The DNA here is from genome assembly GCA_013398275.1 of Promerops cafer. Taxonomy (NCBI): domain Eukaryota; kingdom Metazoa; phylum Chordata; class Aves; order Passeriformes; family Nectariniidae; genus Promerops; species Promerops cafer. The sequence goes on from VZSE01013519.1 coordinate 593,237, forward strand.
GGGGATGTTCTGGGAAGAGCAGAGCTTCTCGTGGGGAACACGCCCTGACAAGCAATGGGCTGTGGCTCAGGCTGACTCTTCCCATGGCCAAATTTAGGCATATTGAGAAAGAGTCCAGGCTTACAAAGAGCATGAGAAATGGCATCAGGAATTGAAGGAGTGCTTCTTGTTAGGAAGAAAATGTCCTGCAGGCACCTGTACAAGACTTACGGTATCGCTGTTGATGAGAGGCTGAATGAATACGTTGTCACTTCCCAGCTGTTGTCACTGGGAATGTTTTGGAGCAGCAAAGGCAGGATCAGGCCCCTCTCCAGCTGCCAGGTGTCCTCTCAATTTCTCTATGTGTGTGTGGGTAGACATGCAGAAATGTGTAACGCTAACGCTGTCGCCTTGAGAGCCCTGGGAATTGTGGGGTAAGGGGGTTACGAGTGGGTTGTCCCTTCATTGAAATTGCACACTGCTGGCTTTTCCTTCTTACTTCCTGCAAAGCATGGGGAAAAAAAGTCCCTTACTGCTGGTAAATGTATGGCCCTCCTTTCAGAGTTATGCAAGATTAGAATTTAGCATTCATGTATTCCTCTTGTGTAAGCTATTTAAGAAGAAAAGGTCACACTGGACACATTGTTTGACACAAATAAGAAACATTTGCCAGTGGAGTGAATGCCAGTTCCTGAATGCTAGAACTGGGTCAATTCCTGAGAAAATTAGGTCGGAAAAAAAATGCATAATTGGGATTTGCAACAATAGGGCTCCACCACACATCCAGCAGCACTGGAGCACCCGGGAAGGAGCAGAGAGTGCAGGTCTGTGCTGAGCAGTGCCTGCTGCTCCAGCTGCTCTGGCCACGTCCTGCCCAAAACAGCTCCCCTTGTGCACTACAGGTGCTTTCCCCCTCCTCTCCTTGTGCCATTGTGCTGGCACTGCTCTTCCTGCTCTGTTCCTCCCCTTGCCAGTGTTGGTGCAGCCCCCAGGCTGGTCCTGGAGGACCTCGGCCGAGGGCACACTGGAGAGCATCCATGGCCCATTCCAGCAAAGCTGGGGGGAGGCTGGGAGAGGCATCAGCAGCCCAGGGCACAGCTCTGCACAGGCCACGTGCTCAGACCTTGGCTGGTACCAACCTGCCTAAGCTCTGTGCAATGAGCTGAGCCTGGTGGCATCACTGCTGGCTGGGCTCAGCCCCTCCCTGTGTCCCCTGTGCCCACCTTTCCTTGGAGGCCCCCGTTATCAGCAGCAAAACTCCCCTGAGCCCAGCAACGAGTCCCCCACAGGATTGTCCCCCTTTGATTGTCTGCCTGCCCTGCTGCAACACTATCTGGAAGTTGACTCGTCTGTTTTGCCCTTGAATGAGATTTTTTAGGGTTTGTCAGCTGGGTGACTGACTCCTGGAGTCACTGTGTGCTCAGGGACACCTCACAGCAGCTTCCTCCTCCTCCCGGAGCCTGCTCAGCTCCCAGAGCCTCACAGCTGCCCTGTGGGGGCAAGATTAATAAAAGCACTGAAGCTGAGGGAATGCAAGCTTGTAAAGGAGCCACCAGGCTGAGCAAGGGATTTCAAAGAGCAAAGAATCCCCTGAGCTGGGTTCTTGGACTATGACAGATATGCAGCTGCATGCAGAAATTAAAAAGCCCTTCTGTAAGAATCTGCTTCTGCTTGAGGAAATAAAGGAACAGCAGCATCACTGCTGAAATACTTCATTGCAAATGGCAAAGCAGTTGGCAAAGATCATTAATGGAGCTAAATATAAAAAATGGGCCAAATCCTTTTTGGTTGAAATACATTTGATATATTCGTCCCATTTGTGCTAAATTGGTTCTGTCAAGCAATCCATTGTAAATCTAGGTTAAAATTCTGGGAAGCTATAGTTCAAAATAAAAGCTTTCAACCTTGCAACCTCCATGTTTAGAAGCAGCTTCCTAATCACTGAAATAAAAACTGAAAAGCTCCAGCTTTGAACAGACCATTTGGTATAAAATAGCATGTTTCATTTGATCCAGAAGGATAGTTTTGAAATTGCCAGTGGCACGGAAAATGCATGATTTATAAAAGCCTCTTAACTGCCTCAGGGAAATGTTTCACGGAAATCAGTCTCTTTTACAGAACTTGCATCAAACAAGCTCTTTCCAAGGTGCTGGGATGAAGGACTCAGTAATTCCAAGCAGACCTGTGGCCTCCAGCAGAGTGTTATGGATTGCACTGGAGAGGGGGTGTCACCACAAGGACAAGTGCTAGGAAAAGGAGCACGGGGCACAGGCGACAGACCGAGTGTTGCAAGAAAAAACATCCCTTCTTTGCATTCATAAATTAAACACTTATGGCTATTACAGGATTTCAGGAAATGATGGAAGAAATCCAGACTCTCTAGCAATGCCCAGTGTCAATATTTATTTTTCTGATGAGCGGAGAGCTCAGTTTTCCATATTTCTTTGCTGATGGCTACTCTCCTGGCTTAGATGGCATCTTATGAAGGACAGCAGCTGTTTGAATGTGCCTGTATCATGTGAGCCAACAGGGCAGCTGCCATGGAGCTGGCTCCACTGAAATCTTTGCTTTCTGTAATCAGTGTTGCTCCCACAAAGACCCATCCAGCCCAAAGTCAAGTGTCACACACTCCCTCTGCCTTTCAGATGGCTCTGTGGCAGCCTCTCCACTGCCTGTGAGGCAGCCCTTACCCAGATCCATCATCAGCTTCCTGCAGTTCCTGATGGAAAGGTTTCTGCGTGCTGTGTCTGCTGCCTTGGGAGCACACCCTGACTGAAGTAGCCACGACCTGCTGGCTCCTGTCTTCACACTGAGTCATCTTTTGCTCCTGCAGCAATTTCTTCCACAGCCTGCACGTACCCTTTGCCCACACAAGGACTTGCTCTGACTGTCCCTCTGATGCAGCTGGGCTTAGGTTTAGCAGAGACCATGAGAATAATCTAGTTCTTGTCATGGCACAGTGTCAGGTTTAATAAAGAACCCCGTGACTCTACCCTGGAACAGCAGTGCACGTAAAACTTTTCTAGTAAAGAACTACAAAGCAGGCTGAGGAATTAGACAGTGCTGCCCAAAGTGCATAGCAGTGCCTGGGAACCAGCCTGCAGGAAAAAAAGGGCTCCAGGGGCTGGGGATGTGCAGGGCAGGCTGGAGAGATGCTGGAGGGGGAATAGGAGCACAGCCTGGAATGCCAGGGCCCAAATTCTGCCACTAAATGCACCAGGGCATTACAGAAAGAACTGACGACACAAAGCTGGCAGAGCCATGAATACATCCAGAGGGAGGTGTAAAAGAAGGTAAAAATAATTATCCCTGGAACAGAAAGGCTCTGCCACAGCCCCCAGAAGGAGTGGGGGGACAGAGAGCCACTGTTCTGTTCCTGCAGACAGAACTCTGCCACGTGGCTGCTCCTGGCAGGCCTGGCTGCTCCCAGCACCATCAGCACTGGGTGCAGTGGGCGCCTGCCAGGGGACCTGCCTGGCTATGGGGGCTCTGCCAGGGGCTTGCAGGGAAGATCTGTGTATCCCTGTTCAGAGGAAGGTGCCATTTCCCCTGTTGCTCCTGTTCCCCCCTGCCTGCAGACTCGGATCTGTGCTGCCCAGAGTCAGGGGGAGCTGCTGACCCCAAGCAGGGAAGCCCAAGGCTGCTCCAGGACCACTTTCTGCCCTTCAGGCAAGAGCAGGCAGAAATAACACCTTGTATCCAACAGACTGAGCCCTGCTGGAGCAGAGAAAAGGAAGACATCCAAAGATAAATGGTTCTCACCCACCCCATCTCCCCCTGCCTGTCCTGCAGGTTGGGCTGGAGCCAGCCACAGCCTCCTGGGCACCAGGCTCTGAGCATGTAGGCATCCATCAAGAGCTAGAAAACACCCTCCCTTTTCTCCCTCCCACCAAATCCACCCGCCTGCTGAGGGGGCAGGTGAATACAACTGGTCCCCCAGCTGGCCCAGAGGCTGCCTTAGGAAAGCCCAGAATCTTCCCACCACATGGATTTGAGCCCGGCTTCAAGACTGACTTTACCTGGAAAGGCAAAAGTCTTAAATCTTGGCGCAGAGCTGAGCCCAGCCTGGCTGCAGCTGCTGGAGCAGGCAGAGCAGGCTCCCAGGCTGGCTGCCCTCCTGCTGCTGCAAACCTGAGTGCAGCACCGTGCCAAGAGCCTGGGGCCTTTCCAGGAGAGCCCTTCTGTCACCAGAGCGACGTGACCGATGGCAGCCAGGTGTTCAGCCTCTTCTCCAGTGCTAAATCCTGGGAGGGGCTGACACACCTCGCTGGCACTCTCCTGCCAGGGCCATGCTCAGCCTTTTTGCTGTGATGGATGCCCACGTCTCAGCCCAGCCTCCTTCCAGCACATCCTGCTGGCAGGCAATCACCCTCTCCACTGGCCACCTGCCCTCCCTTGTACCAATTTTATCCCAGCAGCATTTGCCCCCAGAAGTAATTACTTTTATGGTAAAAGTAATTACTCCCAGTGGTAAGCACTTCCAATCTCGTTTTCAGGTTGCTCCAGAATTAGACATACAAAAAACCAGGGTGAGAGTTGTTATTAAGGCAGAAGCATTTCCCATGAAGTGCTGTCCCAGTAACTATGAAACAAGGCTGGCAGCAGGGCAGCACTCTGCAGGCTGGCCCCAAGAGTGTGGATGGGGAAGGCAACGTGGTGGGCAAAGCAGGGATGCTGGCAGGCAGGGATCAGCTGCCTCTGGGCTCCGGCACAGGCAGCAAAGAGAGCCAGTGCTCCGTTCAGGCCATCTTAGAGTGAGAATAATCTCCCAGTTTCTTCTCCTCTGCCTTGTCTTTTAAAACTGGTTTGTCCTCCACAAGTCTCTAAGCCCTTGGGATAAGCAAAATAAATTTCCCTTTCCTTTTCCTTTAAATTCCATCCAATGCCTTGCACCAGAGTTTACGGAGATGTTGGCAGAGGTGTTCTGCTGCAATCACTGTGCAACGGGACTAAAACAAGGGAAAAAACAGAAGATATTCTGTACAGCTAAACACCCTGACCTGGGAGCTGGCAATTCCCAATCTCTCCATTTTCGCTTCCTGCCTTTGTCTCCAGTGGGGATGGAGCACTGCTGGTGCCATGGGCAGGGCAGGATCTGCCAGGGGTGGAGCAGCACCGTTCCCATAGTCACTGCTGAGGCCACATGCAGGAAAAGGACATCCATGGGGGCACCAGCACAGCCAGGCACCCCGGGAGGCTGGCTGGGAGAAGGGGTCAGCCAGGGAGCCCTGGAGGCACCTTGCAGCCAGAATCTAATCCTGCCTTTGCTGCTGAGAGCAGGATCTGGCATCCTCCAGAGGGATGGGCACGGGGTCAGTGCCTGAGCAGGGCAGCTGGCACGAGAAAGGGCAAGGTCCAGGTCATCCTCACAGACTGCTCCTTGAACCCTGAGCTGCACCCCTGGGCATATGGAACAGCATTTTCCCTGGGGGCAGGCAGTTCTCCTGGAGTGTGAGGGGGCAGCAGGGCTGGGTTGCTCTCCTGTGCCTTCCCAGGCCCCTGTGGAGACCAGGGATCACCAGGGCACACAGCAGCCCAAGCCTGCATTGCTCACACCAACAACTTACTGGTGTTGAAAACTGCTTTGTGAAATGTTAAAGGTTCAGTTTGGCCTGAGAGTGAACAAACTGAAAGAAAAGAAAAGAAAGGAAAAGAAAAGAAAAGAAAAGAAAAGAAAAGAAAAGAAAAGAAAAGAAAAGAAAAGAAAAGAAAAGAAAAGAAAAGAAAAGAAAAGAAAAGAAAAGAAAAGAAAAGAAAAGAAAAGAAAAGAAAAGAAAAGAAAAGAAAAGAAAAGAAAAGAAAAGAAAAGAAAAGAAAAGAAAAGAAAAGAAAAGAAAAGAAAAGAAAAGAAAAGAAAAGAAAAGAAAAGAAAAGAAAAGAAAAGAAAAGAAAAGAAAAGAAAAGAAAAGAAAAGAAAAGAAAAGAAAAGAAAAGAAAAGAAAAGAAAAGAAAAGAAAAGAAAAGAAAAGAAAAGAAAAGAAAAGAAAAGAAAAGAAAAGAAAAGAAAAGAAAAGAAAAGAAAAGAAAAGAAAAGAAAAGAAAAGAAAAGAAAAGAAAAGAAAAGAAAAGAAAAGAAAAGAAAAGAAAAGAAAAGAAAAGAAAAGAAAAGAAAAGAAAAGAAAAGAAAAGAAAAGAAAAGAAAAGAAAAGAAAAGAAAAGAAAAGAAAAGAAAAGAAAAGAAAAGAAAAGAAAAGAAAAGAAAAGAAAAGAAAAGAAAAGAAAAGAAAAGAAAAGAAAAGAAAAGAAAAGAAAAGAAAAGAAAAGAAAAGAAAAGAAAAGAAAAGAAAAGACCCCAAAAATAATGAATGGATTTGCTCTTTTCAGAGGCAGATCTTTGACACCTGCCCCAGGAGAGAAGTGCTAGCCCAGAATAACTGCTTGGCCAGGACAGACAGCCCCTGCATGATATCTGCTACAGCTCTTAGCAGCAAGCCAGTGCTGGATTAGGACAAGCCTAAAGGCTGTTAATTATATGAAAAGCTGTTTAAATCTTCCCATAAAAGCAAAAATATAGGAAGATACTTAAGCAATGATCACCAGAACGATTTCAGAACAGCCAGAATGTGGCTTGAAAGGGATGAGAAACATATTGGTGCAACAATAGTGTAAACACACACATATATACACAACTGTCTGAAAATCTACAATTTAAACATCACCCTGCACTCAGGGCAGATGCAATGAAAGTTCTTTCAAGAACACAAACATCAGTGCCACTTAAAGATAAAGAGGTGCTGGAAAACTCTCAAATTTATATAGAAATTATGCATAATTCCATATTCTGCATTACAACTGAACAGCTATGGAGAGTTTCAAACACACACACACACACACACACACACACACACACACACACACACACACAGAAAATAAAATCATCATATAAAGTAATTATAACTTACTGTCACACTCTGGGGTTTTCCTTTAAGCCAGGTAATGTGTTAGACAAAACTATTAACTCTTAAAAAAAAAAAAAAAAGAAGAAAAGAACTCCTGCATTTGTTCCTGTTTCTAGAGAGTGAGCTTTGATCAGCTGCATCTGGCCAGGCAGCCTGGAAGTGTTCTGTGTGTGAGATGCAAATGAAGAAATAGGGCAGGCAGCGGGTGCTCACCGACGTCAGGCTCAGCATCCCCTCCCGGGCAGCGCAGCTCGCTGCACGTGTGGGTTGCAGCCACCAGCCCCACAACGATGTGTGAGGGACTTTCCCTTCGCAGGACGCAGTTTGGCTGGGAAAGCCTTGATTAGCGCGGCCTGAGAGCCCTGCCGGGCTGCGGGACACCACGGGGACAGTGGCACAGGCAGACCCCAGCGGGGAGGGGCTCCTGCAGCCGGGGGCTGGCCTCTGGCTCTGTGGGGGAAAACCTTGGCAGCCCTGGCTGCTCTCAGAGGCTGCAGGTCACCCAGCTCCCATCACCTGCGACTTGGTGACTGCTGCAGCTCTGCACACCCTGGGCTGACATCAGCAGCTCAGCTATCCACAGGCAGATGATAGCTGGACTTCTTCAGTTATGGGGAAAAACCCCCCAAAAACCAGTGCAAGTGTCAGAAAGTAAAATACTTTTTATCCAATCAGATTTTTTTTTCTTGGCTTCCACTGGGTCCTTTCAAACTGGATGGGGCTCCTTCATCAAATAAAAATCACTCCATTGTTATTTCCTGTGAGATATGCTTTGACCAGGGTCCTGAGCAGATGACTGCAGCTTTGAGACAGCAACTCAGCATGGAAATATCTGCCTCACACAGTCTCAGGCAGACGTGACACTGATGGGACCCAGCTGATTCATTGACAGCTCAGACTTCACATCCTGAGGAAGATGCTGGCTCTGCAGCTATAAATCACTGTGCTGAAGGATGTGCTCACAGGACTGCTCCCCAGGGCACAGCTGGTTGGTCTCCCCAGCACCCACTGGCCGGCGAAATCAGGAAAGGTTTGATCTCCCAGCTCTGTGGATGCTCTTACATAGGCTTGTTCTGCAGCAGGAAATATGATTAGGAAATATGATCAGGGAAAAAGGGTAGACCAGCCTCTTCTGGTAGCACTGAGATCCCTGTGCAGCCCAGGAGCATCAGGGAACAGTGAGAAGGGAAGCAGAGGAGGAGCAATGCAGGGAGGATGGATGAGCTGCTGTGCCCTCTGGAAGGCGTTGCTGGCAGGATGCCTTGGTCCAGCAGGGCTGTGGTCTGCAGGGGGGCGAGGGTGGGACACCCAGACCCTCTTGGGGGGTGGTCTGGCTAATCCCACTCAGCTGTGCTTGGAAAGGCCAGCTGTCCCTGCACTTGGGGAGTGGGAGAGAACAGTTCCCTGCAATCTTGGGGCCAGAGGTTTTTGGCAGATAATTTACCAACAATTTATAGTACTGACAAACACTTGGGTCAGTGTGACCAGACCTGAAGTTAGCACTGTTCAAACCTCTACAAAAGCACAGCAAATTTCCAAAGCAGAGCCCTGAGAGGCCCATTCCCATGTAAGTGTCCTGAGGATCCTCTTCAATAGAGGCTGTGTTGGGTTTTCCTTTCTGAGGAGTTCACCAAGCAGCATTTGCACTAACCACTGCACTTTATCTTGGGTTAAAGCAATCTAAGGATTTACATCTCTGCTGTGAACCAACGCTTACAAAACAAACCCACGTTGGGATGCTTTAATTGCAGATCTGTTGCTGGCAAGAAAGAATGAGTGCTCCAGTTTCACCTTGAAGGCAGGGCTCAAACAGTTTAAGACTGCTTTTGCAAACAAAAATATTGGCTAACACCTAATATCTGACATGTAATGCTTGAGAAATCAGAGGTCCCACCGGTACAGGCTCTTGTGTGTGTGCAGGATTAAGCCCAAAGATCACCCTGTTATTTCCTAGTTGTTCCCATTTCTGACTTTCACTGGTGTTATGCTCTGTTCTTGGGGCTTGCCCTGCGTTATAGATGACTTCGTGGATTTGAGTAATACTACTCAAAAGATTTACAACAGGAAAAACAGATATTTCAACAAGCTTTAGGAAAGATACCAATAAATCCTTCATCAATGTATTAATCAACTGCCACTTACAAGATGGATTTTAGCTGATAGCGAAGATTTGTCTTAATAGAGAAAAGAAAAATATTTATTTTAATAAAAGGATCTCAGTAGTTTGCCTGCTTTGTGAAAGACATTCCTTTACCCTGTGGGTGCAGCAATCTACACTCTTCTAAAATTGAGCTGTGCTCTCCTTAATTCCCCACAATTGACCGAGCAGTGACTTTTTAAATCCAACTACTAGCCTTGAAACTTGAAAAGTTGCCTTCTTCTGATGCTTCTCCCAGTCCTACCCCACCTGTCTCTGCAGAAAGCCCCTGGGAGGATGCCACGGGAACAGAGGCACCCTGTGATGCTTTCTTTGTGAAGTCCTACAGCACACTCAGCCCCTGAAGGCCTGGACTCCCTTGCTCCGTGCATTGGCTCAGGACAAAACAAATGATATGGCTCATTACAAACCAAAACATATCTAAATAAACCCATATAATGTCAGGAAAAGGATGAGCAGGGAAAGTCTCCACAGACATTCAGCCACTGAAGTGGTTATGGCTTTGCTGCTCCAGGGCATCACCTTTAATTCCACAGGCTGGGAGTGCAGGAGCAAGAGAGAGCTGGACCTGCTGTCTCTGTGGGGCCAGAGCTGCCAGCTCAGCCTTGGGCACAGGGGTGAGCACTGGGGGTGCTGTGCTGGCTCTGAGTGTGCTGAGGAGAGGGCAAGGGAGAGGGGAGGGCACTGCCCAGAACAAAAGGGACATTGCTCCAGTTGAAGCTAATGAGCCACAGCCTTGGCTTTACTTCCAGTCCACAGCATCTGTCCCCCATTGGTTTCCTATTTCCCAGTCTGCGAGTATCAAGCATAAAACAAATATTCCTATACTTGTAGGTTTTATTTCTGTGAATGTCTGGTACAGAAAACATTCATCAGAGGTCAGAAATTCGTCTCCTGTGAGAAGGACTGGTCAACAGAACACAAGTTAACCACTGTCTTCTTCCTGCTGGGTGGGAGGCAAGTAAATAAACTCCCCAGCCTTAAATACTTTCGACAGCCTGGTTTCAAATGCCTTATTTTGACTTGCAGTTTGTCTCCTACACTGTCTAAAAAAATTCTGGTCTGCAGCAGCACTTCTTGTAGGTGCTTTTCATGGCACCACAGTGCATGAAGTGTCCACTCAAAACTGTGAGCCCAACTAAAGATCGTAGTGTGGGGCAGGGTAAAAATGCCTTTGGACTCCTCCTTTGGTCCGTCAGAATCACAGCATGCCTGACAAATTAACCACTAATTGAGATACATTTCATGGCAATCCAGCTGTTCATTTTGAAAACTTCAGAGCCTATGATGCTCTAGCTTGTGGAGGAACATCCCACCCTCTGTTCTGCCAGCTGACAGGAGTACCTGTGTGCTCCCCAGCCCTTTTCCTAAAAAAATCGTGGGATTTGTCACAAAGCAGCCTCTACAGCTGTCTAAATCCTGCTGGCCAACAAGGAGTGCCCGGGGCAGCATCCCGGGGAGCCCAGAGCCAGCGAGCAGGGCAGGACACTGCAGACCAGAGCCGAGGCTGGAAGGGACTGCAGAGGGTCTGCTCCATGCTCCTGGCAGAGGGGGAAAAACACTGACACAGACACACGGACACAGACACACGGACACACACTGACACAGACACACTGACACAGACACACTGACACAGACACACCAACACACACCAACACAGACACTGACACAAACACACTGACACAGACACACCGACACAAACACCGACACAGACACACGGACACAGACACACCGACATAAACACACGGACAGGCGGGCAGCTGGGTTGAAATCAGCAGGACGTGTCTCAGCCCTGCAGGGGAGGCAGGTGTGGAGCTCACCTGATTTGGTGAGGGCCTGGAGGGACGCCAAGGCTCAGCAGACTTCCAACTGCTGGAAGTTACCAGAGAGCTGACACTGCTTTAGGCAGCCCTGAGCACCACCCAGGTGTGTATTTATATCTGCCACAGCCTTTGCTTGGATTTTTCATGTCTACGAGCTTGGAAGGGTGACAGCTTCAGTGGCATCAAGCGTTTATTTGTATAAACAAGCTGCAAAAGTGGCAAACAGCAGAATGCTCTGTAGTTCTGGAGATCAGAGTGCACGGGCAGCTCTCTGGCCAAAGTAAAGGGCCTCACTGCAGGCAGAGCACAACCTGCACTCACAAGGGAACGCAGGATTAATTAGTTGCAATGTTGTCAAGCAGATGCAATCTGTCAGAAAGTGAAAAATACCTCATGTTTTTACCATTGTTGAGTAAACTGTCAATTTAGACATGAATTTGTTGTGTTTTTTTAAAAAGACAATAATAAATCTAGTTTTAAAATTTGTATTTACAGAAACTAATTTACCCTTCTGTGCATAAGGCTTTCTTGGTTTATGTGAAAGTCCAAGTGAGAAAAGCCAGATGGTGGTGAGGCTTCTTTCCCCATCTGTACCTGTGGGAACAGAAGTGATAAGATCTGCCCTGTTTTATAGATGGCTTCTAGGCACATTACAGCAATTCTGAGTCTGCTTTTAGTCAAAACAGAACTCCTTGCAATTTGTTGATATCTGAAAGGCCAAATAATTTAGCCAAAAGTAAAAAAAAGGAATGTACCCAGTCTGGGGACGCATAAATCCTGAAAGAATCAATTTTTCCTAAATAAAATGTTTGTCATTTCAATGTATGCATCAAACACAACTCCAGAATGTGCAGTGACAGCACTTTGAATAAAATGTTAATGCAAGTTATCAAAAAGAGCACTCATCAGAAGCAGTCGGTGTGATAAAGCTGTTTCTAAGCCAGTAGCAAAAGTAAAAACTGGGGAGTTCCAAAGTTCCCAAACACACAAAGAAGGCTCAATGATGCCATATGCAGGCAGTACACAAAAACTGATGATGAGAGCAGCGTGGCACTGCTCACAGAGGGCAACAACACTGAGTAATAAATCATGGTTCACTCACTGGGGGGGCCTATCTGCTACCTCTCTCTTGTAATCCTGTTGCATATACAGGAGGAAGAAAACTTTGGGAACTCCCCTATGATTTCATCCGAAAAAAAAATATAGTCATAATTTAAACTAATATTCCTGGGAAATAGACGTTTATGTTGCTTGAGCCAAAAATCACAAAATTACAAAATGATTACTGTCCTTACTGGAGAAAGAACAGAATGCACTTACTATTTCAGTACACAGTGAAAAGTGCAAGCTAGACACATCACCCAGTAGTTTGTGGAGGAGAAGAGCTTTCACATAAACATTATTTGGAACTGATTCAGTACTACTTATCTATTTCTAAATTATACCTCTGAGAGTTTTCAGAGATAATCCTGCTTTCTTTTGATTCTGTTTCTTAGGGCCTGGAGAACAGAGGAACTGTGGGATGGTTTGTCTTATTAAGTATTCTTCAGAAGTTCATGCACTTGGAAGCTTCTGCTAGGAAATACAGTGTTGGCTGTTGCTTTGCCTTCTCTTTCTGAGAGCTGGAGATTTTGGAGACCAAAAGGGAGAGGATGAAATGAACAACATGGCATCAGCTCATGAATTTATACCTGTCCATCTGGCATGTCATATTCTTATTAACACAAATTAACATTTACACTGAAGATATCAGTATTTCTCACTCAAGCTGCAAAAGGATTTCAGCCTCCACTAACTGTGGAGCAGAAAAATATCTGGAAATGCATTAGGAAAGAAAGTAACTAACATCTTTGGGCTGCTGAAGAGTAGAAAGTTTAGCTCTGACAGTTTCATGGAAGATAAAAATGGTAGTATGTCATTATCTTCATTTCAACAGGGACAGAGTTAATTTTAATCTTAGAATCGTAAAACCATTAAGGTTGGAAAAGACTCCTGAGACCATTGAGTTCAACCATTAAATCCTCTTCCCAGTGCCACACCCACACAGCTTTTGCCTGCTTCCAGGTATGGTGATTCCACCACTGCCCTGGGCAGCCTGTTCCAATGCTTGACCCCCCTTTCAGAGAAATTTTTCCTAATATTCAATCTAACCCTCCCCTGCCACAACTCAAGGCTGTTTCCTCTCATCCTGTTACTTGTTACCTGGGGGAAGAGACCAATCCCCACCTGGCTCCACCCTCCCTTTGGGGAGCTGTAGAGTGAGAGTGTCCCCCCTGAGCCTCCTTTTCTCCAGGCTGAGCCCCCCAGCTCCCTCAGCTGCTCCTCCTCACACCGGAACTTCAGGGAGTTCAGCTCGGAACAGAGGCTTCTGAACGTGGTATCATTGCCCTTGAACATCCAAAAAGCCTGTTCTTAAGAGGAAAGTTTTCTTCAAAGCTGAAAACTAAACAACAGACTCAGAATATTTCAACTATAAACCCCCCATCGGTCACTGCAAAAAACAAATTTTCAGCTGCTGAGATGCTTTTGTCAAGGAATGGTGTTCACTTTCTTTGGAATGCTGTTCCTCAATTTCTGCTTTAGAGTCCCCAAATGTGCCTCATCAGAAAACAAAGAGCAGCTGGGTGTGTGCAGGTGCAGAATGAGGTCTCACAGAGAAAAACATCTCTCAAAAGAGAGTATTTATTTCCAATATTCAGGTCTAAGACTACAATTGTCTACATCTTTAAATAATCTGAAAGAAATGCAGGTAAACTAAATTTGCTCATATAAAACAATCTGTTGACCTACAATTGAATAACCCAGCTTAACTACAGCTCCAAAACCTGTCAGTTTTGTTTCCCTAATGCTGCATCGAGCAATTGATGACTGCAAACCACACTGATCATCTGTGCTACTGCCAGAGCCAGCCCAGGGAACAGAAGGCAAGCAGATCACCTCTGTTGGGAGAAATTTCTGTGCTGGTTTAAGGTTATCATTAGCAAGACTCAAAAATCTATACGGTTCCAAATACATATGTGAGAAGACACGGGGTGGTTCTCACAGGAAAGTGTGTAAATGTATAAAGATTGCTGCAAGTGAGGGCATCTCGATCCTGATATATTCCCACCACTTGGTCAATACCAAAATCCCAACATACTTCATATGTGGATGTGTTCTACTGCCCTGAACCAGAATTAGCTTTGCTTTTGTTTGTCAGAGGATGTGTTTCCTGACATAACGAGTCAGGTCACTTATCTATCAAAATGACAACACAGACATTTGAGAGGACATACAACAAATTCTCATTATTTACTACAAATATATAAACTGAAATGAAATCAAATTGAATAACTTGACTACATGAAAATTATGAAACAGTTTGTATTTTATACACAGTATATGTACACTGGTTTTGGAAATGTGGGTTTTATCCATGCAAATTTAATACAAAACACTATTTACAAAAAGAAAAATAACAGTAAGAACATTTTTTGAAAGAAACACGTATGTTGGAAGCTCCAGCAATAATGGAAATCCTGAAAAAGGCTTAATACAGTATAGTACAAGTAGACAATCTTCAAAAGTATGAAAGATGCACTTTACAAGAACATGAAATGCAAAATCAATTGAAATGCACTATTAAAAATTTTGCAAGTATATACACAATTTGAGCATCTATTTTTAATGATCACTCTCCTGCTGTGCCCTCAGAACTACTTTTGCCACATCCTGCACACATTTACGTGTTGACCATTTGGTTACACTGTATCTGCTGAGTTTTATAACCACAAGTTACAAAATAAAAAAACTGAATACCAACTGAATGATAATTGTAAAGCAATCACATTTTCATTGTTCTAGACATTCCATAACAATAAAAAGTATTCACATTACTCCCAATGTATTCCACCACCCCACCCTTTGTCCCACCACCTGTGTGTGCTCCCCCTGGGAATGTCAGCCTTCCCTGCTGCTGGTGCCACAGCCGAGAGCAGCTACAGGCAGAACTCCCAGGGCTGCAGGAACGCTGCAGGGATCACATCCCTCCAGCAGCCACAACTGCAGCAGCAGCTGCATGCACAGAGTCCTGCACAGCCCCAGAACACGAGTCCCCACTGAACAGCTACTGCAGCCCCCGTGCCACGGATGGCACAGCCAAACCCTACTCAAATACAGTCCCTTTGGAAATGTTTCACTGGTCACTCATTTTAAAATGAAACAAAGCTAAGAAGTATCTCTGTGGCATTTCCAAATAGTCTCTGTTTTACAATCTGCCTTCATAAAACTATGATGGAAAAATTTATTTTTGCTTTATTTCACTTAACTTTGAATGAAGTGAGGAAATCCTCCTTAGTGCCAAGAATTTACTTTAAATGACTGACTTTATTGTAGCAACGGGGTTACAAAACTCTGGAGGGAAATTCTGGTCTCACTGAAGCCTTACAATCATAGACTTATTTGGGTTGCAAAAGACTTTAAACGGATCAAGTTCAGCTGCAAATTTAACACTGCCAAAATCAAAATTTTTCCAAAACAATTAAATTTGCTGTCAGTCTGAGCTGTTCTTCTCCTTTAGAATTTCCTAAGATACTAGAGTAGCCATGGAAAAAAATTTTGGTTTTTGATTGTTTTAAGATTAGGATTCTAAAATGTAAAAAACACTCTGAAAATTCTTTTTTGAAAATGCAATTGGCTATATATAATTTGAACTACAAATTATTGATTAGATGTCGTTTTATGATAACTGGTGTTCCTTCCTTAGAAACTGACCAAGTAGCTTGCAGAAATTTTGCTGCCCTTTGCCTCTCACACTGAAAAAATAATGGTCAGACCCAATGAGGGAGCAAACACTTCATATAATCACAATTTTAAGATAATATGTTGCCAAAATTGTACTATATGATATACTTAAAGACAAAGCAAAGGGCATTTTATTACGTAACAAACACAGGAGCCAGAACTGCTCCTGTGCAGTGGCAAGTTTAAATTAAAATTCAATTAATTATGTATCTTCTCCATTTAAGCAGTGAAGATCAGCAGGACTTTTCTTCACAGGAAAAGAAAAACTTATCTTCATATTTTACAAAACAAACCTGTACCATAACGTTGCTCATTAAGAATAGACAGCTCACCTCTCTCTCTGTAAATGAATTACCCATGTGCCAGCGTGTTGCATATGGAACAAACCCAGCACTACTGTCTGCATTCCCTCATGGAAGTGCACGAGGGCCACATTAACACTGCAACTTTCAGTCAGAAAAGGTCTGTAGCTCCCAGAGCAAAAGCTTCCTCTGTCCCACTTCATCACCCACTGCTGGTGCAAGTTAAAAATTGGTGAATATCTATTACTGATTACTTTCAAATTATCACTCTGTGGTTTTGCTCAGGTTGCAGCATCTCTTTAAGAGCAAGGAGGTGTTTTTGTCCTGCCCAGGCCTCACTGGCACAAAGGCAGGGGATGAGCAGTGGCACATGCCAGGTCCCCTGCCCGGGGCTGGGCACGGCCGGGCTCTCTGCACCACAGGGACTCAGCTGCCCAGAGCAAAGGGGCTCTGGGAACACAAAGATGGCAAACTCCCTGTTGGTCTAAGCTCCACTGAAAGCTCCACGCACTCAAGGATCCCCATCCCTCAGCTACAAAACATGTCCTTCCTTTACTAGCACTGAAGGCTTTTCCTGGCGAGGTGATTCAACGTGAAATCAACTCAGAGCACTCTCTGCTTGGACAACTCTACTTTGCCTCTCCCCTTTCTGGTCCTAATGACATTTTTTAGATTCCAAATTTGTGTGTGTTGGGGTGTGTTTATTTGCTTTTGCTTCTCAAGTAGAGATGCTCTAACAGAAACACAGGCATTAGCCTGACCTGGTGAGGGAAAAGTGACATTTGATTTGCCAATACCAAACCACATCTCCTCTCTGCAGAAGTGCTAAAAACTCCCACAGGCTGCTTTCAGTTGAAAGCAGTGGAATCAGCCTTTCAAATAAACACTTAAGGAATCAGCAAAAGGAAGAAGTGCCAGACCTTTGTCCTTCTCATCAGTACCAACACAACACATGAAAGTTACCTTTTACTGAAAACAGATGTCTTCATTTTTGTTTAGATTTAGCTACAGATTTATGTCAAAATCTGAGGAGACTGTCACTAAATGATATGCTATTTGAAATAAAGTTTTCAGTGCAGTAAAAACCGAAAGGTTGTCCTCACCTACAATTTTATTGAGGTAACACAGCTTCCCACCTCACTTCAATGTGATTTTTCCTACCATCTAAATACTGTTCAGCTTATCAGAAAATTTTTATTAAATGAATCCACATAACATTTTATGTCAAACTTCATTTGACTTACCAGAGGTCACTATTTTAGTCAGGAGTCTGACACTGAAGTTTGCTAGTGTCAAACAAGTTCAAGCCACATTTACTATGGTCTCCAGCTCAGGTGTTCTACAAATCAAAAAGGAGAGAATCTACTGAAGTCAAGGGTAAAACTTGCCTTGACTTCAGTAAAGGCTAAGATTAAAAAAAAAAAAATCTTATGATGCATGTCAGTGTTTCATTGTTTCAAATCCATTCCTATTTTATGCTCATAGTTCTTGGTTAGGTTTTGGAAGGCCTCCAGATGCAGGGGTCTGCATGGTTTCTGCATCCCCAGCAGTGCCCCAGTGAGCACACTGCATTAGCAGTGCTGGAGAAGAGATGTAAAGCACTTCTGAGATACTCTCTGGGAAGACACCACACTTCACAACAATTATTTTACTGTCACTGCTTTAAGAGCTCACCGTGTCTGGGACATTATTGCTCAAGTGAAAGATCAGTCATGTGTGACATTCTGCATCCAGCGACATACAACACGAAAAATACACAAGGCCAGAAGCCCTGCCACTATGCTGATTCACTCTGTAATTTACAGTTCATGCCACATTATTGCAAAGTTTATTAGGAAAACTTAATGCACCTTCCTAAAGCTTTTAATGTTGATTTTTCTTCACGTCATGAGTGAAAATGGAACAAGTGCACCAGGAACTGAGCAGGCCTGTTTTTAACTACCCTATCAGCTGTATCAATACTAAGTAATGGCATCACATCCTAACAAAATGGAAAATGGGTATCTCAAACACTGCAAATGTTTGGAGCAGGGATTCTGGAATCACAATAGTTCACCAGTGCCACTGGCACAATTTCTTAAAAAATTAAAGAGGAAGGAGGAAAGTGGCCCAGAGTAACCAACAACATGAATGCACTTAGATCTGAGAATGAACAAAAATAAATAAGATGCTGGGAATCAAAAGGAAAGGGAGAAAGGAGTAGAGTATATGCAAATTCTTGAACAGAAAAGACACTACTATCTCCACAGGCTATTTGGAAATGAAAACTTAAAATTCAAATCTTTTTAGCATCATTTTTGAAATTGGTATTAAAGAAATCACAATGGGTACAAGCCAATGTTAGCAAGGCTTTAGATTATTATTATTATTATTATTTGTAAAAGCTGTCAGACAAAAAGATTCATCCAAGCACACTGGATCTTTTCTCAGACTGCTCCCAAGGGTACTGGAAGGCTTTAATCTTTGCCATGCTAGAAGGGAAGCATTGGAAGAATCATGATTATCCTTCCCCATAAGCAAGAAGGCAGCCATAATAATTTCCAAGGAATGGCAAAGCAAGACTGTTGCTACAAGTCTGTGGGGAAGAACTGCTGAGTACTTAAAAAAAAAAAAAAAAAGTTGTTTTAGTAGTTTTCAGTTTAAAATGAATACATAAGTTTCATACCCAGTTTTCAACTTACTGAGGAGTTTGAAAAATCCCCAAGTAGTCAGCAGCTGCCATGCTACATCAAGGGAATTTTTAATGTTTAGACTGTGATATAACTTAATAAAATTAGTTCAAGAAGGAAAAATGTTACCTTAAGATAAGAAAATGTTTTCAAATATGACAATGAAATAGCAGTGGAGATCAGTTTTCAGATAACTGAAAGTGAAAATTTAAAGTTAGCACGTCCATGGCTAACACTGAACTAGAACTCTGCTCTGGTAGTAGCAACAACAGTGAAATGAAAGACAAGGACTTATTCTTTTTGAGTGGGCTTTTTAGATGTAGCAGGCAAGCATTCTGCTTAGTGAATTATAACTTTTTCATTAGTTTTTGCATGACTTTTCAGATAATGCCTTTAATGAAAATAGAGACTGAAGTTGTTAAAATAACCATTAAGAAGCGATACAAGAACCAATTAGAGATAGATTTGAAGTACGGTATTTCAAATGTCAAAGCAATCCAGCTTCCTTAGATACATATTTATCTAACCTAAGATTAATATCTAGGACTTTGCAAATTAATTTATACATCAGCCTCTCCATAAGCTGTTTTAAGACAACAGTATATGAACAATAGTGGATTTTAACTATTACATGTACACTAACTTGTTTCAATGGATTTAAAAACAAGTGGTATTTTTAAACTTATCATCAGAAAAAGGTTATTTTTCCTGTAAGCTATTGCCTATAAGGACTACAGTAGAAGGAATAGACAATACTCCTCCCTCATTCTTTTATAAATTATCTTACATGGGGTCTTGATCAAATGGAAAGAACAGAATCAAATCTTGTCACATGCTTGGCAAACATATTCCTCAACTGAAAATAACTTAGCCTGAAATAGAAAATCTGTAGCAGTCAAAACATTTTTTTAATTGAGCTACCTATTCATGGAGAACAAACGAATACAAACAGATCTACTACCAAAACTATGGAATTATTTGCAACTGATTTAGAGAAAAACTCAACTGCGTATGGTTTTAAAATGTTGTCAAAACACCAAGGATTTGTGCAGAAGCAAACAAATACATGAACTCAGAAGTTTCAAAAAAACACCACAGTGGAAATGTTTCGTTTTCACATTTATCCATCGATCTAATGTCTCAGCACAGTGGCATTTGTACAAACTGACCTGTGTGCTAATGCCACACTCATGTAAATTACACAATAAACCCTGCAAACACTGAAAAGATAACACTGATACTTCCCAGCTAAATCATGGATATACCTGTTGTAAAAATGTAATGTGAGATCAGGAGCAATATTACACAAAATCCTGAACATCACAGCGTAAACCTGAGATTTTGGCAGTTTTATCAAAATGTCCTAAATGACTCTGTATGAATCACTAGTCCTCATGTCTTACTCATCATGTGTATTTGTTTGTCCCAAACAAAGAAAAGTAGACAACTTTGCTTTTGTCCAACAATACATTAAATCAAAAGTAATAAGGTATTATCAAATTAAATATCATAAATAAAAAGTATTTACAGTATTTTCTAATTATTAGACAACAAATAACCAATTAAATTGTGCAACAAACTTAAAACATCCAACATCAAAAGTGTGAAGTATTACTTAAATCTTCACATACTGATTTTACAAAAAAACTATTAAAATATTAAAAATTTTCCATTTTATCTATTTTAAACAAAGAAATTTCAAAAATGTTTAAGACTATTAAGAGTTATCAATTACACAGGCACTTCACAGGTAAACAATCTACAGTACAACTGAAAAAAAATATTTGGCACCAACCTAGAAGACTGGAAAAACTCAATAAACTGTGTCCTTTTCTCATTGTATCCTGTTCTGTGTAATCACCAGACACTCAGACTCAATACTGGCAATGTTAGAAGTGCGTAAGTTACAATCAGGAGTGCAAAAAACAAAGAACGCAAATATTAAGCTTTCAGAGAGTGAAAGGGGATTACAAGTGATCAGTTGCTCACATTTCTACCATCAGACCATCGCTACATTTTTGTCTAATTTTTAAATCAAATGATTGACTCAAAAAATTAAAGTGACGGGGGTGTGCTTTGTACTTCCAAAAGTAATTCAAACAACATTTTCAATGTAAAAAAGAAATCCAGCATTTGACTCTAACACTGAGATGTTAAATGGCAGCTTTTAACTTAACTAGAAAGAGAACCTGATGCTACCACATTCTTTTTGTACATCCAATTACAAAAGAAAAAAAAAGGAAAGTTATGTTCTTTTAACTGTGAACTGACTCCGAGGTTTTCACACACAGCTCCAAAGTAAGGCTCTCTACAGCATCTGGACAGATGTTAGTTTTTGATGGCTTCGGTGTTCCCGTGTAGGAGGCTGAAGTGCCTCAGAGCAATCCATATCAACAGAGCAAATGGGAAGCTGCCTAGCTGCCAAGGAGTCATGTCACATGGAAGAAAGCTGAGATACTTTCAATGCAGGCAACTCAAGCAGAGCTTGAACTGTGAGGCCAACCTTCACCAGACCCCTTTCCTCCAGAATGTGATGAGGCAAGCAAAGTCTCTCCTGCAAAAGAACACAGGACACTTAACCAGTTCCATGCCGTCGACCCCAGGGAGGGTAAGGAACACATTCTCTGAAGCCACACACACATCCGGAAGACACTTGCAGAGAAAACACCTTTGGCCTTAAATGTCACCTGTGGTCCTCTACAGCAAGAGAATGGGCAGAAACTTGTTATAGCTACGATCTGTTTAAAGTGTTAAACTATGACTGTGTCAGAAGATACATGAAAGATGGCTAAATTCATAAAGGACTTTTCTTTTCACAGGCAGAGTCAGAGAAACAAGCTGGTGGATGCTGTTGGCTCAGGGGCCTTCTTCTCCCTACCCCTGTCTTGCAAACTTATTACCAATCTTTCCCTTGGGATAACTCAGAAGTGCTGATAGACTCAATAATGAACCATTCTCCAAGAAAGTCATAATTCAGTCTCAAAATTCAGCACAAGATGGACAATCTTCCCAGTTGCCAGCTGGTGTTACAAGTAATTCATGAGGTAAATCTCAGCACCTCTAGCTCCTGTGGCTCCACAAGAGACAGAAGCTATGGCAGAGCAGTAAACCAGCTTCTAACTCTATCAACTAATTTTCTTCTTGCACTAAAGAAGATCAAGGGAATTTTTTGTCTCATAATATGCAGGAAACTATTTACTTTTTAGGTTTTTTCCCCTCATAAAAGGAGGTAAGAGGATACACTTGGGCAACAGAAGCACAAGTAATGGGCTGCAACTACAGCCACACTAAAAAAGACAGCCAATCATTCAGGCTACAGACTTCTGTAAGTGTAGGATATTTCCTAGGCAGACTGAATTCATGCCAAAGTGAGTTGCTAAACTCGAGACTTTCAAGTAATAAAGCATCACTCTCCCAAGTCCAGTCCTTTGTTTAGATGACAATATACTTTACAAGGAGATCAGTGTTATTTTTACTATTAAGAACTGACTAGAAATCCATAAAGTAGCTTCCTCAAGTTCACCCCGTAAGACTGGAGTGGAATTTCTCTTCAGATCTTCAAGTTCTCTGGTCAGTGTAATAATCACTGTTGCTCCCTACATAAAGCTCCCCTAACCCCCAAACTCAGTATTTGCTGATGTTTTCTGTGGTTATTAATAAATCAATAAAGCAATTAGGGTACCTGTGGAACGCCCAGTTTTTTACAAGCATCAAGAAAGTTTTCAACATTTCTTCGGCACTTTGCCATGCTGAGTTTAGGCTGTAAAGACAGGATATTAGATCTTCATCAGACATTCATGAAGGAGTGTGTATTTCTGATGTAAATTCACTTACTAAAACACAAGACACACTCTATGAAGACTCAGTATGAGGAAAATAGCTCTTAAACTAAACTTCTGAGCCTTGTTTAATGCTTCTTCCAGAAAACCCAAAGTGAGTAATGTAGCAAATTACTGCAGTAAACATGAGTCACAATGTTTTACTATTGAAATTCAGAAGCTTGTTTTCATGTAAGATGTACCAAAAATGAGATCAATGATTTATGCCTTACCACTGCTGGCGATGGGACGTGAATGCTGGCGACAGAACGCGGCCTTATGTGATTGGCTAAATGGCAAAGAACCACCCCATCCATCAACGCTGCTCCAATGTCATCTGGCAAAATCACCTTCAACCTGGATTCAAGGTTCTAGGAAAAAGGCCATAAGTAAGTTACTCTCAACACTAGCTAGTTTTTCATTTTAGATCCAGGGTATTTTAAAGCATGTAGATGTTTAAAAAGAACATTTCAATACTAAAGTGAAATAAACAGAATAAATTTACACTTAGTATAAACATCCTTTTCTCCTTATAGGCCCTGTGTTCCTTTTGTTTGTATTGTTGGGTTTTTCTTGTGTTTCATGTTATTTTGTGGGGTTTTTTAAAATGACACAACATACATTGAGAAAGACATTCTGCCAACAATGACCAGAACACCCAGCTCTCAAGCCCATACAACAAACTCACTGCTCATAATAGGAAAGCACAGAACTTAAGGACAGAAGTGTTATGCTGAATATGTAATCAGTGCTTAGTGGGCAGAATCTGTGAGGTGAAATTTTATGAGAAGGAGGAAAAGAAAAAGACTGGAACACAACTGTGGGAAAGGCTATTTCACTTGTACAGATGACAGTTAAGCTGGAGTGGCCAAGGGCCTACTCTTGTCTTGCAAAACAGAGAAGGCAAACAATGGTTTTTCCCACCCCAATAACAAGACTTCACTGCTCAGGAAGTGAACCAGACAAAACAAACATCCTTCAGAGAAGTCACACCACAAATCAGCAGTGCCCTGAGAAGCAAAGCAGCTACGATTTAGTTAACTCTAGCTGCTAAATGCCTTGAAAACAGAACTACACAAAAAACAATTTACTGGAAATCTGAAATGTAGATCCCATTCAGGACTGTGAAATTTGTAGCAACTTTCTACACTCAAAAAGCATTTGGTCATTTAGAAAAGAATAATCATTTTTCTTCAGATCTCAGGTCAAACAATAGCAAACACAAGCAGATTTATTGTCTCCCTAGGAAAGTTTAAAACCTCAGAAAAAAAATTCATTTCACTTTGTTTTTAAGAAAGAAAACAATCCCAACTAATTCCCAGTTGGTATTTTGGTTGGACCCAAACAAGTACCAGTGCAGCCTGTTCCATGAAATTCCTTAGGAAGAAACACCACTACAGCGATGCCCGTGTACAACTGCAACAATCTGGAGGCCTTTAAAATGGAGGTTTAAATTGTGGTACAGAGCAAACTAAATGCACTGCACCCATATAGTGAATGATGGTACCTACACTGCGAAGCTGTCTGATTTGTTCCCTTTCTTCCCTTAAATGTTCCATTTTCCTCCTCATAGTAAACCCAGGGTCCACTGCACCATAGTCCTGGCGTGAGGCACGGCTGAAAGCTATCAAACATGAGGGAAGTCAGTCAGCAGAATTCAGATCGAAAACATTCCAAAACTAAAGATCTATAACTGAGGATAAAAACAGAAAAAAAACTGTGGAACTTTTAAGAACAAATATATTTAAGGATCCTGCTAGAAAAGATGCTGCCAATGAAATATCTTTCAAATATGCAGAGATCATCTTACTTAAGTGTAACTGGATAATTAGAAAATATGGAGACTGAACTGACTTCAATATTGAAGTATCAGTATGGGACATACAACTTCATCTGCACTTCTTCAAGAATCTCAGTCTAGCTGAGTATTTGCACTGTGTTTTACTTTTAATCAGTAAAGTATAAAGCCTTTAAGCCATCAAACCTCAAGAACAATTGTGTACTGTTTCCCTGTTCTTTGACAGTGACTAAGTATGCAGAAAATAAAGAATTGGGAAAAAAACCTGAAAAAAACCCCAACCCCCTCAGAAACCCAAACAAATCACTCTGCAACTTGAGAAGCTTCCAATTACTTGTTTGCCAAAGCAGCTGTCTGTGCCTTTCCCAGTACTATGCAGTGATAGGTACATTGAGTGAACTGCTGTACTGTGACATCTGCTATGCTTACTGCCTCTTGCAGCCTGGGAAATAAACACACTATGTTAGAGAACAGCAGCTTACCTGACCTTGGTTTGAGACCAAATGGACCATGAGTATTACTATCTGTCCTTTCATAATCCTGTTAAAAGAGATGAAGTCAGTTTTCTCCACTCATTAAAAATAGCAACTTTCGTTCCCACCAAGATACTGTTTAAATTATTCTTGCCTAAGGAGAGTCCTTCTGCTTAACTGTAAAAGTCTTTTGAAGAGGACAATATAAATTGAATGAATGCAGCCTTACTACATACAGATAAAACTGCCATAATGAGAAAGAAAAGCAGCACCAGATTATCTAAAATGTATTGCAAAATATTTCAAACTACTGCAAACCATTCTGTGAACACAGTTTAAGCCAACTGTAAGTAGATGCAAATATTCTCCCAATGTTTAGCGTCAAAAAAGTTCTCAAGATATATCTACTTCCAACTATGATGACCAGGTTTTTCTCATTTCACCATCTGAAAAGAGAAATGCACTCAATATCTTGGTATGTACATGAGATACCCTTGCATTCCAGTGTATTCTGGGAGATGTTTTAATTCTGCTCTCTCAGGCTCCTTACTGACACGAGGTGGAAATGTTAATAATATTTGCTTTACTTTGAGCTAAGCAGTCTCACAGTGAGACTTCCATGCACAGCCACCCCTGAATGAAGCTGGAAGGCTGCACCACAGAGGTGACACCTGGGATTGAGAAGGATGAAACTCTCTGAGAAGTGTCACCACCTTTAGGTTCCTGGTGATGTATGAAGTACTAAACCATAAACGTCAAATCCTCCCAGTGACTATGTGCCCTGAAGAACAGTCTTCCTTAGGAAGACCTATCAAATATGGCAAATCTGATTTTTATTTCATTAGTATTTTCATCAGGAAAGATAATGGAGACAAAGCAATGCACCTTTCCTCACACTAGTCAAAAAGAAGAACTCTAGGGGAGATCAGAGTTCCAAAGGTAAAACAAGTTGTAATATCTGTCTCTAGTTTCTAGCTCTTCTTGAATTTTTATTATGATGAAATACTTCTAACTGTAATTTCAAAGGAAACTAACAGCTTTGTATCTGCATGAAAACCTGGTGACAGCAATGAACACAAAGAAATGTTTGTTGAATGAAAAACAAACCCACAAACTTGTACCTCAGACGACACAGGAGACTGTGGGGACACATTAGTATTATCACTGTCTTGCTAAAAAGAAATCAAAGAGATGAAATTATAAAAATGAAAATGATGATTTAACAAGAAACATGAAATTATGAAATACATGAGACATGAAACATTTGTCAAGTATGCTACAAGCTGGCAGCAACTAAGTTATAAAATATGTAAGGCACCATTGTTCACTGTTTATGTCAAATATTAGAGTTTTACATCACCTCTCCTTGATAGGTGAATTAATTTTGCAAGCAAATGTCCTACTGTTCCCCAGCAGGCAATCATGATCTTTTTTTTTCAAATAAAGGAGTGTAACAGTTTTTTCTGCTATGGCTTTGGAATGCAAAGTTAATTTGTTCAAAAAAGAAAAGAGAATAAATTTATTTCTTAATATTTCACACAATTACTACATCTCACCTCATCATTTTCATTTCCACTTGAACTCTTTCTGGAAGACTTATACTGCAAAACACACACAATTATTACTTTAAAATGAAAACATGGTTTTCATTTGAACTAAAAGGCTTGCTTTCACTCAAATGTTACTTATTACTGATGAAGCTGCTGAGAAAAAAAAGCCATGTTACAGAAACAAAGGAGCAAAAAAGAAACAAACCAGAAAAGAACATGACATTTCCAGGCGAGACAAGATCTTCATTAGTTGAAGAGATAAGTGCATTTTAAAACTAAACACTTTTATAACGTGAACTCTGCATGTGACAGCTGATCCAAGTGAAAAGATCTTAACAACTGCTAACACAAAGCTTTATTTCTTAGAAAAAATTATGCAACCTAGGAAAGCTACTTTTGTAATATGTTTTACATGACTAAGATTGCTTACACTTCAGGAGATTGACTTGACATTGTAAAAAATACAGATTAAGGCTGCCTTTAAAACTTCAAAGTCTGATCACATCCTTTTATGTATTTAAAAGGGCTTTACCCACAGGCTATGTGGGCTTTACCCACAGGTCTGTCTGATTTGTTGTGTGTTGCCTTCATCACTGTCCCACCTCCCTGATTATGCTAAAAGTGGAGAAAATTAGGGAGGAATTGAAGGAAAAAATTTACAAAAGTAGTATTTAAAAAAAAAAAAGTATTTTATTGTCTACAGATCAAGTGTACGAAAAAGCAGAGAAGCCCCATGCAGGTGAATTAAAAAGATTCTCACTACAAAAGTCTAACCATGTGGGGTGTATGTGGCCAGGCTACTCCTCTTCATGACGTGACACAAATGCAGGCTGAGTAAGAGACAGCTGTACTGTCACTGGTTTCTCACAATGGCACTGGTACCTCTCTTGTTCCCAGATTGCCATGGCAAACAGGCTCTGTTTCAGTGGCTTATTGCCTTGGTTTTGCAAATGAAACTATGAAACAGTGTCTTTTGTTACTGTACAGGCTGTTTAATTCACTTAGGAGACCCATCTAGAGCTGTATGTAATGTGATTTCAGGCATCTGCTTCCATCACAGAGCTCACAACTGACTGGTAAGTTCTGAGGAACCACTTCTGTATTGGTAGCACAGCTCTTTAAACCAGGCAAACAACTGAATTCTGTTTTACTGAGAAGTTTCTCTCTCTTTCTCCTCCAATGCCACAGCAAAAAATTAATTTCAGGATGAAAACCCTGGAAAGAGGGTAATAATCTCTTCAGGAAAAAAAAAAAAGGCTTCTGTAATCACAACAATGTATCTGAGATGTATGGCATGCTCTGTTCTCCCAAGAATTTAATTTCTTTGAAGTTCCCTGGCATTTCACAAAGATGTTTGATGGTAAAGACCCAAGAACACTAATTTCATAAGTGACAAATTTAATTTTTATTCACCCTAGCATTGCTCAGAACTCTCCTATTTCTCTCCATAGCCCAAAACCTATGTTACCCAATGCTGCTAGAACTTCCCCTGTGCTCTGAAGAAAGCAGACACTGGCACCTGCTGACTGAGGGTGCACACTACAGCAGCAAGGGAACACAGTGAAAATTTTCCTTCTGAAATGCAAACTAATGCCATGAGACCCAAAAGGCATAAATCATTCCTAGAACCATGCTGCAAAAAAAGGCAATGTATATTTTCTTTGCACTAAAATTAAGTACAAAAATAGCTGAATAAAAATGCTTCCAAATAGATTGTGAAGGACCAATGACAAGATTAGTTTTTGGTTTTGCCAGAAAACAACAATGAATTACTTTCTTTTACTTAAAGGATAAAAAAAAATCTTTGATCAATTTTTTCCTCTTGATTTTCCTGCACCCTCAAATTACCCTAAATACATACATATATATATATTAATGAAAAGAGTCAAAAAATTGTATGTTACATGCAAACTTAAAAGCATCATAACTTTTGAGGATTTACGTTTACTTAGTTTTATAGTTTCTTCTACTCTTATTAAAAAACAAAGTGTCACCCACCCTCACTCTCCCCATTACCTTGAAATACTCTTTTCTAATTTGTTTACTTCTCCTTCTTTCTTCATTCTGCCAGATTATTGGCTGTGTTTCTGGCCAGTGCTGCTCATCCACTGAATCCTTCTGGTTTTCCAGTGGCTATAACAGTCAGAAATACTTTTATGTAAAATGTAAACATACCTCTTGTGTATTAGCACAAATTATTATGAGCTACAGTTGTTAATTGTTTGCCTGCCTCAATCTAGCTTTATGACCTAAAAGTTTAACAGTCTTAGTGGTGATTCTGGTAGAAACCACTTACTCCTTTTCAAATACTAAAATATATTTCACAGAAGAAAAAGAATCTATGAAATAATTCTTCAGAAAATAACACTTTCAGCATTGAGTCTAATTTTGCAGGTAGGTTAGGAAACCACCAAAGGCTGCCAGAAATACACCAGTTTCAAGTGTGGTTAGCCACTAGCACATCTAATTTCTCACTGTGAATACTCATCACACAGAGAAAGGATGGCTGCAACGAGACAGTTTGAGTATTTGTTGGCTGTTCTGATCTAAAAGATTATCCACCCCAACAAGCTGGAAGAGAAATCTCTCTTTCAAAGTACTGTATTATGCAATACATACTGAGGAGACAGCTCAAGTAGATTGATTCTTAAACAATAATAAATATATATGACTGTCTACTTTATGAAAACTGAGACAACCTGAATGGACTGTTTCCTAAGGGTACCACAACACTTCTGTTTCTTCTTACAAGAATATGAGGGCATTTAAAGCAATTTTAGGTACCTAACAGATTAAAATAATAAGGTACTCTCTACAGTTTAACTGTAATTTTGTCTTATGATGCAAGCTTCTCACTGAGGTATGGGAGATGAAAGCCCTACATACTTCAACCCATCTACAAGCTGCATCTAAAAACCAAACTGAACACGATGGTGAGGCAATACCTGTATATGGAAAGACAGACTAAACCCAAGAACGTGAAATTAGTTTCAAGACCTTAAAGCTGGTACCACATGCTTTTAAAACAAAAGGCCGCCGTTACAAACAAGTCAAATTGAGGCATAAGATTTCCAACAGGTTTATATTTTCCACCACAATTAAGACACCTTCAGGAACTATGTGTATAAGTAACCGTACGAATGCATAAAAGTTTTCTGCCATAGAGACAAAATCAAGGAAACAACAACAACAAAATCACTCAAATATAAAGCCACCACATTTACATTTGAGTATTTACCTGCCAGCTGTATGGGGACACTGGGGAATTCACTTCATTTGCTGAAACACTACAAAGTAATATAAAAGGCATTATGAAGCACACTACTTTTTTGTGTACTTTAAAACATGTTACTTGAAAATATAAATAAAAGTGAATCCTTAAAAAGTGGCTTCTCCACATCACTACAGTATTTTTTTACCATCTGTGTAAGATGTCACAATGTGGCTTAAAAGTATGACCATGTAACTAAAATCTGAAATCATATTTCACTTTAACATAACTTGACAATGGGTCTTTCACACTACAGTACTTTATTCAGATAAAACTTCTTTGGAATTTTTTAGTGTGTTTTGGTTTTAAGTCTCAGAACTGCCTGTTTCATTAACAAAAAAGGAAAAGGCAAATTTAATTCTTCCTGGATTACCCTCTAATAAAGACGCCTAACAGAGGTGCACACTTGAATAGGTGACAGCATCTCATAGAGAAGAACCTGTGGTAAGTAAGCAAGGCCTGGAAGGTTCCATGGAACAGCTGCAGCATGAGTCACACAACCACAGGACATGTGTGCAGCCAGCTCTGCAAACCACAGGTACCACTGAGATGGGACAGCCACAGTAGGATGTGTCACACTGAAGGAGCTGCACTGGGTCAAGTTGCTCCCCTGAGGTGTAGCTGAACTGCAGAGAGCCATTCCCACCCCACTGCTATCCAGCAACACCAGCAGTTACAGCTTTTCTCCCCCTCAAACAGACATTTCCCAATTCCCTAAAGACAAGGCTTTGGGTATTTTTGATTATTGATGGTTTCTGGGTTTGGTTTTTTTTCCTTTGTTTTGCATGTGGGTGTTGTGCTTTTTTTTTCCTTAATTCAAAGGAAAAGCCTAAGTACAGCTCCTGCAGACAGTGGACTCCTCAGTAACACAGCCTCCACAAACAATAAAGGTGTTGTAGGCTGAACTCCAGGCAATGCTTTTCCAACAGCTCTTAAGAGCACAAAAGGACTGCCAAGGAGGAAAATTCAGATGCCTAAGCACAGCTCCAGTGCCACCTTGTGTAACACAGGATAAGACATCTGCACAGCACCACCACCTGTGGGAAGAGGTACAACCTTCCACACTGGAATTGGAGGTCTGAAACATAAATGAATTGCTGCCATAAACAGACCTACAAATTTGTTTCTGGATGACATCAAATTTCCTACATGCTGAGACAAACAGATTTTTTTTTTTAATCTGAAAGAAAGTAGCTCAAGAATAGATTACTCTTGTAGCTTCAATTTCATCATGAGCTAAAAGCATTATGATAGAAGATGGCAGTAGTAACACAATAAACAAAAATGAAACTAATAAAAGATTGAAAGCTGTGATACATTTAAGTATATCAATACCATTTTTCAGATTCCATTGGCTGCTTTGGCCTGTTCCTTGTGTTTACTGAAACTGAATGATTAAGAAGCCTAGGAAAAAAAAAAGTATTTAAAACAATTTTCTTAGAATATGTTACTTTCACTGCATCACATTTCCTGTAAATAAAAAAGTTTTGAATATTAAATGGCATCTCCCATAAAACTAAAATGTGTGTGTACACATATGAAATCCAAGCCCATTCCTGCTTCCAACTGAATTAAGAGCATCATTTCCAGCTCTTAAAGTATTTCAAGTTCTGTATTTTAAGGAAGCAAAACTTGGTGATAATTCAAACCAAAATGAAGTCCCCTCTTACTTTTCTCCCTAAATAGATACTTTCAACTGATCTCACACCTAGTGTAAAGCTGCTCTCAACACAAAAGGCTCCACCCTCCACTAAAATTAGAAGACGCAAGAGAGTCAATCTAAAGAAGACCAGAAAGGTTAGAGACAGACTGAGCACAAAAAAGTCAGTCAGGAGGGGCAGATGAGAAGGTGACTGAGAAAGAAACACCACAAGTGCAAAGGAAATGTAGGTTAAAAGGTGAGGTGGAAAACTGAGAAACACAGGTTAAGAACTAAATGAAAATTTTATAATGGAAATTCCACTTTTCTAAATGGTAAACAGCCAAAAAAGCCTAAACTTACAGAGCTTCTGAAAGGTGTTTTTATCTGGAGCAAATGCATACCACAAATGCATGTGTGCACAGGAAGATGATACGAGCTATTATGGATGCTTTAAGTGTTAAAAATAACAAAATTATCAGTAACACTTAAAGTTAAATGTTTTCAAGTAAGCATCACCTTGAACTTAAGTGACAAATTCTGAACTCTTGAAGGTAGCAATATTACACTTTGACACTGACTTCATGTGCAGAAGTGTGATGGAAGTGCACTTACACAGAATTATACGAAGAACTAGAATGTATTAAGAATCAGAACACAACCAACTATTCAATGGAAGAAAGTAAAAGAGTAGGCTCCTTTTTATATTTCTTTACCATTATGTAGTGCAGCACAGTCATTAACTTTAAATGACTGATGATTTTTCAAACAAACTTCTCTGATTACTGTGATAACGTTGAGGTCAGTAATCTCATTTGCAGTATAGACCTCATTGTGTGACCCTCAGTTTAATGGGATTATGAGAAGTTAAGCCTGTAAACCTGTAAATGTCCATAAAAGTTAAAGCTTGTAAAAGGTAAGCCTGTAAACGTCTGCTGCACTCAGTCTGTAGCATCTGCTTCCTATATTTTGTGTTCAGAAACTAAGTTTTGAGGGGGCATTCCAGAATTAATTTATACTACAGACTGAAAAAATTGTAGCCAAAAAAATATTCAGAGCATGGATTATCAATCCAGAATATAAACATGCTATTTTAACCTCATTACTTTTTACAAAGAACCCCTATTTAAACTAGCTTTGTCTTCAACTGAAAGCAATGAGAAATTCAGTGAGACTTTGCAGCAAGTAACAATTACAAGTAAAAAAAAAAATACATACACTCTCAGTTTGATGCAACACGCACCAAAACTGACACTGCAGTGTAAATGCAATGACTGTATATAATAGAGGCTATTCCTTTTTTATACTTACTATATGAAACGCAAGGAAAAACTATTCAAGCTAAATCTAACATACATATACACATACCCTTTTCAGCTACTTTGCACCATTTCTGTGCAACATGTATATAATTAATGATTGAGTTAATCATGAACTAAAGTTATTTAAACAAAGTATATTCTTATACTTTCTAAAACAAAACCAGTAATTTTTGAAAGCTCCTATTAAAAAACTGAAGAATATTGATGGGGAAGTAACAGCAAGTTCAGTATCTGACATATTGCATGCTGAGTTACAGAAATCTCAATTTCCTGTGGAATAATGAACTTGAAAGCTTTTAACTGAAGAAAATAGTGAAGAAAATTAATCTGAATTTACTAAATTGCAGACAATTGGCAAAATAATTTGTTTAGCTGGAAGGGGGTCAGGGGGAATCACTGCAGGCATGTTAATTACTGTCTTCCAGGAAATACAATGCAAAGCAGAGTATGCAACATGAAAGCAGAAGTAGTTCAAGTT
The DNA here is from genome assembly GCA_013398275.1 of Promerops cafer. Taxonomy (NCBI): domain Eukaryota; kingdom Metazoa; phylum Chordata; class Aves; order Passeriformes; family Nectariniidae; genus Promerops; species Promerops cafer. The sequence goes on from VZSE01013519.1 coordinate 626,198, forward strand.
CAGAAGTTACACTCCAGTGTGGTGCTGGTGGTCCAACAATTTCAGCAACTGTTGCCATTCATACCATCACTGATGAAATCCAAACCTTTTATTGTACAGCTCAATTATTGGGCCCAATACTGATGATCTGACTGATTCTAAGACCTTGCACAGGACACCTGTGCTAGAACTGCAATTCATTTCCTACTTATGATTCCTACAAATCACACCAATTCTGTTGTTACAGAGGTAGAACACAAACTAATCCTCTGAAAGAGTTCTAGAACTCACACAATTTTTAAAATCTAAATTACTCAACACCACATATTTATTTATATATTCTACTTCCATATTATGCAAGCACAGGATCTACTCCAAAGTGCTTGATCAGATGAGAGAAAAAGGCAATGACAAGACCAACAATGATATTGGAAAATATTTTCTCAAGTTTCAGGATTTAAAGAGTGGAATCTCTTCTCAGCCACTTATACTGTTAGATTTTGTGCAAACATAGCAATGATTAATGAACACAAATGAAGTGAACAATGGTAGTGTTATTTTAAGGTTAGCTATCTTCAAGTTTACACAAGCAAGTATTACCTTGAATCTCAAAAGTGTAAAAAGACATTAGAAATCCCGTGCAATGAGACAAAGATGATTTGGACTCCTTCCAGAGCAGTCCACTGACTTCACATCTGGCTCTGCTTTGTGACTCAAGCTGTGCTCTTCTGGATTTAGACAGTTTTAGGAAATCACTGCTGCCAGGTAAGAACCCAGACTTAATTTTGTGCAAATTCCAACAGGCTCATTTGGAACAAATGAAAATTATTTAATCTAAACTACCCTACTGTCTTTTGAAAAAGACAAGGAGTATCCAGACTAAGTTACAGAGCTTCAATTTAAAAGGTAACCAAGTCTGAAATCACTTCATCCAACACCTACATGTTTGAGTATAGTCTACACTACACTCCAGTTTTATGCTACCGGTGAGGTTTGTATATTACAAATCCTTCCACCATGGGTCAAATACAAAACAAATTATCTCTGGTCATGCTAACTTGAAAATTATCACTTTAAAACCAAAGTATCAAACAACACAAAACCACCAAACAAATAAAACCCCAAAGAACTAAAAGCACCACTTTGCCTGAGGTACTATATCTGAGGTTGTATACTTAAAGAAAAATAAAATATTTTAGGTTTGGACTCATAGCGTTCTTTGGAGAATTGCCTAATTAAATATTTTTCTTAATTAATATTTCATCCTAAAGAACAAAGAATGTATTGCAAACTGTTTTTGATAACAAAACATCTTAGGCCAACTGAGCCAATCTCTTTTACTCTGTTTTTTTCAAGAGATGGCCAAGAGCATTTCTTTTGTCCACATTTTAACTCTATACCTTGATGCACGTCCTGCCGCCCTGGTCCTCTGGAAGAGCTTTTCACTGAATGAAGTTCTATAGCTTAGTGGCCTTCGTCTGTATTCACATGTCATGCACACCAAAGCCAAAGACGGAAGGAGGAAGCAGGACAGGTTGATGGGAGAGGACAGGGAAGTCATTAGCAAAGCAAGCAAAAGGAAAGGAGACTGCATAATATTACAAAAACATACACTGAACAAACAGAAACGTGATTAGTAAGGAATTATTTTGTGATGCTTAACTTCCCTGAGGATTCTGCTCACTGATTGACCATATTTTCCACAAACAAGCACAGAAATATCTTCACTAAATCCTAAATAATATTCTTACTGCTGGTTAAAAAACCCCATGGATTCAAAATCAGGGCTAAATTTTCTATTAGAGGAGATTTTGAGCTCATGTACCTAAAGATACATAAGCAAACTTCAAAATATAAATGCTAAATTAAGAAGTAAAACTTAGGAACTATTAAGATTGCACATCTGCATAATTCAAGACAAAGCAGAACAATTAGCAAGACCACTGCATTAAGACACAACAACATATGACGAGTAAAATTCAAGTTGCAGTACTTCAGAAGAGGAGTGGCTTGGCATTTCAAATGATTAGATAACCAGGAAATACGTAATCAAACAAGAGCCTCATGCAACATAAATAACCATCATATAAAAACCTAATACAAGAAAAACACCCTCATACTCTCTTCCTTAATAGGAGAAAATTATGCATTCTTGGCCTTATTTGCAGTTCTTTTGGAACACACTAGCATTAAGATCTTCCCCTCCCTGTGAACAACAACCAATTATTGAATGCAGGGCTTGGAGTTCTAAGCAAAACCTATTTTATCTTTTGTACATGCACACTACTGTTACTATGTTTACCTAATATAAAATGCTGGTGAATTTTTAAGACCCTGCAATTCATAGTATTGGGATCTCAGTTTCTCTGAGGGCTTAATGTGTATTTCAACCATCTTAAAAGCAAAGCAGCAGAGTCTCCTAATTACACAGAAATTTCAAAGAAATGAAAATAGTATTGAAGTTGGTATGAACTTACGTCCATTACTGTGGGATACTGAATGAGTGTTATGAACTATTTTAATTCATGAACTACTGTTAAATACAACTTTCACCTCTCAGAAGAGCTTACTCTTGAAGTACCTCACAGCATTTGCCTGCTTGGTAAAGAACAATACAGAAACTGTTCCTGTGCCAGCCTGGCCATTTCTGTGTGACTACAGCTATTGAACTGTAGCTAACTTGTTCTATCACATTCCTCTAATCTGCTGCTTGTTCCATGACTCCTTTTCAAGAATTGTTCTGTTGAGATGCCCATAATGAAGCAGAGAAAGGAAGGCAGTTGAAATAATTTCTTTTTATACATAGATATTGTCATTTGACAGAATAATGTTCAAACAAATTTCCCCTTCAGTCCACAGGATATTGACTGAAGGAAGTACCACCTAAATTAGCTTCTATCTGAATAAAAATAACCAGTCACAAACTGTAGGGAGGTTGTGTAATTCAGACAAGAAACACCAGACAAGTATCTTGACAGTCCATCACTTCACTCTTTAGCAGCTGGACAAAACCGTTCTCAAAATAAGGTGTCAAAAGCTTTTGGGTGTAAGAGAGGTTAAAGAATAAATTAATTGTAACAGAAGTTATGTTAGCTAATATTGTTATACCTGTGTTTTTGCTCTTGCTGCAACAACTGAGCTGCTATTTTTCTCAAGTCAGTCACTTCTTTGAGTTCATCATCATCTTCAGCCAGCAGCTGTTCTTTCTGAAGTCTGGAAAATTAAACATTAGTGACCTGCCTGACTTCAGTGAAGCAAGATGAAGAAATGGCTCATTATGGCAGTAACTACGCAGTGCTTCCTGTAACCTTATTCTTTGTCCAAGAGGAACACTGTTCCTCTTAAAAAAAACCCCACTATCACCCCTGCCACTACTAGTAAGACCTAGTCAAAAAAGACAAAGAAGATTTACCTTTTTTCATCTCCCCAGTCCTCATTTTGTTCTATTTTCTGAGATTTCTCAGGATGTTTTCCCCGTTCCTTCAACAAAATGGAAAAAAAAAAAGTCAGAATTTAATTAAGGGGGAAAAAAAAGAAAAAAAATCAAGGCTACTGAACCATTTTTCTTTTGTCAGTCTCTGGTACCTTGACATAGGAGAGCAGGGGGCCAATCTGGGCATCTCCCTGCTCAGGAAGAGCCCCCTCCTCTGCGTTGGGATCAATGTAGTCAAACGCCTCCTGGTCTAGGGAGGATTTATGAAGAACAGGAAAGATATTGAAACAGCTCTCTTGACCAAATGTTATTCCTGAGAGAAATAAGTACTCATGAAAAATGTCAGATAAAGATAAGACATAGAAACTGTGCCTTCTTAAGCTAGAAATAATCTTTCTTTTTTTTCTCTCAAGCCTTTTCTGCTTGTTATTATTACATTGTTTTCTGAACTGATGAAAATACAATACCAACACATGATCCTGTAATTTTGTGCCATTTTCTTACATTAGATTACCTAAGCAAGGTATCTCTGTTACCTAAAATGACAAATGCACAACTGGTATTACCTTTCTGTGGATCGATTTTACTTCCCATTATGTGATTGTCATTCCTTAATGTCTGTTCCCTTGTTGATTCTGACACCTGCGAGTGAAGGCTGATTGTATCATCATCAGATGGCTGTAAAGACACTCACATTTAGTACAGAACTGACATGGAAATGGGATTATTATATGACTTCCTATATTCCTATCATATCATATTCATTAGAATCAACCTTAACCAGAAAAGTTAAAGAAATATGTAAATCATTTGTGTCTGATATGGCAGTCTAAGGGTTTAAACTCAACTGTACAATAGTGAAAGAACATTAAATGCAACTTACGGAGGTATTTCTCAAATTATATAAAATAAAAGGAAAAAGTTCTAAAAAAACAGAAATTACAAATTCAACAGTGAAAAAAGACTCACTTCTGTAGTGGACAACCTTTTATCCCCATTATCACTTCCAATGCCAGAGTCTGGTCCATGGTTTTTATTGGGATAAAAGTCCTCCATGCTACATTAAGAAAAACAACACAAAAAACTCACACAAGAATGAAAGAAACAGTAGTTTCTCTTTCCTTAAGAAAATAAACATCCTTTTCAAAATATCTTCTCTATACTCAAAACCCCCACTACTCACCTGTCTGTGAGTGGCTGGGAGGGGATTCGTTTACCTAATGATGGAAGATCCAAAGAATCTGGTTTTTTATCTATTCTGAGGCACGCCTGAATACTGAGGAATTTAAATATATGTACTTTGCCCTTTAAACATATCTGTTGGGAAACACAGGAACAAAAAGTCTTAATTACACAGCATGTCTGCTGAGAATGCACCCCAAGAAATACCTGCTGCACTGCATTTACAGCCACAACACCCCAAAAGGAGAAATACAAGGAATACAGCTAAAAAAAGAGAAAAGTGATTGGTGCAACTTAGAACAACTTCCTCTAAGATGCTAATGCAAATTTCTGTACTTGTGTGCTTTAATACTAACCTGTGCTGGTGGTATCTGCATTGGATTGTTATCCAAAACTATAACTTGTAAGTGACGTAACTTTCTGTAACAAATGGGAATTTCTGTAATTTTATTACAAGAAAAGTCCAGCTTTACCAAGGGAAGGTCTCCTAATTCTGCATTCAGGAAAAAAGCAAACAAAAAAAAAATCAGTTATCTTCTTAACACTTTACCTAATTTGCCTACATCAATGGAAATAAGATGAGTAGCTCACCATCTGGCAACATATGGAGATTATTTCTTCTTATGTTCAATTCTCTAAGTGACTGCAATTTTCCTATTTGCTGAGGAAGAACCTGAAGTTCATTACAGCTAATATCCTAAGAAAGATATAATTAATAAATCAACTGAACATCTTAAATGAAATTACACAGAGGAATACTGTGATCAAAACTATTATAAAGCATACTATTAAAAAAAAAGAAATCCCAGAAAAGAAATCCAACTATGTTGGATTTTCCATGGAGAAAATGTATCATAACAGATCTTGCTGGTTTTTAAGGTATTTAGTGATTCAAGAAGTTCAATCAATGAATGATGAAATACTGGGTTTGAAATGATTACTGTAGCCTAGGAATCAAGAGTTCCTGGTGTAGTTCCCAGATCTGTCAAAAACTTCTTGTGCTATTGCTGGCAATTGACTGGCATTCTGCTCCTCTTCCAAAAAGTCTTTTTCCTTAAACCTTGAACCTACCCATAAAACTAAAAAATGTACAGACAGCAATAGCAGGCTCACCAGCTTTTTGGATACAAGCACTAGAGGGTGACAAAGCTGCATCAAGTGAACACAGACTACAGCTATTTCTGACACTAACTTAATATTAATTTATGTAGACCAGAGTGATTAAACAATCACATAGAGTCTTTCCAGCCTTCTTATGTTCTAAACAGGTATATCACAGGTACTGGAACAGAACTCTCCTATGTCCTTAATCACCATCAAGCATGTATTCTGGGTTTGACAACCTTGAAAAATAAACCAAAATATCAATAAAACACAGTAACTGAATTTAAATTTTGTAGTTCTATACTTAAAAAATAAGTATATATAATATATATTATATAATGAATCTATAATATATATAGTGCTTATAAGTGTACTTCCTACAAAGATTGACAGTTGTACTTACCAACTCCATTAGATCCCTCAACTTTCCAATTTCTTCTGGAATGGAGACCAGCTTGTTATTACTGACAACCAGAACTTTCAGTGGAAGATCAAACAGGTATTTTGGCAACGTTGACAAAAGATTTCGACTTGAGAGCAAGAAAAAGGGACAAGAAAGGCTGAATTATAACCTCTTATTTAGCTCTCAGGAAGTCTGAGATGAATATTGTACAACTTTTCTCCCATCCCAGTCCACGTTCTCCACCTATTACAATTTCATCTACAATGTCCATCACAAATTCCTTATCAGATACAGCCTATTTCAGGTATGTGAATTTTAGACCCCCATTTCACTTGATGAAATGAGGATGTACTAGGGCAGAATCTAATACCAAAATGTACAGAGAAATCTGTTAAAAGAAATCATGTTTGACACTTGCTTTTATCCTGCTGGAACCTTCAGAAGAAGCACCAGATCTGACAGTCTGCCAAGCCAGAACTTTATATAAGGCCACTGCATCTCATGTCATGCTGTTTTTGACCCTCCTGAGCCATCACAAAAAGCCCTAAATATTTAATTATTTTGCAGAGCAATAGGCTGGAAAGTAAGCCTTAATTAAAATGTATTTCTTCTGTGTATATTATTTTCCAGCTGCATGCATGTATATCTGCTTTGTGCACATGGAATACACTGTAACCCACTACTGGATTTAAATCTACATTGAAGTGCTGATACTTGGGTTCATACTACATTAAGAAAAATACCTGAAGTTTTAGTGCTTAATTGATATGAAGTCAGACCACTGTTTTCATAATCTAAAAATCCTGGCATTTTTTTAATATTTTCTGCATGATTACAGTTTCTAGAACTGCAACATTATACCATAAAATGAAAGGAAATTTCTAACAGTACCTTTGTAAAAGCAATGTATTCATTCTGTTAAATTCTAAGTGAACAATACAGAGAACTTATTTATATAAATATGCATTAAATCTCTTTTAATGTTGCATTTCAGGCAGATATGCCAGTCTCTTTTGGTTGAAGGCAGGAGAAGCAAAAATATAATATCCAAGTAAATTTTTTTGAAACTACTATAAAAAAGTGGCAATGAAGCAGTCATTCATGTCACTTACATAGACTCCCTCTGTTTTTTTCAGATTTTTCGTTTCTTTTAGGAGCTGCCTGCTTTACTATGAAATGTACAATACGTTTCTTCCACCATCTGAAGCCCAAATTAGAATGTGAGAGCATGTGGTTTTCTCCTGTAACACAGCACCTGAGCTAGGAAGGCAGGATTTTAGCCTGTTCTCCAATGCTACAGCCCACACATTCCTGCACTGCAAAATCAGTCCCTGGACAGGAGCACAGAAATGAGGATAAAGCAGGGTTTGGCAAAGGATCATCAGAGAGTCAACTCTTGAAAGAAGAGTTAGAACTACACAGCATTTCTGTGTGAAGAAATGTGTTCAGCACCTCAAACACCATCAGGGTTGCTGCTGAACAAAGTTAGGCCATATTTCTTTCAGAAAATACTGTGGTTTTGTATCATATTAATCCTCTTCAAAATTGTGACAGAGCACCTGACTTATGAATTAGTGCTGTAAGAACTGATATTCGCAGATTTTGAGACACAGCAGGTTTTGGGGATTTAAATAGCTCTTAGCTGAGAAAACTCTTTTGGATTTGATGCAGCTAGTATCAGAAACAAGGAGTATTGTGGAAAACAGGGTCAGGACAGTTTTCTAGATTCCCTCTCCTTCCAGAGCTCATAACCATCTTCTGTTCTAGTGAGAAAATCCAACCATATGTTTTCCAAGTTTAAAAAGAGCAGTACAGCAGTGGATGTAAATAATGTGCAAAATGAGCAGGACTTTCTGGCTAGATTGATTTAGCCTCTTGACAGCAGCAAATTTTTATAGCTGTAGTTTCTGAACACTGTCTATCTACATCAGAAACAAAGAACACTCTGCAAACACAATGACCTGATGAAGCAAAATGCCACCTCTCTAAGGAGATATGTTATATAAAGACCAAAACCAACCACCGTTACTCACCTAATGTTAAGGTAGGTAAGCATTTGCAGGTTTTTAATAGATTCTGGAATGGATTTGATGCAGTTGTGATACAAATTTAAAGTTTCCAGTGGTGCAAACAGCCAGACATCGGGAGGAATTTCAGTAAATCTGTTCTTTGAAAGATCTAGAAGCAAACAGAAAAAAAAATGCCTTTTTTAGTCAAGACTTTTCCTTCAGTAAGAGGAGACAAAAGTACCCAATGTTATTCTTGTCATGCTCCTAAAAATTAAGGTGTTGCAAGAAGTGTAAAATAATTCAGTTTTACCAGATGCTACCGCATATAATTAATACACAAAAGAGCCTTAAAATACTAAAAGATTATTGCTCAATATGCAATTACAACAGAAAGTAGAAGAGTGACAGGAATTCAAAAATACATTTCCAACTACATAGTTACAGTTACAATGACACTGAATATCAATTATGATTGTCCCTCCTCTATCAAGTCTTTGTTCTGTGCAATTCTTGAGTTTCTTTGCCTCCAACTCTAGGCACAGTAGTAAATCAAGGTAAAAACTCCAAGTTATTCCTCCATTAGAATTCAATGACACTGTACAATGTATCTGCAATGCTAAAGCCAAGCTCCCAGCACACCCTGACACAGTAACTGACATTCTCCAGCTACACATTTGTAACCTAACTAAAAAAAGAATAAATTTTCAAAAACCAGTGCCACATGTATTTATCTATAAAAGTCAAGATGCAATTTAGCTGGGCCCAAAAGCAGAAAGAAGAGAGATCTTTGACCGTGGAAACATAATTCTTGAGCTAGAGTTATTCTGACAATGCATGACTGCATTATGCAAATCTGCATGCAGGAGTTATGACAAAACACAGCATTACCAAAATGCACAGCATCTCTGACTATATGAAACCTTGAAAAGAACCAGAAAATACAAATGAAATGTGACCCAAGGATCCTGGAAATTATCAGCTAAACTACCAAAACCTGTGACATCAAAAGTCCACCAAACTACCTTGGAAGAAAGAGATACTTGAGAACAACTGCCTAGTCTTCTGAAAGGAACCCTGGTTGCCAACCCAAGACATTTCAAAAGGATGTGGTTTCTCAGAAATGCTGAATAAACTCTTTTAACAGAGAAGTAATACAAGATCCCTTGCTATTTCTGGCTTTAGTTCTCAGTTTTTAACACATGGAATAACTGTTTCTGCTTAGCTCCCATCACGTTATCACTGGAACGAACAGTTCTGCAAAAAGTCTAGAAAAGGGTTGGAAAATTGGCTCCAAGTCACTGTCAGGTTCAAAGAGAGCTCAACAACCTGAAGTTTAACTGGCAAATCAGCTATGTGCAGCATTTCTCAGTGCCAACACTGGAATCAATATTGCTTAGCTTCTTCATCACCACCCTGGCAAACAGGATAGAATGTGCCTTCAGGAAGTGCACAGACAGCACCCAGCTGGAGGGATGGCACGAGAGCCAGGACCTCACCTGGCAGACACCCAGTCTGAATAAAGGCTCACCTGTGGCAGATCCCTGCTCACACCAGCGTGAGCTGCAGGACAGAAGGGTAGAGCAAAGAGCAGAGAACACCCTGTGATGCTGCTACACAACAGGACACCAGGGTGCCAAGCAGAGGGAATGGCCTCCACAGTGGGCTGCAGGTGACCAGCAAACAAAATGGACTGGCACAATAAAACACCATCTTCCTGTGGAGTTATTTTTGGAAGTAGATTTAACTTTACTTGAAGTCTAGAATATGTGGAATTTCATGTGCCATCTAAAATTCATTATTTCTAAAATTCATTCTCAAGCTTAAGTATCATAAGGTCTTCCTATAAACAAGGGTATCCACTGCTGATGCAGAATTTTGCAAACTCTACCTGCAAGAGGCAGAAAAATATGTTCCTAGGTTGAAGGAGTGGCATTCCTAATGAACTGTGAGAAAAATGGAATAAAGTTAACTAAAACTGAACATCATAACAAAACCTAAAAAGCTTATTTTAAAAGTAGAATGCTTGAGAAAGTTTTTACAACCAGTGAAGTTCATTTTCTGTTTTCCACTACCTCAGTGTTAAAAATGTTACAGAAAAATGACAGCTTTCACACAGAAGTTTTCTGCAAAACTCTTCTTAAACAAATGCTGTCTTGTTCTAGTATTCTGCAGAGTGCGACACCTGCATGCAGAAGACATGCCCAGTTTTACTGCTGGCCCAGTTCTACAACTTCCACCACATGCTGAAGTCTTTAATACAACCCCATTCTGAAAAAAAACAGCTTTAAGCCTCCTCCTGATTTGGTTTTATCAGCAGCTGGAAAGGTGACTGAAGGCTGGAACAGAGATCTAGTCCACAAAATAAATGACAGAATCCCACCCTACTGCCACTGGTCCCAGGAGCAGCACTGTAGACCTGAACGAGAAGGCTCAAGGGCATCAAAAAAATTTTGCTGCTGTATTTGCCTCCAGCCACACCTCAACCACACATCTTGGAAAGTCCCAGGTGAAAACAGCTTTGCTGTTTCTTCTGCAGAAATAAAATCCAGAGGCAAGGCCAGACAACAAGCAGAGGATGCACCAACTCTCTGCCCTGGACGAGAGGACCAGGGGTGTAATACTCCACAGGGAACATAAACCAGCTGTGGTTTCCAGCCTGACACAGATCACATCAGCACAGTCTGGCTGGAGCCCCTCAGTGTGCCCTCGTACAGAACCCATACAGCTGCCCACCAAAATACACACCAAGGTCACTTTATTTGTGTATTACTGTAGAAACCACTTCTCTGGAAACAATGCCTTTGAAGACACTGCAGGGCAAGGATTACACTTTTTTATTGTGAAACCCAGAAATCCTATTAAAATAGGAAATTACACCCACTATCTCTCAACAATGAAATAAAAAGAGGTAAATAAAGAGGGAGATAGCACACTTCTATTCCAAGCAATTTTTCATTCCAATGCAAAACAGCATTAGGATAGCTGCAGGGGTTGGTTCAGATTTTTATGAAGAGAAAGATTTGAGTACCTATAGTTTTCCACAATATATTCTCATATTGAATGTATTTGCAGCTTTTTAATGATTTCTACTCCAAAAACATTTTCATAAAGAACAAGGAAGTTTATGAGATAGTATTGCCTATTATGGTAAATAAAATGTAGATGCGAAACTTATGCAATTTAAGTACTTTTTGAAAACTAATGATACAACAGATGACCAAGAAAATACAGTCTGAAAAAAGGAAGAAACTTTAGGAATAGAGTGCTCCTCTATAAACAAGACAGCTTCCATCTCACCTGAAATGAAAGCAGGCTGCTAGCACTTGAGAATGGCTTTGTAAGGGTTAATAGACTGAAGAAGCAAGGAAAGCTGCTAAATGCAGAAGCACAGATGATTTAGGTTGACAACTCCTCTAGAAGTGAGATTATAGGAATCCTTTGCTTAACCAGTTTAGACTGGAAAACTCTCAGTGGGAGTGTTATGTGAGGACTACAGAGAAGACACTACCCATGCCTGCTCATGAATCACAGGCTATTTCAATACATTATCTCTGCAGGAACAATGAAAGTGAGAAGTACACCATTACTAAGGTTAAATTTGAAAGAGGAACTAGAAACATATGAAGAAGTCAGTTGCCCTTTAGTTTTTTTGACAGAAAAAGTCAAGTCTTTAGTTACTATAAGCAGTGATTAAAAAACAATATATAGAAAGATAAAAGGAAAGAATTTTAGGAAATCAGCCTGGAAGGAAAGCTGTAAGAAGTGAGAAGTTATCTTGTATAAATTTAAGCCATCAAGAGGGAAAACAAAAAGCTCAAGCTGTCAGGTTACAGCAGCGTGCAGCCAGGTATTTAAGCAGTATTAACATCACATTTGCCTTGGTTTTGCACTTTTCCCTAAGGATGCAATACTGCTTACCATCAGGAACATGCTGATACAACAGACTGGCCTTTTATTTAAACCAATACAATCCCTTTTATATTCACATATTACATACACTACATGTTGAATTTGAAATACAAGGCTCAGCTAGGAAATTTACACTGAAGCTCATCTTGATATTACAATATTTCTCATAAAAATATATTGCTGATCCAGGATATTGGTGTTAGGCTTTTGCTCCAAAATGGTATTAAGAAACTAGATCATAAAACCCTCACATTCCTCACCCCACAAAACCCAGAACTGCTTTCCTAACTCATCACAGATAGATTTTCCTAGCCAGCTTTACTAGCAATGCTTTAGCCTAAGCCAACCAAGACTAAGAACAGTTGTAACTGTAGAATTAGTCCTACAGAAGACAACAGATGCTTAAAAACCAGTGTTCAGATCCCAAAGATACTCTTTTAGTTAATCTAAAGATAAATATGAGATCACCACACAGAACATGGGTAAAACTCATTTGTCTGTCAGATGCAAGATGATTCTGGAGAACAAAAAAGTAGCCTCAAACACTACCAAACACCTGCATGTGGTATCTGCAGGAGGCACAAGCTGTCAATGTCCACAAACCACTGAATGAAGAAAGCTTTGTTACATAAATAATGAAATTGGTTTGCTCACAGTAAGTGCCATTTCTGTGGTCAGTTGCAGCAGACAGATCTCTTCCTGCCTTGGTTAGTTTCTCAACAAATTGGAGAAGGAGCCTCAAGAGAAAGGAACTCTCAAGCTTCCCAAGCTCACCTCAAATGGGATGTCCCTCTAGCATTCCCCTCAAACTCTACACATCTACTTGTAGTTTCACAGTTCCAATCTTAATGCATGACTAGTGTGGTTAAACACAGAAATGTTTTTAAATTTTCCTTTCAAAGGAGAAACAAACCTTGATATAAATAATAAATATCAGAATTTTTCAGACTTACTTATGTTGCAAAATGAAGTACTGAACAATTAAAATACATCCATATGTATATACATCCACAATGATTTCCCATACTGATATAAACAGCAACCACTTCAGTTGCAAAGGAGACCAAAAATTTTGAACTTACTGGCAAGGAATGTTCAAGAATTACAGCACCATAAATCCACCTAACTGTGAATTTCACATACAAATCAACATTTGCTCTCCAACACTGAGAGTAATGGTGAAGGACAACACAGAACAAACTGAGCACCCATCAGCTCTTATGCACAGTCAGGAAGCTGAGAATACCTGCCAAAACCCTGTAGCTCTCAGGACACTAAACCGACCACAAATTGCCAAGGAAACATACATACATTTGAAGTCTATTCTTAAAAGCTTATGTAGCAGTATTTAACTTGATTTTTATGTTGTGTGTACTCATGTCTGTCTTCTGTTTAAATGAAAGAAGAAACACTCCCAGGACTAGAGGTGGCTACAAGCAGCTTTTATTTTTTTTCAACTAGGCATTTGACAGCATGGAATAGCTTCTGGTTTTGTGAAAAGGTATTACAAACAGGTATCAAAATCATATTTGGATTCTAAATCCAACAACTGAAGATCAAGGAAATACCTGCCTTTATGGTTATACCCACCCCAAAGTTTAGTTACAGACTTGATCTGTGCAATTAAAATTACAAACAAAAAACCTGTACACAACCATGTAACTGAAGTTTCTCATCAAGTACAGAGGAAGGGTTGTACAGGCAACCAGGAATTCCATTTGACAGTATCAGATTTCTTGGCCTTCCATGCTAATCAGCACTTCTGAAGAAAAACAAAATCCTTTTTAAAAATACACTTTTACAAATTTAGAGACTTCAATAAAAAATAAAACACCCTGTCAGACAACCACACTTCTTCCACGATGGAAATGCTTCTGTAACTGGAATAGACCAATGGTTGTCTCTTGCACTTCTGCTACCAGGGAGAAAGAACTGAGATCCAGCACACTGGCTCTGAAATCAAAGCAGCCTTAAGGAACCCACTATTCCAGCCCACCCTCACTAAGCCCAGTCTCCCAGTCTACATTGGGTGCACCTACACTGAACATGTCTAAATTGGCAGTTTGGTTCCAGCAATTCTTGTTTTTCATGTAAGCTACCTCTGCTCACCACATGTTGGTTCAGTATGTGAGGTTTTTCCTGAAACCTCTACCAGCAGAAAGCTTAACCAGAAGCTCTGATCTAAAGGCTGGAACACCTGGGGGGCAGGCTGGTGCTGATCTGCTGCACAGCAATGCCAGTGATGTCCACACAAATCAGATTTGTTACTTGAGGTGCAACAGGCACAGCTGAGAGGCACTGATTATTTATTTCAGAGTTGTGCAAGTCTGGGTACTCAGGGGTATTCCGCAAGTCAAGCACACCAAGTATCAAAACTTCTTACTATTTATACATTTTAGCAAAGAAATGAATTAGTGTTCATTGGCTACAAGTTACATAGTTCTCTTAACAATCAGTATTCTATTGGTTAATGACCTCTCCCGTGTCTCATGCTAATTAGCCTGTGTGCCCAGACTCTTCCTTTGGCTCAGTGGGTTTCTTGGGTTGGTGGTCCATCAGCCACTGTTGTGATCTCCCCTGCCAGAACTACCTTTTATCCACTCAGAACTGATTCTGCAGATACGCTGAGTTGGCTTTATAGGCTTCATCCTCATCTCAGGGGTTCTGCCAGCTGTCCTTGTGGCCTGTAAATTCTGCACTCCCTGTGCCCACTATCAGTGTTACCTCCTTCCTCCCAAGCCTTGGTAACTGCCCCCCACATCTGAGATTACTGAAGCCTGTCAAGCCCTAAATCTTAACAAGGCAATTCTTAAACCAGTAATTTGTTTTTTTAACAACTGGACATCACTTAGGTCTTACCTGTTAGTTGCTATTTGCTTCACAGATTAAATTTCCCTCCTTGCCAAGCAGGCTTGAAAGTACACAAAGATCAAGGAACGCCCTTTCTTGAGAAAATTTTACATATTCCACATTTTGCAACATGAGGATGAACTCAACAGAAGAATTCAGGGAATTCTTCACCACATTGCAACATTAGAAAGATCCAGATATTTCCAACACAAGGTAACATGGGGCTCCAACTCTGGAGTATGTTCAGCTATTTTAGCACAGCATGATTTAAATGGAAAATAAAGAACACATCACCAGGATCACTCCTCAGTCTGGCACATGAAGGTGTAAATTCACACACCATGTCAAAAGGACATAATCCATTAAGGATTATCTTCCTCTCCATTACTGAAGGTGTCGTGGCTCTGCAAATCTTTCAGAGTTTGAACTGGTAAGCAGAAAATCCCACTGAAAGCTTTTTTTTTGTTTTGGCACTTAAGTATTTAGTCTAGAGTATAATTGTTAAAATGCTTTACTACCAGAAACAGTGAAACGTATTTTCTTGACAAGTCAGCAAGGCTTCTTAAGTTGACATATTACAGCACAGGGCATCTTCCTCCCACTTAAACTCACCATCACTTATCGGTTTAATTCTGACAACTTCTTTTTTGGCTTAGAGATTTTTTAATTCCAAATTTCTGTTTCACAGACAAGTAATATAAGGGAAAGTAATCCTCATTTGGCCATGAAACAAAGCCTGGGTTTGTTAAGGAATACCCCAAATATACAGAAAATTCCCAAGACTTACACCAGGCTCTGTATGCTCAGTAACACACATCCAAGCCTTTGTGTTGACAAGCTTACAATCTAAATAGACATGAGACAAGCTACAACCAACCTGCAGTAATCAGTGTTTACTACATGACTTATCTTTTGTGCAGATAAAATGGCTTGCTGCTGGATAAACTAAGCAGAAACATTTTTCAAGTAAGCTAAATGCTGGAAGACAAAGAACACTGGAGAACAAGGCAACTGCACTAAGATGAAAGCAGAAAAAAACCTGAAGAACCTGAGTAAACCAGCAGTCCATGAGCACTGAGTGAACGGGGTCTAGCAACAATTCCAGCATGTTCTCCTGAGACCTGGAGACCCCTGCCATAGCAACTTCAGCATCTGCTCTTACTGGCTGGTGCCTCCCACTGACTCTGTCCTGCTCATGCCAGACCTCACGGCAGCGTTTAAGAACGGCCACAGCCTCTTCTATTAGCTTAAAAATAATTCTACAGTATCTCTCATTACTGCATGTAACAACTTGAAGCAAACACTCTCAGAAACCTTTCAGTTCTAGGTCAGTCTTCAACAGAACAAGTTCTCATCACTACATCCTGCTTCCACCTATGGGAATGGTGCTGAAGTGACAAGTGGCAGGCTTTGGTTTAATACCCAGATGGTTGGGGATTTGTTCCCTGTGCAGTTACACCTGCTGCTCAGCTGCCAGTGAGCCGGGGCTCAGGGTTCCTTCAAGACTTTTAACTACACAAACCTTTTTTCAGTTGACACTTGGAAACACATTAGTGATAATCATGTCTGCCAACCACAAAACTATTTTAGTTCTATACCAGAGAATAAGACTTTATTTTTTATTTTCACCTGAAGTGTGTGGCCTCCTCTAGACCTGGCAGCACATTCTCCTAGCAAGGGGCAAACAATCCCAGGCTGAAAGAACAATGAACATCAGACTGTTGGACAGCCACAGAAAAGCAGAGAACTCAGAAGTCTCATCCCACTGTCATTCCACTCTTTTATCGCCCCCCTCCAAAAAAAAGAAAAAAAAAAAAAAAGAAAGATGTATCAAATAACTTCACATTTTCTGTGAACTCCAGCCTTCAGCCCTAATTTAGCTACTTTTTTGCTAAGGACAGATTTCAGCACTAAATGCCAGCCTTGCTAGGAATATGAGTATGTACTTTTGAATCAGCTCCAACCAAGTAGCACAACTTAAATGAGAAAACACACTTCACCAAAAAGAGTATTTCAAAAGGCAAAAGCTACTCCATTTTTCTTTATCACACAAGGTTTTACAATACAATTCACAATCTAAATTATTTGCCCCCTCTGCAAATTATCAGTAACAAGCAGAAATGTGTATCAAAAAAAGTTCCTTAGTTGATCAAACACAGAAATATTACAGATGTTAGATGTTGGATATTACAAAACACAAAAATAGTCAATGCAATGGCAAATTTAATTTTGATGGATGGAGACAGTAAAAAGTCAAAAAAATTACACATGGCATATTTTTTGTAGGTCAGTATTTCAGACAAGGCTGTAACACTAAATTTATTGGGATTTTTTAATATTAAATTAAGATAGAAGTGGTATTCTTCATAATACAATCCTTTTAGGCAGACAAATTGTAATAATCAGCTCCTTTAACTTCAAGTCACTGAACTTGCCCATCACACCAAGTATCCTTAGGAAGGATCCTTAATAGTGGCCTTCAGCAAGAAAGCCTCAAGCACACACAGCTCACTTCCACTCTGCCCAAACACTGGACAGGCTGCGAGAACACTGCAGAAAACTCCCACAACTGTTTACAAACTGCGTCACTTCCAGATTTTGCATCAGATGCATTTCAGAGCGTGAACACCAGCCCCTCTCCCCCAAAAGACACAGAATCGAAGTTCCTCTTTTCGTTCAAATCTGAAGGAAATGCTGCTGAAGAACCACATTTTGCAATGTATTTGATTTCCAGAATGTAACTGAGATTTAGTATATACATCATATGTGAATGCTGATTTTTTTAGCTGAATTTTTTTTAGCTCTTCAGTTACTGCCGTCCTCAATTTAATCAACATTGGCTCCACCAACAGAAATAATTTTATTCAGAAAGGAAAATATAATTGGTTTAGAAGTGCATACTGTAGAGGTAGAAATGCATTTATAACTGCATTATAAATTAACATTCTTATGCATTTCACACTCCATATTAAGCCTTGGGGGTTTAATCTGTAATCACGTGAATGACAATATACCTCAGAAGGGCCAGAAATAGGATGTAAAAAAAGTGAAAAGCAAGTAATGGTGACAATGGTCTCTGTAAAAACACCATGCCAAGACTGGTACTGGCCACGACAGGAGGGGTCACTCTCAAGTCATACTGGAATACACTGGTGTTACTCCTCCATGCTATGAGGAGAAGCAGGGGTGAGAAAGGAGAAATTTCAACATTCATCTATTTATAGGCAATCATTCACCTACTTATAATTGCCTGGGAGTTCCCTCAGAATTCAAAAGTGGGAATTGAAGCTGTTGTGACAAAGCTGCAAACAAATAAGCCTGATGGCACCACTGCATTTTTCTGGAGCTGTTGGTCATGCACCTTTCGTATTTACTAAATTAATTTCTTAAAAGGTGCTCACTAAAAAGGGGGCAAATTGCTAAAGGCACAGGTTGACTTAGGTTCCTGTGCTATACTGTCAGACTGAACCATATTCAAAAAAATAAAACAGCAAACACACAGCTCTTCAGCTAAGCAGACTGTGATTACACTGATGTGATAGACTCAATTACTTAACTGCCAGGGGGCCTAATGCTGCTCATACAGACAGAAGCGAAATTACACATAAAATTACTGGAATATTCAAGATATCTCTTGATATCTCAAGAACTGTGATTTTATTTTCTCTTCAGAAGTTCATTAAAAGCAACACAAGATCTGTTTGGGCAGCCAGAAGACAAATTCAGATAAATAATAAAATAAGGGTTTCCTGGCCAAAGTGCTGCAAGGACAATTCACAGACAAAAAAAAACAAACAAAAAGAGCTAAACAACCAGATATGGTCACTATGCTTTAGACACATAACTTAAAATACAAAAAGTATGCCTCAGGATTTGCAAATTAAGTATTGGCAAGGCATTATGTAAGTTAGATGCAAAAAAAATTCCCAAGCTATTTTTGATAAATCAACAGAAGTTGTGCTTCAACATAGCTCTTGCTGACTTTACTGATGTAAAGATAGAATATTCTGGGTTTACAGTAACACTGCAGATCCTACTGCCTAAGGGTTGGTGATATGGAAAAGAAATTGTTTACATCCACACTGGCCAGAAACTGGTTTTGCTTTAATATTTATTTCAAGTACCACAGAATTGAATTCCAGAGTCACTGACTTAGAACAGAAAGTGAAACTCTGCAAACATTTCTGACCCAAGCCCCATTCTCCTATGCCTCAGCCTCAGTCTAGAACCTTGTTCATGGGAATATTTGCATGTGAAACAGGGGTAACTGCTACAGAAATACCAATAACTGCATGACTGCTGCCTCTGAGGCACCTGCTAATTCCCCATCGGGCTCCAGACCACACTGACACTGTCAAGGATGTCCATGATTCACCAGCAGAACACTGTTTACCCACTTGACAAAAATTTCTACAGATCAAGTCAAAATACAGACTACAGGTCTTTTTTTTACAATCATCTTTTGAAAGATGTCTAAAATTTTTATTTCACCAGGATTCATTCACAAACCTGGACTACATTAAATCAGGATTCTCCTGAGATGGTACCTACACAAATGCAGTTTAACTATTTCAGTACAGGATTTTAGAGCAGCAAGCAATTAAGCTATTTCTGCCAGAGATAGCCCTTAAAACATTTTCACACCACCATTCACAATAACAATTCAATCCTGATGGGAATGACTGGGCTTTACTACATCCTAAAATACAGAGACAAGATCGCTGTAGACAGCTCTGACTCAAATGTTGAGATTCAAAATAAATGGACAAAAAAACCCTACCAAAATGCACACAGCAATAATTAGAAGTAAAGAGAAAGTACAGACCCTTGATGCTCCAGCTTCAGGAGACAGAAAGTCTTTTTAATAACAGATTGCCTATATGTCTACAATGCTTCTTTCTTTCTGAGTGCTTTGGTTATTGAACATCTACACAAAGCAGTGACCAACAACATTGCTAAATACATTTTTGTGCTACTACAAGGAAAACTCCAGCTCCCATTATTTCATGGAACTTCTTTTTATTTCCAGGTACCACCATGGATAGTCTCCTATTCCAAACAACATGCCAGCTATCCATAACCCATGGGGAAAGAAAAGCCCCAAAACAAAACAAAACCCCCCACAGCATTAATTCGCTCAAACATCATTTTCAAAAGCCACTACTATTTGTGAATAAAAGATCCTGGGCCTCTCAGTAATATTTTGATCTAGCACATTATTTGAAACTATCCATTTTCAGCAACTAGCCAGCAGTAAAAAACCCACAAGCAAATGGAGATGAGCCACGATATGAGAGAACCTCCGTGGAAAACGTAGCTTTGTTTTCCACGAACCATATAGAAAAATGCCTCCATGTTTACTTCATCTAAAAACCTGGGTAAATCCAGGCCCACACTCACGATATCCAAGCATTTGCCAACACAGTGAACACAGCAAGCTCTCCACACTCACTGCTGGGTGCTCACACACCCCTCGCACCCGCACTTGGAACCACCTTCCTGCTGAGCGGGGACCGCGATACCCCAGGCGATAGAGCTTTTACTGCAAGGGATCCGACACCCTTGAAGGTACAACCCAACCACAACACGGAGCTCTCATTCCGCCGAGCGCGAACGCAAGCGCTCCCCTCATCCTGCACACCCTGCTCCAGACACACCAACTGCAGTTCCCCATCCTTAAGGCACGTACAGACCGACACAGGCGCCCAATGCCGACTCCTGAGACCGCCCCTCTTCCCTGCAGGCACACAGACCGCACCACCTTCCCCCCCGGCGCGCACAGAGCCGCTCTCCTCCCCGCACAGAACCGGACCGGGCAGCCCGGGGACACCGACAGCGCCGGCACCGCTCCCAGCCACCAGGGGGACAGCGACTTCCATCCCCCGAACACCGAGCACCACAGTGAGCCGCACGGCCGGGCGGTGCAGGGAGCCCCTCTGCCCGCACAGCCCTGTGTCCCCGCAC